>JAVSCE010018803.1:0-448771 GCA_032199065.1 Smutsia gigantea
GAATGTCAAAGATAGTTTTTGGGTTGTTTTTCAAATCCTGCCATTAAATCGTACTGAATCTGTAAGAGAATAAAGCCCAACTCCTCTAAACCAAAATACCGTGATTTGGAGTACTCTTTTTCCTAACCTTGCTAACTGCCAAATATTCTCAATGCCGGTTCTTAGTTTTAAGATGAAAGCATTTTCCTCTCCTTTTCCTCTTAGAAGGTCAATCTACGAATCCAGAATTGTTTACCTTCTTTGCTTATTGACACATCAAATCACAACGGGTCCACCTACTCTGTTGTTAGAGCGCCGAACACAGACGTGAAAGTGGGAAGGTAACATTCATGCCACAGTATGTGCTAGCAAACAATAGGAATGCTGGCTATGAAATTCCTTGAAGAGAGGAAATGTGAGCCTGTGTTCCTCAAAGCCTTTGTCTCTAACGGCCGCTCCCCTCCTGTTAACCTTGCATAGTAAGGGAAAGAGGGTTGGGGATGTGTCCAAAGCTCTTAGAACTGCACAAAATGGGACAGCAGTGCCACCAAGGGACAGAGAGACCAGCAACTAATGAAAATCAGTATACAGTGCCTTACGCACGGAGGATGCTGGGTTAATCACCATCAACTCAGAGTTTAAAACATACTGGCTGCAATGTTGATTTAAGAGACAGGAGAGGTGTCGTGTTACAACCATCTCTTTGAAATTCACACTCAACTTCTTCCATGGATCGTGGCCCCAGGATGCAGGTGTTAGAAAGGTTTACATTTGCTGCTAACTGAAAAACTGGGTCTCTCGGTCCTATGGAGAATATAATGTCTGCAAGAACAAAGATGACGGACGGACCAAGAGTGTCCCTCCACGCTGCCAGTGTCACATGCTCTCATGTGACAGCAAAGGGAGGTGACAGCAATTCCTTTAACTACTGACAAGAGACTGTGGTCATAGGAGTGCCATCCTGGGTGGAGCAGGTGATGCTAACGCCCCCTTCACTCCGTCATCCACCCTCCCTGGGGAAACGTCCTGTGCTTTCGCCATGAGAGAGCTGTGTTTGACAGGACATTGACAGCAGCACACTACATATGTCCTGAAAAATCGCGAGCTGTGACGTTGCCAAGCACCGTAAGGAATCGCCACAAGGTGCCACTTTCTGCTACTAGTTAGGCATGAGCCTTACCCAGCAATGATGTAACACTTTTTAGAGTTTTGTTTTGAGAATCTGTCAACTACCCAACACTCTATCATCCATAACAGTATTTCATGGCATTTGCATATTTGTATGATACTTTGGAGTTTTCAAACTGCCTGTAGACGTGTTCTTGATTAAATTCACCCAATGTTTTTTAAGATCTTACAATAAGCCAGGAAAATAACCCTCACATATAAACATACAACAACAAATTAGGTATTATTAGCTCCATCCAGCAAAGAAGAAATGGAAGGCGGGGATGTAAAGTAATATCCCAAGGTCACAGGATGGCAGTTTAGAGAAAAGGTAGGCAGGCAATAACAGACAGAACGATTTGCCAAGGTAGTAAAGGTCTGTTGCCAGATAACTCTCAATTACCGGCACAAAGAATATGTAAAGGAAAAATGTAAAGCCTCTGATAACTCAGAAGCGTCTATGCACTTAACTGCTTCAAATTTAACATTGAAATTAAACCTCTAAATTTAACCTCTTTCCATTTTTCCTCCTTCTTTTTCTGTTGGAAGTGTGTGAATGAATAAAGAAATTACTAAATCTGTTGATCATCAACAGGAATTCTTTCCCTTTTTTGCATCACTGACCCCTTTGATGAGCTAGTGAAGTCTAAGAATTACATCTTAGACTACTGTTTTCAATGAATAAAATAAAATATGTAGGATTCAAAAGACAATAATCAAGTTGAAATACAATTATAAAACTATCAAAAGAAGACAACTGCAATTTAATGATATGTACTTCTGTAATGCATTAAATAAGAGATGCTAGCTGCAGGTCTAATAACTATTCTAATTTAAAAATAGTGATAAAGCATAAATGGAATTTCCAGAGATCTCCAACAACTGTAACGTGTTATGAAAATATCAGTAATTTCTATTGGTGATAAGGTCACAGATACTCTTAAATACCTCTGTGCTACATATATAATTGAAGAAACTGTTAAATTTCAGTTAGTGATTAATTATTAAAAAGATGGAATTTTTACAGGCCATCTGAATTCTATCCAAGGGCTTTTTATGGCCCGTGGACCCTACATTTAAACCTCCTGCTAGAGGAGGAAGGAAAGGATAGGAACATAAAGGATGTACATCAAATACTCAGAGTAGCCTGAATCAGCACTGGGTTTATCAGCCCAGATAATAACACTCCTACAGCAACGATAAATAGCAGCCAGATGTCAGGAGCGCCTGTTAACTGACTCACTGATGGCCAGTCCCATCGCAGGGTCTCCCTGCCTAGCTGATTTCCCTTCCTCCTGCTGCAGATTGGTGGACCCTCCTTGACAAAATGAGCATGTGGTCTTAGCGAGCCAAAGGGATAAGAATAAAACAGTCCCTTATCTCCACTGGCAGGTGGGAAAATTACAATAGCAAAATGGAAATAAAACAAATTAAAAACGTATCAGACAGAATGTTTCACTTAATATAGTTGCAACTTGACAAACTGTTTCTCTTCCTAGTGGAACACTTTATTTTATATGACACTAAATGGCAAGAATAAATCAGAAGCATTGTTCAGTTGGGGGAGAGAGGGAAATAAACTTGAACGAATCTAAACTGTCAGTCAAAATGGCACAGATACCTCTAAAGAATGACAGCTATTTACTCTCAATGGTTTCATTATGCAAATTATGTTATTTTTCTCGCTTTACTCAAAACAAACGGTGATGCCAGAATAAAAAGCAAATTGTATTCCTATCAAGTGTCTCATCAATATGACTTAAAATATTACAAAATTTACTCTGTGCTGGCCTTTTTTATACTACCCATTGATCATTTAATTTCAAAGGTTGATGGCACAACTGCAATATCACCACCAAAGTTTTTTCTTAATAAATAGTCTGTGCTTAGGGAAGTAGCACAGAGAATCAGAGCTTATAGTAAGAACAAAATGAAGGTGATTTTTCTAGTTTTTCTGCCATTTAAATAAGTTATTTCTGGTTTTGTACCAGTAAGTTTCAATTTCATATTATGTCTCTATAGTAACAGTGAAAAGCCAAGTACTCCTGAGTTAATGGAACAGCAAAAGGAAGCATATTAAAAGAAATTGTTCTCTGGAGCCAGACCTCCTTGTGCGGTAACTTGCCTTTTCCAGTAGAGGAGCCCCCTTTCCCGTCCATCCCTCTCCTTGGATCGCCACCAATTCTCAGTTTTGTTTCCTGTCTCCTCTGCTTAGACCCTTCTTAATTTTTTGTGTCAGGATGCTTTTCCTTCCACACCTCCCTTCGTTTCTTCCTAGGATAATCCCACAGAGAACAGCATGAAATAATGACAAATTTAACATAATGAAAACGTGACTTTGTAGTAAGTTAGGAATCATCACTTGCTTTAATCCTGGTATAGACAAGCAAGCAACGAAAAGATATAAAAATATATGAGAAACATTTTGAATTCAGTAAAATCTATTATTGACTTTTTTCCTCTCAGGATTTGGAAAGACTTAGTGTTTAGCTGTAGACTACCTCAGATTTAAACTATTTAAGAGTCACTTTACAAGTAAAATCTTCCCTCCCACTGATATCCATACCCTGGCCCACCAAAAGGCATCTTCTTGGACCAGAAAAAAAAAATGTTCTCTTAGAAAGCCAAGTGATATTACTGCTGCCACTGAAGATAAAAGTAGAGTAGGAGAATAAGGTTTCGGTACTAACGTGAGTCATGAACGTGAAAAGACATTCATGCCATCTCGGTCTTTTTCCTATCCCAATGGCTGGTGCATAGGGCATGGATGGAAGATAACAAGAAAAAGACTGCTGGTCTTCACCTTGCAGCCCACGGAGAGATTTCTGAGCTAGGATATGACATGACCCAGCCTCACTTTAGTAAGATTATCAAAAAGGAGAAATTGGGAGAAAACAGATATTAAAGAGCAGGAGACAACCTAAGAGAATTACTTCTTTTTGTTCGATATTAATGCTGCCTTTGGAGTTTTCCAGGTCTTTGTGAACAAGGATGCTGCCATTCATAATATCTCTATCTAGTCTACTTCTACATGTTGATAACTATCAAAAAATCACTCAATAACAATATTAGGACAACTAGTGTAAGCCCTATTTTACAGATTACGGACTTGAGATCAGAAAGTTTCTTTATTTTGTTCAAGGTCATATAGCCAGTGGTAGAACTGGGATCAAATTCCAAGTTTACGCATATCCAGTGATCTGTCCAACATTTTATGGTCCAAGGAACCAAGTACGTTGCTAAGGCTCAGAGTAGATGCTTATAAATTTTTGGCATTTGACTAATTTTGGTAATATTCATTAAGATAGCGTGTTTTGATTTCTTTTTTAATGTTAGACCTAGGAGATATGTCTTAAAAATAGCTTTACATCTTAAAATTCAAAAGGCTTTCTAACAAGAGGAAACCAGATTACTCAGAATATTGAAATTAAATTTAAAAATAAAACCTAATGAACTAATTTAAATGATTATCCAAGAAAACTATTAATATGTAACTTTGGCATCTAAGCAAAAGATTTATGAAATATGTTAAGGAAATATGTCTATTTTTTTAGTCACTAAATTACTTTGGAGGATTCATAGAGAATGAAAGACTCATCATTCTAAAAGAGAAAAATTTATTTCATATATTTAAGCAGATTCACAAGTAATTTGGATTGAATCATTTATTATAGACTTGTTCAATTGGGCAGATTTATCTCTTAGCCCTACACAAAGTCCAATAAAATAAAAGTAAAGGATCAACATATGAATACAAATGACATTTGGTCCTGAGATAAGAGTAGATGAAGGATAGTGATGTAATTTTGGAAGATGAAGTGTGGATGGATGAGTGGTGATTAACTTAGCAGAGAAGGGATGCTGGACCCTTCGACCAGCTCGAGGGGCAGGGGTGGTTACTAAGCGGAAGCAAAGCCTGTCTTGGTTTAGAGTGCTGGAGCAGTTCAGGAACCAGAGCCACAAAGTAATTCTCAAAACAGGGGTGTGGGTTGGGGCTGACAAGACAGGGGAAGTATAACAATCAGTCCCACGCAGGTTATCTTCTTCCCAAGCCCACGGGGCAAGCTAACTGTCCCTCTGTACATGGGCAGAAAACAGGAGATTCACCTCAGAAGAAACAGAATCGAAGAGGCTCTGGGCTCAGGGACACAGGGACGCTGAGATTGGGCAGAGTCTCGACTGCACAGGGTGACCGAGCAATAACGTGCATACTGACGTGGCCCCAGTGTGCTGGCAGTCAGGTGTCTATGTCTCAGACAGCACAAGCGAGCTGAGGACCCAGCCATTCCAAGGGAAAGGAACCTAGGAATCGCTAAATGTCCACCTAATCACAGGGGAACGCTCAACAGCTGACACACACAGACATACACGGTGCTTCCAGTTTGCTTTTCATACTTCGTTTATAAATAGAAAGACCAGACGAGGATCAAACATGGTGGTAAGGCTTTAAAATGAAGAACAAAATTAAAAGAAAAAAAAAATGGCAGGGCAGAGGGACATCTGAGGAAACAGAGATGGGTATATGTAGAGGTCAAAGGAAAACTTCAAAAAAATTTACAGTAAATAACCTGGAAGTGAGGAGGAAAAAAATCACACCTTTGAATTAGAAGAGATTGCTATAGTAAAAATTTTTTTAAGAAAATAAAAATATCTATCTCCTTCAAATTTCTCTTCAAATGTATCATTCTCAATGAGGCCTACTCTGAGGTTTGTTTTGTTTTTTAATGTAGTGCTACCTACCTCTTGGTACTTATAATCCCCATCTGCCTTCAGCCATTAGATAATACAGTCCCCAAGGGAAGGGGTTTGTGCCATATTCCATAGCATAGTAACTCAGTGAGCATTGGTGAGAGAATGAGTGAATGAGAAAAAAGCCCTTTGAAATTAAAAATATAATGGCAAATATAAAAATTTAATAGGTTGAAAAATAAAATTGAGGAATTTACCCAGAAAATAAAATACACTGACCAATAATAGTAAAAACAAAAAACAAAGGAGAAAAAAATATGGAAGACATAATACAAGAGTATTTTCCAGAATGAGGACGTGAGTTTCCAGATTTAAATGGCCCACAGGGGCCCACAAAAATAAATGCAAAAGACTCATGCCACAGTGCATCACTGTGAAACCTCAGAATATCACAGAGGAAGAGCAGGTCCACAAGCTTCAGAGAAAAAGAAATCATGTATGAAAATTATGATCCAAGAATGATGAGACTTCTCAGCAGCACCACTGGAAATAGAAGACCTGGAAAAGTACCTTTGAATTTCAGAGAGAAAATAATTTTTGATTTAAAAGTCAGTACCATGCAAAACTGTTAATCAAATGTGACAATACATAATTTCAGACATTCAAGTTCCCCCAAAATAGTATTTCCTTTGACTCCTTTCTCAGGGAGCTAGCTATTGGGCAATGTGCTTCACCAAAACGCCATGTAATCTAAGAAAGAGTAATCAAGGAATTCAGTAATCCTAAAAGAAACAAGAAGAAAGACAGAATTCCCAGGAAGAGTGAAGGGAAGTGTCCAGGACAACAGGTGTGGAGAAGGCTTAGACTGTAACCAGTTAAGATTAGTGTAGATGGATGCAGGGTTCTAAGAGGCATTTCATATGAACCTGACTACGTGGAGAAGACTTTTATAGTTCTTCTGCAAAGCATGTGGCTGATTTAGTAATAGGTAAAAAGAAACATATGAAAACACAATAAAATAAGAACATTTAACTCCAGGAAAAATAAAAATACTGTGGTAAAAAGAAAATGTAACATACTACATTACTGGGCTCTGCTATAACCACAGTCATGATAATAAAAATCCTAAACATTAACTGAAATAGAAATGATGATATAAATGTACTAGGAGGATGGAGAGAGTGATAATGGAAAGGCGGGGACGGGTACTCAGCCAGAGATGATATTAGAAAACAAAATCAACACAAGAACTCAACGAATAATACCTAAAGTTGAAAATCAAGAATTCACAGTATAAGCATTTTACTTGGATATACAGAGGCAACACTAGAAGAAATGACTAACAAGTTGGAAGTGGCCGCCTCTCAGAGGTGAAAAACTGTGTTGGGGAGGGGTGGGCTGAGGGGATGCTGGCTTTTGCTGGGAAAGGCCAGCGTCTCCTGTGTGCAATCTTCTGACCCCCAATCAGCCTAGTGAAAATGGGACTCGGGTCTGGGGCACTTCCTCACCAAGAGGCACAGAGCCCACACAGCCTACTACTGTGGCTGATGTTGTTCTGACTCTTCTCTATGAGAGTGAAGCGTTGGTCCACCCAGTGCTTGACTTCGCGGTGCTTTCCTTGACGGCTGATACCGCGTGGGCAGAGATGCTTGGAGTCCTCCCCTGGGATCAGAAACTGCACCCCAGGACTCCACTCCTTTGGGATTGGTGACCAGCAGACAGGGCTCCGCCCAGCATTTGTATTATAAGCTTTGTAGCACCATTTGACTTTCTAAATTAAATACGATTACCATTTTAATAAACATAAAAATGTATTGTATTATTTCAAGTAGTAGTCCTCTAAATAGTACTGGTATAAACTCTATTGATGTTGAAATTACAATCAACATGCACATTAGTTTCCATAATGGAAATGATGCCCAGTTTGTTTATCATTGTTAACCAACAATATATTTGGCTTACCATGGAGAAAAACAGGATTTCTGATTATGCAGTTTCAAAACACTAAAGCTTTTCTGTGGGTACATTTTCCAAATCCATCCATAAAAGAATGTGGCAAAACTGATTAAGCTGGTAACAGGTGGGTAAAAAGGAAAACACAAGACAGTTTTTAAATAAGTACTCTTTGACATATGTTTTCAGATGGGAGACAAAACAAGATATATATACTCAGAAGAAGAGCATGGGTTCAGGAAGTTTGAGTCAGAATCTGGTGATTAATTGGATATAGGAAATGCGATGCCAAGGAGGAGCACTTTTGTCTTACCTGAATAACAGCAGAGTGGGTGGTGATGCCCCTCCCTGAGAGCAGGAGCAGGGGAGAAAGAACAAGTCAGAGGGGAAGTGAAGAGTCCTCTTTTGAACATCGTCTGAGGTGCCTGGCGGTTACCTGGGGTTATGGGTCAGAGCTCAGGAGAAAGGGCATGACGGACATCCAAGATTTAGACCCCTTCCACACAAGGGTGGTTCGGGAACTCAGCCTACTGGGGAGGCAGGCAAGAGCAAGAAGGAGAGTGGACAGAGACCGAAGAGAGAGGCTAAGACAGAAAGCGGAGGAATACCAACATTTCAAGGATGAAAAGGGAACCTGAAAAAAGAAAGAGTGGGAGTGGGAGAAGTCAGAAAGAGAAAAGGAAAACCAGCACAGTACAACTGCCTGACAGCAGCCAAAAGCGTAGCAAAATTTAGGTGAGTGTAGGTAACTGAGCTGATGTCCGCAGAAATGAAGAGTCCACGGGGTCAGAAGAAGGTCATTAGTGATCTCGGTGAGAGAGATTTGGGCGGATGAGTGGGAAAGGAAGTCCTTTTGCACTAGGTTGGTATGAGACCAGAGAAGAGAATATGTAACAAGGAACATGGATGACTCTACCAACAGGAAGGAGAAGAGATGGAAGGACTTGGGGCAGCTGCTCGAAGAAAACCATTAACATTAAACAGAACATTAAAGCCTTATCTGCTTGCCTAGGCACCTGAATCCTTGCCTACCCTCTCCCTAAGCTACTTTTCAGAAATTTCAGATGCTGTCCAGTGTCCTAACCAAACCAAAAAGACCATCCAAAGCTAGTACTGGCCAGGTGCCAAACTTGTAGTCTTGTTAACTGTGAGTGACTCCTTTTGGTGCGGGTCTCATTTACATGCTGTCCGCCTCCTGCCACTGACCTACACCAGCAGTGAGCTCATCCCACCACAGCTGAGCCCGTGAGTCCAACTAGCTGAGCAGCTCCACAACGCCAGGCCCTTGCCCACGCAACCTCTGTCCTTGCTGGCCACGGAGTAGCCACCACGCCTCGGAACCACTCACAGTAACAAGGCTATCATTATTTAGTGCTAATTATGTGCCAGAAACCATGCTAAGTGCTTCATGGACATTATCTGATTTCATCCTCTCCACCATGTTGTTATTCCTTTCATTTTCAAATGAGCAAATTGAGACAAAGAAATTAAGAAACTTGCCCATACTCACATTTAATAAGTGGTAGGTCTAGGGTTTGAACTTTGGTTTCTCTGACTGCGGGACCATACCTATGATACCATGAATTAGAACAGACCACATGGATGCATTTGTGTTCCAAGGAAGCCAGGCCTCCTGGAGCAAAAGGATTATGGCCTGTGGTTCCAGATCATCAACATGTAATAGTTCCCCCGTACAAGCCAATGGGCCATTTAAGCATAAAACAAACAGCCTTGCCTTCAAGACTTTTAAATCTAGCTAAGGTAGCTAAGGTATCAAACCAAGAGATTTGAAAATGCAATAAACTACATAAAGTAGCATATGATTAGGGGTCAAATGACTAGTACAGATTAGAGATGCTGTTAGGAAGTAAAAGGAAGAACAGATTCAATCAAGCTTGGGAGGATTAGAAAATCCTTCAGAGGAAGACCTGAGCTAGACCTTGAAAAATGGCTCCAATTTTAACAGGAAGAGAATAGGGAGGAGGATATGAAACCAATCAGCAGATATGAAATTGGGACTGAAATGTTAGTGATAGCAAACACAGGAAATGAGCAAGTCACTGCTATCTGATCTGGGCAGAGACGGCTTTTCTTAGCATAGGGAACACCCACCACCAAAGTGGGGAATTTATCCTTCTCAGGCTCCATGAAGGACTTCTTACTCCACGATGGTTTTATTTTCTTCAGAGTCAATAAAAAGCTTTCATTTTTGTGAGATACCGCCCCATCCTACCATTACACAAACCCCGATTCAAGTTATTTCAGGATGTTGGTTTCTTGTATTTCCTGATATGACTCACGTGGTGGCAGCTTGAAGGAATAGGCTCGAAACCTCTAATTGAGGCAGTAAAAAAACAGTGAATTAATCCTTTTGTATCTGCATTGCTTCCAATTTTATGGGAGAATTAAGTGTATGTACTTGTATTTATATATGTTATGAGCCAGATCAGCTCATTAGATTTTTCAGAGAGTTGAAGCAAACTAAAAGACAATTTAAAAAATTTTTTAACTGATTAATTCATCAAAACTCCCACTTTGATAAATGAGCAGAGGATTTCAGAATATTGTCTTATAAGTGAAAATCTCTCTCTTTGGAGGGAGGCATTATTATACTCCTGGTTATTATACATGAGAGTAATAACTACTGTATTTATTTAAGAAATGATGATTAAATAATGAGGTGGTGTCTTTGTTTCAGTCTTCGTTTTCCCAACCTAGTGAAAGTGAGGCACAGGAAAATATCTGACTAAACTTGAGAGCGAAGAATTCAGAAACAATGCAGGGAATGATCATGTTTGATATTTACAAGATGCTTATGCCCTCAATCATCCTCTCGATCCCATTCTCGGTGTTGGTGATTCAGTTAATGACCACACGTAATAACATCCAGCACTGCCTTCAGTGCTGCACAGATCTTTGAATGTACAGCTTTGGGTTTTTAGAGAGGCTATGAGTTCCGACTATCCGGGAATCTCGGTGCGTGATTAGATTCAGCAATCCTCATCTGCATATAATGTCACAATCAGCTCTCCTCCATTTACAGTCAAATGTCCACTGCTATTTGCCAGGCATCAAATACTTATGTGTTTAAATACAGTGAACAAATTTTGTGCCTGGAAAATAATGGGCTGGATTTTAGTTCATTTGGGGGGAAAAAAAAGACAAACAGAAAGGCCATGTGGAGTAGAAGTTGTTCTAAATACAAGGCATTGAAAAGATTGTGTTTTTGCTTTGAATCTATATTCATGTCAATGTCTTCCACAGAACACCATGAGTCTTTAGTAAGTGATTGTTGGATTGCTTTTGCAATGGAAACGCTAAACTGGATGACTCTTGTCAATCAAGGCATTGCTATGTAGCCAGGTTTCCAACCGAGGCCAGATTTGTTTCTTTGTCACGGGTTTGCAGGAGACTCTTACAGGTATCTGTTTGGGTGGAATCACACGCACTGATGTTTTAATGTTTTGATAAAAGTAAGAACATGTTTGTTTCCTTTGTCTGCTTGTTTATGTTATGACTGGTTGGAGCAGGTCAGAGAAATAGCATGGTTGACAGAGGAGAGCTAGGAATTTCCCACTCTCCTCTTTGTGTGGCCTGTGTGGAGGGAAGGATGATGGTGACATGCTGAAGAGCCTGACTTCATGCAAGACCAAGTAAGACCCTGACCGTGACTGCTGATGCTGTAGGACTTAAACCACAAAGTCCATCATGGGGCGCGGCACCGGAAGGACTGTGTTTCAGGGACATTGGTGCAGTGTGTCCACAATAGAAACACTGACATTTTCAGGGAGGGCACTGCTAGCAAAAGCAAGTGAGATCTAAATGAGAAGGCAGGACTAGATACAGGCACACCTGGGAGATATTGTGGGTTCAGTTCCAAGACACCATAATACAGTGGATATCACAATAAAGTGAGTCAAGTGAATTTTTTGGTTTCCCAGGGCATATAAGTTATGTTACATTATACTCCATTAAGTGTGCCGTAGCATTATGTCTAAAACAATCAATGTACATAATTAAAAATACTTTATCGCTAGAAATTGCT
Organism: Smutsia gigantea; assembly: GCA_032199065.1. Classification (NCBI taxonomy): domain Eukaryota; kingdom Metazoa; phylum Chordata; class Mammalia; order Pholidota; family Manidae; genus Smutsia; species Smutsia gigantea. The sequence goes on from JAVSCE010018803.1 coordinate 11,834, forward strand.
CACTGTCACCTGAGCTTGCAGCAACTTGTTAACTTTGCTGGTGGAGGGCCTCACCTCAATGCTGATGGCTGTTGACTGATCACGTGGTAGTTGCTGAGGTGGGGGGGGCTGTGGCAGTGTCTTAAAATGAGACAAAACTGAAGTTTGCCATGTTGATTAACTCTTCCTTTCACAAATGATTTCTCTGCAGCATGGGGTGCTGTTTGATAGCCTTTGGTCCACAGTAGAACTTCTTCCAGAACTACAGGCAGTCCTCCCAAACCCTGCCTCTGCTTTATCAACTAAGTTCATATAATAATTCTGAATCCTTTGCTGTCATTTCAACAACTCACAACATCTTCACCGGGACCAGATTGCATTTCAAAAACTATTTTCCTAGGTCAAGTTTTATCCTGAGATGCAGCAATTCAGTCACAGCTTAAGGCTCCCCTTCTAGTTGTAGTTCTCTTGCTATTTTCACCATGTCCGCAGGGACTTACTCCACTGAAGTCTTGAACCCCTCAGAGTCATCCATGATGGTTGGAATCCACTTCTTCCAAACTCTGTTCATGTGGATATTTTGACCTCTTTCCATGAATTGTGAATGTTCTGAATGGCATCTAGAATGCGAAACCTTTCCAGAAGATTTTCAATTGATTTTGCCTGGATCCACCAGAGGAATCACTACTTATGGCAATTATAGCCTACAAAATGTATTTCTTAAATGATAAGACTTGAAAGTCAAAATGACTCCTTAACGCATGGGCTGCATAATGGATGCTGTGTTAGTAGGCATGAAAACAACATTAATCTCATTGTACATCTCCATGAGAGCTCTTGGGTGACCAGGTGCATGGTCAATGAGCAGTCATATTTTTAAAGCAATCCTTTTATCTCAGCAGTAGGTCTCAAAAGTGAGCTTAAAATATTCAGTAAACCACATTATAAACAAATAAGCTGTCATCCAGGCTTTGTTATTCCACTGATAGAGCACAGAATAGATTTAGCATAATTCTTAAGGGCCCTAGGGTTTTCAGAATGGTCAATGAGCATTGGCTTCAACTTAAAGTCACCAGCTGCATTAGCCCCTAACAAGAGAGGCAGCTTGTCCTTTGAAGCCAGGCAGTGACCTCTCCTCTCTAGCTACAGAAGCCTTAGATGGCATTGTCTTCCATTGGAAGGCTGTTTCCTCTACATTGAAAATCTGCTGCTTATTGGAGCCACTTCCATTAATGATCTGAGGCAGACCTTCTGGATAACTTGCTGCAGCTTCTCCATCACCACTTGCTTCACCTGCACCTTTACATTATGGAGACGGCCTCTTTCCTCAAACCTCATGACCCAATCTCGGCTAGCTTCCAACCTTTCTTGGGCAGCTTCCTCCCCTCTCTCAGCCTTCATAAAATTGAAGAGAGTTAGGGCCTTGCTCTGGATTAGGCTTCGGGTTAAGGAAATACTGTAGTTAGTTTGATTTTCTATCCAGAAGAATGAAACTTTCTCCATGTCAGCAACAAGGCTGTTTTGCTTTCTTACCATTCACGTGCTCACTGGAGTAGCACTTTTAATTTCCTTCAAGAACTTCCCTTTGCATTCACAAAGGGAATGTTTGCTACAAGAGGCTGAGCTTTTGGCCTGTCCTGGCTTTCCACATGCCTTCCTCACCAAGCTTAATCATTTATAGCTTTTGATTTAAAGCGAGAGGAGTGCAACTCCTTTCTCTTGAACACTCAGAGGCCATTGTAGGGTCATTAATTGACCTAATTTCAATATTGTGTCTCCAGGAAAGGGAGACTCAAGGAGAGGGAGAGAGAGGGAATGACTGCTCAGTCAGAACACACACAACCTTTATGAAGTTCGCTTGCCTTACGGGGTATGGTTTGTGCTCCCCAAAACAATTAGAATAGTAACACCAAAGATCACTTCTCACAGATCACCATACTAAATACAATGATAATGGAAAAGTTCAAAATATTGTGAGAATTACCAAAATAACTCCAAGACACAAAGTGAGCAAAACGGAAAAACGGCGTTGATAGACGTGCTCGAGGCAGGGTGGCCACAAACCTTCGGCGTGTAAAAAACACAGTGTCTGCAAAGCACAATAAAGTGAAGCACATAAAACTGAGGTATGCCTGCAATGTGAGTAGCCTTATTCCTGGGCACAAATGAAAAGCCATCCTGAAAAATTCCAGGGTTAACTGAGGGAGATTTTAAGAGGAAGTTGACTTCCTACAAGAGCAGGGGATGGGCTGGGAGGAGGGGTGGAGGAAGTCAGTTCGTGAGCATGCTCATGCTCTCTTTTTGCAGCAGTGGCTGGCTTCTGGATATTACATAAACATGAGATGTGTTCATGAACTTAATGTTAAAATGTCAATATCCCCTCCAAACAGAGTCAGGCAAAAAGATGTATCACAGACTAGTCAAAGCGTGAACCTCTCAGCATGCACAGCAGTGATCATGAGTGATGAATATCTGATAGAGCTACTTAACTTTCCTCTACACGATTATTTTTGTGGGACATTTTGCTGCTTCCGTGCACTGAAGAATACTTATTGCATCATCGCTTTGGAAAAAAGTCTCCATAAGGATGTGAAACATGCTCTTTTTCAAAGCTAGGACGTAGATAATTATTTACAACTTGTTCCAACTATTGTTGTATCTGGTGTTGATGCAGTTAGCATAGGTCTTCAACTAAACAACTGACTCAGTGCTTATTTATCATGTTGCTATTCTAGAACTTTAATCCGCCCGCTATAATTTACTCGCATCTTACCTAATGAAAGACTGACTACTGTTCAGCCTGGGATGGAAGGAAGCATGTCTGCCCTCAGCACTTCCACCCCCCACGGTACGGCAGCTCTGAGCCACTGCAATGCGGCAACAAAAGGGAACGCAAGGCATGCGAATTAGAAATTAAAAAGTAATTCATAGACAACATGATCGAGAACATAGAAAATTCTAAGGAATTCACTGAAAAATCCTCTATGACTAATAAGAGAGTTTAGCAAAATGTCAGACTATAAGACCAATACACAAAAATCAGTAATTGTATTTCTATATCTTAGCAGTAAATAATTTTAAATGAAAATTTAAATACAGCACTTAAAATCGCATCAAAACTCATCAAATACTTAAGAGTGTGAAATGTATTAGGCTTGTACACTGAAGCTACAAAATACTGAAATTAAAGGAGGCCTAAATAGAGGTATATGTAACATGCTAATGGACTAGAGGATTCAAGATTGTTCATATATCCATTCTCTCTGCACTGATCTACAGATACACAGAATCCCAATCAAAGCCAGCAGGGATTTTTAGTAGACATTTACAGGATAATAACTAAAATTTTATCGTTTGTGCATGTGATGATGTACCACCCAGACCTCCTTTTACAAATAAAGAAATTCTACTCTTTAGCAACTGGTAGTGCCACTCCAAAAAGTCCTCAGATGTCAGGCCCATGTGGGATTGCCTCAGGGGAAGAAACTGCTTCCCCAAGGTCAAGTCCCTTCCCAGGGCTGCCTGCAAGCAGTATTTGAGAGACTTAAGTCTTAAAGGCCTGGCCTCTCAGTCCAACTCCAGACAGCTTAAAAGTCACCCATCTTCTAAATTCCTTGCCACCTCAGTTGAGGTACTCTCTTGAAACTGCATGGCAGATGACATCTCTATGACAAATCCTGTTTCTCTCTCTTCTTTTAAGAGTGTTTAGCCCCAAAGCACTCCCTAAATAAACCTCCTGCATGCTCATTTCTATCTTAGAGACTGCTTCCCGGGGAAACCACCTGTTATAGAGTCAAGGTACAGAAGTCATAGGAACCCAGGGTCCACTTCATTACCAGCGATGACTGCCTAAACAATTGGGGTGGTCCAAAAATAGAATGCTCTGCTCTGAAAAGCAGTCAATTTCTTGCACTGAAAGATCTCAAAATGATTGTCAGACATGTTCTGGAAGATTTCTGATTTAACAAAAGATTTAAATATATAACTGAAGAGTCTCTTCCAATTCAAAAAGTCAAGTTTGTTATATCTCAACTCGTTTTTTGACATGGGACAAATCCTTTTTTCACTTGAGTCTGTTTCCTATTTAGGAAAAGAAGAGTATTAAATGAACACTGAAGTCCCATGGTTTTACAGTCAAAAATTTCTTGTTGCAACAAGTTTCTTAGAAAGGTAGGGCTAGTGTGATCCCAGTTTCACAGGCAATGAAGAGGATTTGAAAGATTTAGACTATGGCTATTATAGCATGAAGGGAATACAGACCACTTTCTACTAAACTGCTGATTTCCTAGGAGAAATCCAAACTCCTCTAAAACTTGTGTTTGTCAATCACCAGCCTATTACAATTGATTCTCATTTAGTTACTTGCTGATAATCATCAAACTTGCCCACAATGGATTTTCCTTAAAATGCCATGCCAACTGGTACACGAAACCATCAATTTGCTTACTGAAAGTTTTCTGTTGCTCAGCAGGAAATTTCTCAAGAAGTCTTTTATTTTAGTTCCTGATATCTAAAAGATCCATATACTTAACAAAAGAGAAAGGGACACACACACACACTTTCTCTCCAAAGTCTTTAAAGTCTATGATACTGATAACATGGTATTATAAAATGATACTATTAGTATTAGATAATACTAATATTTTTGAATAGTGCTTTATAGTTTACAAATAAATTTCACAGGCATTATTATATTTACAAGTAGAGAAGTCATGCCCCCAAAGTAGTAGTAATTATTATTATGGACACTAAGGAAAGAAAGAACTAAGTTTACCTTGTAACATAAAATATTGAGAGGAGGCATTGGAAAATAATGCCAGTCACATGGAATATGAGGCTTTGAAATGAATATTATCTAATTTCTTTTTCTGAAGGATTTTTAAAATTGAAGAGAAAGGAGTCACATGTAACAATGAGAACCTGCAGTAGGTGGATGTGGAGGCAAAACACCCACTTAACAATCTATTAAGGTTCCTAGAATAAAAGCACACACCTACTGACACTTTATAGATTATCTCAGTGTTGATATGTCAGAGGATCAGCCCAGAAAAAGTTTTGTGGATTTTTCTTCCTAGACCATTGAATACAAGTCACATTAAATCCAGGGATGCTTTTTGTAAAGTCCACACCAACAAAACAGACAATATTGCAGCTCTCTTCAATCAGCCTTCCAAATCATCACACAGAGCCTTTGTATTTGAGCCTAAACAGCAAAGTTCCTTTGGGATCATTAGGAAATGTCTCTAATGAATTTCAATATAACTTAGAGGTTGTAACTCCAGGGGAAAATCCTGGGGCAAAATACCTTTGAAACTGAAATCAATAAAAGGGAGAAATAAAGTGGGAGAAACCCATTTATTTCTTACAGGCAGTCACCCACTTCTGCTCTCCCATGTCTCTCGCAACCCAGCTGCAGAAGAAGAGAACCCACCCAACCTCTCTGGTCCAGATAAGCCCTCCCTCGCCCTTGTAATTATCTATTGATATGGAGATAACTACTTTTCTCCACACCTTGGAAACACCTGTTGACACAGAGATGCACTAAGGCCAAGCAAGAGATTCTAGAAATATTGCAATTTTACCCACAGGAGTATATTCAGAAGAGAATAAAGTGCACACAAATTAGATCTCATACTTTAAAAGCAATTCTTAGGTATGTCTACCTTCTCTGCAAAAATATTTTGTTGGTTTACATCTTCATTGGGTTAAGTGGCAGAAAAGATAAAACATTCCAGTTGGCAAACAAATGAGACAACTGTCCAACACCTATTCTCCATTTCAATATTCTCTCAGACTAAAAATACATAGTATAGCCCCAGATTTACCTTAAATGTTCTAGAATGTGAGACCAGAGGATGAAAATACATAATGTCTAAACAGAACTAAACACTACAGCCCCAAGTAGCTGCTAGATGATTAATGTTAATTCTGGCTACGACCTTTATGCTTTGTGAGTTGTAGTTTAAAAACAAGAGCAAAGTATGGGTAAAATTGTAATATTTCCAGACTATCTCACCTGGCTTTAGTGCATTTGCATATCAACAGGCATTCCTCAGAGGTGGGGAAAGGTATGACTTTAGTGCATCTGCATATCAACAGGCACTCCTCAGGGGTAGAGAAGGGTAGTTCATCTCCATATCAAAGAGTAATTACCTGGGCGACAAGGGCTTATTCTGAACCTGAGAGGTTGGGAGTAGGGATGGCTTGCTTCTGCCAGAGCAGGAACGAGAAAGGGCCCCAGACTGCAGTTTTTAAGCAATAAATGGGTTTTAAACTTTATTTCTCCTTTTGACTGATTTCACTTTTAGGGGTATTTTGTCCCAGGATTTCCTTTCCCCAGAGTTACACAAGGCCAAATACAAAACCAACACATGTGGGATGACAGACTTTGCTGTTTTTGCAGGAGAAAAACTATCTTAAGAAGTGAAAGGCTGTCCCAACTCAGGATAGTTGGCTGAGTGTACAGCGCTGCCTCCCTTTCCAACCAAAATTCCTTTACAAACCAGAAAACACAGCAAAAGAGATAAATGAATCCATCTCAACAGCAGAAAACAAAGAAGGAAGACACCAAGAGGACTCGGTGGAAAACTGGGCTGAACGAGGAAGCCCCAATCCAAGATGCAACTAAGAGAGGGAAGGAAGTTGCAAATAACAGGAGAAGCAATGGTGCCGCATGTCAGAAGGTGGCAGATGCCAGAAGCAGGAAAGGGTCCAGAACATCCACATCCACCTGCGCCACCCTGCTGTGCCCAACCTGCCTAAGCGCCAGGCAACAGAAACAAGGAAATCCTCCACCAGTTCAATGGGAGGGGCAAACATTGGGTGGGGAGACAGCTTGGTGTCCCAGGCAATGGTCAACATCCAGGAGACTGGGGAGCTTGGGGCACAGAATTCTCTCTACCCCTTATCTCACTCAAAAACTGGTCTTTTCCTCCCCTCAACCAGGCTGCACAAACAGAAGCAGGCTTGCTCTGAGTTTAATAGAGAATTTCAGTTACAAAGATGGGCAAAGGATCATGAGATATTTAAAGAAAGCCAACACCATGAGAGAGCAATATGAAATTTAACAGAGAGAAAAAAATGTACACTAAGAAAACGTATAGTCTGATTAGGACAGGACTTTTGATCATTGTAGATAATACTCCCCAAGAGATACAAGAGAATATTGCATTCTCAAATAACATCAACAAGAGTGGAGGAGATTGAAATTTTGACTATAGAAATAAAAACAAACCTGATGAATATATACAGAATTTGCAACTCACAGAAGTTACAGAAGGAGAAAGACTGATATAATTTAGCACTCATACATGCTGTATGAAAAAATTTCTAGAGGACCCAGTGATGGGGAATGTGAAAGAGGGGAGAGAAAGATAAGGAAAAAAGAAAAATATTTACAAATATCAGAAGAAACAGTGGGATTCAAGAGTAACGATGAACAACAACAATGAACAACCATTTAGAGTTTTCGAAACATGTTGATAGGATAGAGCAGAAAACAACAAGAGTCAAACTAAAATTCCAAACTATATAAAAATGAGAAATGTGCAGAGGAACCTGTCTTATTAATGGGGAACACTGAGATTCTGAATAATTAAACTTTAGCTGAAAATTATGTAAGTTTGTATGATAGCAATTCAGGTATAATTACTCAGAATTATCTCCCAAATCATTAGAGAGAGGGAAACAGAAAAAAAATGATCAGTCTAACAAAATGCTATAAAGGAGGTAAAGAGAAATACACAGCAAGTGAGGCAAATAGGAAACAAAATAAAATTTCAGGAAAAAGTTAAATGAATCATTAGTTATATATGCCAGGGTTAAACTCATCTATTAAAAGACAGTAATACACAGAAGAGGTTAAAAAAACTCTATGAATGGCTTATCATCAAAATCCTTAAAATAAAAGCATACAGATAACTTAAAATAACAATACGGAAAAATACACATTATGTACTATAACAAGAGTATAAGACAAAGGAAAATTTAATGTGAAAATATTAAATGCTTCCTTAATAAAAGGAAGTCTACAGTAAGGATGCACAGTTATAAATCTGTAAGTATCTAATAAAATAGCATTGAAGTTTAAGTAGAGGAAGCTATAAAAAAGAGAAGTAAATATTCAAAAATCTTAAGGGAAGATGCTAACAAAAAGCTCTCACAAAAACTGACAAAACAAGAATTCAAAAAATTAGAACACTTAAAATATTATACACAACACAGTGTATACTTTTTTCCTAACAACACACATTGATAAAAAATTAACCGTGGATTGGAGGATTAAAGATGGCGGCGTGAGAGGAGAGACACAGGCTTCCTCCTAAAACTGCATATAATATGAAAATATAATTAATGCAACTAATCTTGAAAGAGCAACAGGAAACAGGACTGCACCAGACTGCATACACCTGGAGAAAAGAGCAGACCTCACAGAAGAGGGTAACATACCAAAGCTGTGGCCCAGTGGGACTCAAGCCCTTCCCCTACCCCAGCTCACTGGCGGGAGGAAGAGAAATGGAGCAGGGAGGGAGTGGAGGCCTGGAACTGCTGAATACCTAACTCTTGAGATCCGCTCTGGAGCACAAACCTACATTTCACGGTGCTTGCATGACACTCTAGTGATTATGGGGTTGGAAAGCTAAGACAGGCAGAATTCCTGGAGAGACAGAGATTCCAGCTGCTTGTGGAAAGCAGGGATCCATACCTGGCTGCTCTGGGACAAAAGAAAGGCGGGCAGTCTGAGAGACTTCCTAACAAGGAAGCCCTCCGCTAAATGTCTGCTAAAGCGGCAAGGATTGCACAGAGCTTACTGCTCAGGAGAGGGGACAGGTACACAAAATTGTCTGGGTGCACTCTACCCAGCAGTTTGGGAGCTTTGCCATATAGACTGTAATATATAAGAAGGAAAAATGAATCTTCCTCCTTAGATGATCCTCAGGTGCTACAGCTCCCTGGCTGGCTACACAGCTCCAAGGAACCCCTCTGTGATATGCAGCCAACTGTGCCTTTCTCCCGGCCAGCCCCACCTGGTTTGCAAACCAGCAAACCCTACCCTGGCATTAGGCCAGCCAGAGGGAAGATATGTCTACAGCAACTACAAATGCAAAGCATAGCGGCTTATACCTGTGTGCTAGGCCCACTGGATCAGCCAGTGGAGACAGGCATAGCAGCCAGTAAGCAGGAAACAGCTCTTTCCTCCCCCCAGGCACCAATACCACTCCCCTGCAATCCCTGATATTGCTTCAGGGGCTGAGCAGCTCCAGGGAGTAGAGCTTCTGGGCACTAGAGTGCGCCATACAAAAATATAAAACGCCAAAGGAACCGGGTTCAGAATAAAATTATTAATACAACAAATGAGAAAGATTTAAATGACATCGACCTCATGACTCTTCCTGAAAGGGAGTTCAGAATAATACATGCTCATGGAGGTACGGAAAGATATTCAAGAACTCAGGGAGAAATTCCGGTCGGAGATCCAATCATTGAAGAGCACGATGGAGGGTATTAAAGCAGATTAGATACTGTGGAGGAGAAAATAAATGAAATAAACCAGAAAAGAGGAATACAAAGAAGCTGAGGCACAGAGAGAAAAGAGGATCTCTAAGAATGAAAGAATATTGAGAGAACTGTGTGACCAATCCAAATGGAACAATATTTGCATTATAGGGGTACCAGAAGAAGAAGAGAAAAAGGGATAGAAAGTGTCTTTGAGGAGGTAATTGCTGAAAACTTCCCCAATATCGGGAAGGAGATAGTCTCTCATGCCATGGAGGTGCACGGATCTCCCAACACAAGGGACCCAAGGAAGACAACAGCAAGACATATAGTAATTAAAATGGCAAAGACCAAGGATAAGGACAGACTATTAAAAGCAGCTAGAGAGAGAAATAAGATCACATGCAAAGAAAAGCCCACCACGCTATCATCAGACTTCTCAACAGAAAACTTACAGGCCAGAAGGGAGTGGCATGATGTATTTAATGCAATGAAGCAGAAGGGCCTTGAACCAAGATTACTTTATCTGGCAAGATTATCATTTAAATTTGAAGGAGGGATTAAACAATTCCCAGATAAGCAATAGCTGAGAGAACTTACCTCCCACAGACCATCTCTACAGTGTATTTTGGAGGGACTGGTATAGATGGAAGTGTTCCTACGGTTTAATAGCTGTCACCAGAGGTAATAAAACCACAGTAAAGAAAGTAGAACAGCTAATTACTAAGAAAATGCAAAATTAAATTAACCATCCCCAAAGTCAATCAAGGGATAGACAAACAGAACAGAATATGATACCTAATATATAAAGAATGGAGGAGGAAGAAAAAGGAAGAGAAAAAAAAACAAAAAAAGAACCTTTAGATTGTGTTTGTAATAGCATATTAAGTGAGTTAACTTAGACTCTTAGATAGTAAGGAAGTTAACCTTGAACCTTTGGTAACCACGAATGTAAAGCCTGCAATGCCAATCAATAATCACCATAAATGCAAATGGACTGAATGCACCTATCAAAAGACATAGAGTCACTGAATGCATAAAAAAAAGACCCATCTAAATGTTGCCTACAATAGACTCACTTTAAATCCAAAGACATACACAGACTAAGAGTGAAGGGATGGAAAAAGATATTTCATGCAACTAATAGGGAGAAAAAAGCAGTAGTTGCAGTACTTTTATCAGACAAAATAGACTTCAAAACAAAGAATGTCACAAGAGACAAAGAAGGACATTACATAATAATAAAAGGGTCAATCCAATAAGAAGATATAACCATTATAAATATCTGCACGCCCAACACAGGAGCACCTACATATGTGAAACAAATACTAACAGAATTAAAAGGAGAAATAGAATGCAATGCATTCATTCTAGGAGACTTCAACACTCCACTCACTATGAAGGACAGATCAACCAGACAGAAATTAAGTAAGGAGACAGTGGCACTGCACAACACAACAGAACAGATGGACCTAACAGACATCTACAGAACTCTACACCGAAAAGCAGCAGAATACACATTCCTCTCAACTACACATGGAACATTTTCAAGAATAGATCATATACTAGGCCACAAAAAGAGCCTTGGTAAATTTTAAAAGATTGAAATTGTACCAACCAGTTTCTCAGACCACAAAGTATGAAACTAGAAATAAATTACGCAAAGAAAATGAAAAATCTCACAAACACATAGAGGCTTCACAACATGCTCCTAAATAACCAATGGATCAATGACCAAATAAAAACAGAGATCAAGCAATATATGGAGACAAATGACAACAATAATTCAACATGGCAAAATCCGTGGGACGCAGCGAAGGCCGTGCTAAGAAGAAAGTATATTGCAATACAGGCCTACCTCAGGAAAGAAGAATAATTCCATATGAGCAGTCTAAACTCATAATTAATGAAACTAGACAAAGAAGAACAAGTTAGGCCCAAAGTCAGTAGAAGGAGGGACATAATAAAGATTAGAGCAGAATAAATAAAATTGAGAAGAATAAAACAAAAGAAAGAATCAGTGAAAGCAGGAGCTGGTTCCTTGAGAAAATAAACAAAATAGATAAACCCTTAGGCAGAGTTATCAAGAAAAAAAAGAGTCTATTCACATAAACAGAATCAGAAATGAGAAAGGAAAAATCACTACGGATACCAAAGAAATACAAACAATTATTAGAGAATATTATGAAAATTATATGCTATCAAAGTGGATAACCTAGAAGAAATGGATAACTTTCTAGAAAAATACAACCTTCCAAGGCTGACCCAGAAAGAAACAGAAAATCTGAACAGACCAACTACCAGCAACAAAACTGAACTGGAAATCAAAAACCTATCAAAGAACAAAGCACCTGGACCAGATGGCTTCACGACTGAATTTTATCAAACATTTAGTGAAGACCTAATACCCATCCTCCTTAAAGTTTTCAAAAGAGTAGAAGAAGAGAGAATACTTCCAAACTCATTTATGACACCAGCATCACTCTAATACCAAAACCAGGGAAAGACACCACAAACAAAGAAAATTACAGACCAATATCCCTGATGAACATAGATGCAAAAATACTCAACAAAATATTAGCAACTGAATTCAAAAATACATCAAAAAGATCATCCATCATGTTCAAGTATGATTTATTCCAGGGATGCACGGATGCTACAACATTCGAAAATCCATCAACATCACACACCACATCAACAAAAAGAAGGAAAAAAACCACATGTTCATCTCCATAGATGCTGAAAAAGCATTTGACAAAATTCGACATCCATTCATGATCAAAACTCTCAATAAAATGGGTATAGAGGGCAAGTACCTCAACATAATAAAGGCCATATACGACAAACCAACAGCCAACATTATACTTAACAGCAAGAAGCTGAAAGCTTTTCCTTTAGGATCAGGAACAAGACAAGAATGTCCACTCTCCCCACTTCTATTCAACATAGTACTGGAGGTCCTAGCCATGACAATCAGACAACACAAAGAAATAAAAGGCACCCAGATTGGCAAGGATTAAGTTAAACTGTCCCTGTTTGCACAAGACATGATATTGTACATAAAAAACCCTGAAGAATCCATTCCAAAACTACTAGATCTAATATCTGAATTCAGTAGAGTTGTGGGATACAAAATTAATATGCAGAAATCTGTGGCATTCCTATACACTGACAATGAACTAGCAGAGAGAGATATCAGGAAAACAATTCCATTCACAATTGCATCAAAAAGAATAAAATACCTAGGAATAAACCTAATGAAGGAAGTGAAAGACCTATACTTTGAAAACTACAAAACACTCCTAAGAGAAATTAAAGAGGACACTAACAAATGGAAATTCATCCCATGCTCTTGGTTAGGTAGAATAAATATTGTCAAAATGGCTACACTACCTAAAGCAATCTACAGATTCAACACAATCCCTATCAAAATACCAATAGCTTTCTTCAATGAACTGGAACAAATAATTCTAAAATTCATATGGAACCATAAAAGACCCCGAATAGCCAAAGCAATCCTGAGAAGGAGGAATAAAACGGGGAATTACGCTCCCTGACTTCAAGCTCTACTACAAAGCCACAGTAATCAAGACAATTTGGTATTGGCACAAAAACAGACCCACAGACCAGTGGAACAGAATAGAAAGTCCAAACATTAACCCAAACATATACAGTCAATTAATATTTGATAAAGGAACCTTGGATATACAATGGGGAGATGACAGCCTCTTCAGCAGCTGGTGTTGGAAAAACTGGACAGCTACATGTAAGAGAATGAAACTGGACTACTGTCTAGCCCCATACACAAAGGTAAACTCAAGGTGGATCACAGACCTGAATGTAAGTCATGAAACCATAAAACTCTTAGAAAAAAACATAGGCAAAAATCTCTTGGACATAAACATGAGCGACTTCTTCATGAACATATCTCCCCGGGCAAGGGAAACAAAAGCAAAAATGAACAAGTGGGACTATATCAAGCTGAAAAGCTTCTGTACAGCAAAGGACACCATCAGTAGAACAAAAAGACATCCTACAGTATGGGAGAATATATTCATAAATGACATATCCGATAAGGGGCTGACATCCAAAATATATAAAGAACTAATGCACCTCAACAAACAGAAAGCAAATACTCCAATTAAGAAATGGGCAGAGGACATGAATAGACACTTCTCCAAAGAAGAAATTCAGATGGCCAACAGGCACATGAAAAGATGCTCCACATCGCTAATCATCAGAGAAATGCAGATTAAAACCACAATGAGATATCACCTCACACCAGTGAGGATGGCCAACATCCAAAACACAAACAACAACAAATGTTGGCGAGGATGTGGAGAAAAGGGAACCCTCCTACACTGCTGGTGGGAATGCAAATTAGTTCAGCCATTGTGGAAAGCAGTATGGAGGTTCCTCAAAAAACTCAAAATAGAAATACCATTTGACCCAGGAATCCCACTCCTAGGGATTTACCCTAAGAATGCAGCAGCCCAATTTCAAAAAGACAGATGCACCCCTATGTTTATTGCAGCACTATTTACAATAGACAAGATATGGAAGCAACCTATGTGTCCATCAGTAGAGGAATGGATAATGAAGATGTAATATATATACACAATGGAATACTATTCAGCCATAAGAAAGAAACAAATCCTACCATTTGCAACAACAATGGAGGATATTGTGCTCAGTGAAATAAGCCAGGTGGAGAAAGACAAGTACCAAATGATCTTCCTCATTGGTGGAGTATAACAATGCAGCAAAATTGAAGGAACAAAATAGCAGCAGACTCACAGACTCCAAGAAGGTACTAGTGGTTACCAAAGGGGAGGGGTGTGGGAAGGCTGTTGGGGAGGGAGGGAGAAGGGGATTGAGGGGTATTATGTTTAGTACACATGGTGTGGGGGGTCACAGGGAAAACAGTGTAGCACAGAGAAGGCAAACAGTGAATCTGTGGCATCTTACTTCACTGACAGACAGTGACTGCATTGGGGTATGGGTGGGGACTTGCTAATATGGGTGAATGTAGTAACCACATTGTTTTTTCATGTGAAACGTTCACAAGAGTATATATCAATAATACCTTAATAAAAAATTAAAAATAGTAATAATAATCGAGTTATTGGGGACAGTGTCTCACCATGTTCTGGGAAACTGAATATATATCGTCATTTATAAGGGTCCTTGTAAGATACAAAACAGAAACTACAACAGTGATTTTTACAGAGATAATTTAATATAGAGAATTGTTAACTAGGCAGATACTGAAGAACCAGCAGGCAGAAGGGAACACTGAAATATCGTGGACGAGGCAGCTGTAGAAAGCAGCTGCCACCCGTAGGGTGCAGGGAGCAAAGGGTAGAGGTTAGAATTGTTATAGCTCAGAAGCTGAGTGACTTCTCAGCTGGAGCCAAGATTGCCCAAGACAGGGTGCTCACTGCCTGGTGCTGGTGGGTCTCAAAGGAGCACAGTGCCACCAGTTCCGGGAATGTTGTAGGAACTACAAACAGGAACCAACTGCTGCTAGTGTAAAAAAAAAACTATCACTGTTGGGTTGACCCTGAAAGGAACAAGCAGCAAAAAGGAACTGGGTCCTTTATTCCTCCTCCTGACTTTCAGGTGGCCTCCAGCGTCCCTTAATTGGAGAGCCTACCAGGAAGCCGGCTGGCAGAAGAAAGGTGATTGACAGAGTCCCAGACCCAGCATCCCGGACAGAGAGCACAAGGCCAGGCCTGAAATTCAGTACTAGCTGAATACCAGCATATGTTCATGTGCATAAACTGAGGCCACACATACTTGCCAGAGCTTGGATTTCCTCTGTACATGCAAATCAAGGAGTTTTTATTTGTTTTATTGCTCTTCATCATTTCAAATGAAAACATGAAGAAACAAGAATAGCCCGGTGGAGATAATTTTGATAGCTGCATTATACATAAAGAGAATTTTTGTAAAACTCAGAATTCGAATCATATTTCTCTTCACTTATACTGCTCATCTTTATTTGAATACATTTATTTTAATTTCACCCTTCATCGGTTCAGTTATTCAAATAATTCACACGTGGGTTTCTGGAAGTAAACTTGTTTTTAATAAGGTCTTTTTGTGTGTTTAAATAAGGCAAATGGTTTAGTACAAACTGTAGTTTCAATTAACATACTCCTGATGGGCTTTTTGTGAATTGAGGGATTTTTTAACTAGCTGGGGTGTTTTGATTTGTTTTTTTCTTTAGCTAGTTCCTTGGCATGTGGAGCATGTCTCTGGGTTGGGAAAAAGGATTGATTCACTGGAGTCATGGATTCACAAGCAGTTAAGTCTGCTTATCCAATGGTCTATGCGCTTTCCTTCTGCACCTACCAGGACCTAGTTCCAACATACACTGGGCCAGACAAGTAGCTATCTATCATTTGATCATTCTTCTCCATTTTGCAATAAACTCCATTCCATCCCATGTTTATCCTGCCCATTCCTTTTGCTCATGGTGCCCTCTCACTCTGTGCCCACCGAGACTGTGACCACACACTACAATTATCACTGTGACACTTAAAAAAAAACAGAAACATTGAACAAAACCATTTGTAGTCTTTCTTCAGCTGTCATTTCCTCTGAGTTACTGTCTTTCTCTACTGCTTCTCATAGCAAAGTTTATCTACAGAAATATCTGCATGAACTTTTTTCTATTTTTCTCATAAGTTTTATCTTGACATCTGTATCATTATGAAACAGTTTGTATTTGAAAAGAATGTGTATTTAACCAAAGAAGATATACAAATGGCCAATAAAGTCATGAAAAAGGTGCACAACATCCTTAGCCACCAAGGAAATGCAAATCGAAACCACAGGGAAATGCCACTGCACATCCCTGTTATGCTAGGATGAACATAACAACAAAACATAATAACAAGTGCCCATGAGGATGTGGAGAAACTGGAATCTTGCTGGTGGGGATATAAGATGGTACAGCTACTTTGGAAAATAATCTGGCAGTTCCTCAGCTTAATCATAGAGTTACCATACTATCCACCAATTCTACTCCTAGGTATGGACCCAACAGAAATGAAAATATATGTCCATGAAAAAACCTGTACATGAATGTATATAGTAGCCAAAAAGTAGACGCAATCAAATGTTCACCAAGTGATGAATGGAAAAATCAAAGGTCGTACATCCATTCAATGGAATATTTTTCAGCAATAAAAAAGAATAACATACTAATATATACTACAACATGGATAAACATTGAAAACATTATGCTAAATTATAGAAACCAGACACAAAAGACAGCTATTCCACTTATAGGAAATGTCCTGAATAGGCAAGTTTATAGAGACAGAAAGTAGAATAGTGGTTGTATAGGGCTTGGGAGCATTGGAGGGAAGGAAAATGAGACTAGTTGCTAATAAGTATCTGGTTTCTTTTTGGGGGTTATAAAAATGCTCCACCTGTTTGGGGTGATAGTTACACAGCTGTAAATATACTAAAAACCATTGAATTGTCTATTTCAAATGGGTGAATTGAATGGTATGTGAATTATATCTAAATGAATGGTTTTTTTAAAAAGGAATAAAAAGAATGTACACATGGTCCAAACACCTAGTTTAGGAAGCCTAATATTTCTGCCATGCCCTCTGCATGTCCTTTGTCTTTTTCTATTGAAATGTAGGAGTTATTTATATATTCTGGATATTAACCATTTGTTAGTTAAAAGTGTTGCAAATGTCTTCTTGCAGTTTGACACTCATCCTATTTGCATTATTTAAGGTCTGCTTTGATGAACAGAAGCTCATGATTTTATTGAGTCTAATTTATCAATCTTTTCATTTTGAGATTATGCTATATGTGACTGCTGAAGAAATTCTCCCCTAAAATGTTAAAAATTTTGTTTTTCATATTTAAGTCCTAACTATGCCTGGAATTGAATTTCACATATGGCAAGGGGTGGAGATCCAATTACATATTTTCCAAATAAATAATTAATTGTCTCTGGTGACTTAATAAAAGTTTTTTTTCTCACTATTCTGTAATGCCACCTCCCCCAAATGTTACATTTCCCTAAATGAATGTGTCAGTTTCTACACTTTGTTTTGTTTCACTGATCTATATTCCCATGCTTTCTTAATTATTAAAATGTTATAGTAAGCCCTTGTATTTTGTTTCTTTAGGTGTGTCTTGACTACTCTTGGTTCTTTATTCCTCCTTGTAAATTTTAGAATCAGCTTGTCTAACTGTATGACAATTACTGTTTGGGATTATTTGGAATAGCATTGATTTATGTTTATATTTGGAAAGAATTGAGACCTTTATGTTATTTGGTCTTCCTACCTAAAAACACAATCTGTCTCTTCATTTAGTTAGGTCTTCTTTAAAATCTTCTAATGAAATTTTCTAGATTTTCTTCATTGAAATCTTGCATATCTTTATTTAATTTATTACTAGGACTTTAATCATTTTCATTGCTCTTGTAAATAGTTTCTTTTTTCATACACATTTTCTAACTCTTTGTTCTTGCATATAGATGTACATTGGGTTTAAATATGGTTCTTATATCCAATGTTGCAATACTGTTGCTAAACCTTCTTATTAATTCTAATAATGTGTATGTTATTGGGGATTTTCTATATAGTATATACATCATGTTATTCCTGGAAAGTGTACAATGTAGGGAATTTGTACAAAGAGAAAATTTGTCTGAGGAATTTGTTATACCTGGAGATTGTACAATGTACAGAATTTGTCTGAGTCCTTCTAGCCTTTTCATTAAACTACCAATGAATTATTAATTCATTAAACTAAGTTCTTCAACTATTGATTATTTCCAGTCCTTGGTAATGAATTAATTTTGATAATTATTATGTGATTATATGATAATGATTTGATAAATATTATGAGCAGCATGATGTCATAAATTGCATTTGATACATACTGACTACCTATTTAAATTCTTCTATTAAATCCCTCCAATAAGTTCAAGCTAGTAACAGGCTATTTACAATATTCATACTTCCCTATGCTAAATGATACACTGTTTCACATACAATTAATGCTTTGTGATATGTCCAAAAGCTACTATTGCTCTCCCCACCCCACCACCATGAATATATCATACACCGTTCTCTTACAGTGTTCTGTTTAGCAGACTATTTCTTTCTTATTCATTTTTGCAATATCTTAATAAGTTGGCCTCTTGCCTATACTTAATCAGATCCCAGCTGGTTGGACTACAGGTATCTTATAATCGGGGTCAAGACTTAAGATCAGATAAACAATTATTATTTTTGCCCAGCAAATTTACATTGAGAAATTTGCTGCCAGGTTTCTCTGAGTTATGCGGTAAACCTGCTACCAAACAGATACATAATAAAATTAGCATTTGAAAAATATTACACAATAATATATTTCTACAGAAATTAAAATCAAAGCTAAAAAAATAAGTATGACAAATTAAAGCCCTTAATTAAAAAAATCATAATAAAAACTCTGAAAGAGAGGTTAAAGTGTGAACTATTAGTGACCTCAAAACCTGATTTTCTAATTCTGAGTAAAATAACAGGGCATATGAATCCTAGGTCATTTCCTGTGCATGTATACAAAGGGAAATAAAGCTTTGAATAAAGTTGATACTGAGAATGGGCTACTCACTTTGGCCTTGTGGGAGGTGGTTGGTGACCTTGACCATTGAGATTCAGTGAAACTGTGAGGATGAAAATCTGATTGCAGTAAGCTTCAGGAAGTATGCAATGCAAAAAAAAGTGGAGAGAGTAAGTATAAGAAGGAGTTTGGCTGTAAAAAGCAGCAGAAATGAGACAGCAGCTAGAGGCAGATGTAGGTCAAGGGAGTTTTCTTCTCAAAGAAAGGAGATAATGCGCCATATTTGCACACTTAGGCAAAAGACCCAGCAGGTAGCAGAAACTGCTACTTCAGGATGGAGAAGGGCCAACAGCAGGGGTTAGGTCCTTGAAAAAGTCGGAGGATGGGATTGAGTTCAATAAGTGGAAGATTTGGCTTATGCAGGGGCAAAAATAGACCATCCATTGCAAGGTGGATTATATGATATAGGAAATAAGAATATGTCACCCCAAAATATGCCACTTTGGCATAAGAATTATTTTGAACTATGAGTAAATGAGAATAGATGCAGAAAGAAGTTTTCACAGAGTTTCCCTTACCTGACTGAAAACAGAAACTTCTGAGAAATGGGGACTGGTGTAACTCCCCTCTCCAAGGGAAGTTACATGGCATCGTGGGCTTCACAGAAGACAGAAAGACAGACAGACACAAACAAATCTCACTCTGTTTTCCTATAGAGTAACCTTCCCACAGTTTGCCCCACAGTAGCCTTTTCCTTTGCCTCATCAGTTCACAAATTTATTGTTGTCAAGATTCTATGTAATTATAACTCTGAGGGAAAATATGTTCCCAGACTGGGGCAAATAACCTCTGAAGCTGAAATCAGTCAAGGGGAGAAATAAAGTGGGAGAAACCCATTTATTGCTTATAAGCAGTAGTCTACTTCTGCTCGCCCTTGTCTCTTGTGACCTGGCTGCAAAAGGGATCCCACCAAACCTCTCCAGTCCTGGTGCACATTCGTGCTCTACCTCTTGCAATCACCTATTAATATGGAGATGCACTACTTCTCTCCACGCCTTGGAAACACCTACTGAGAGGCACTAAGGCTAGATGAGAGATTCTGGAAATACTGCAATTTCACCCACAACAAGCCCAAGTTCTAAGCATGCCTTTGAATTACTCATTGTTGGTTCTCCCACATGTATACACAATGCAAGTGTTAATTACTCTACTTTTTTCTTGTTAATCTGTCTTTCATCAGTTTATTTCTCAGACCCAGCCACCAAACCTAAGAGGGTGGAAGAAGTTTTTCTCCCCAACAGTGGATACAAGTGAAATGACCCACCTGTCTACCTAACCTACACCCACATATTAAGTTTCAGCTCAAGTGTAATTTCATCCAGTAAGTATTCCTGGACACCCCCCAATCAACCGTATGCATGCCCATCTGATCTTCTCTGTGCCACCACCAACCCTCTGACAAAGTGCTGTGTCACTTTTCATGACATATTGAAGTGATCCCTTCCCAGGTCCTTCTTACTCATGACCTGGTGCTACTAGGCAGAGCCCCCAGTGCCTCAACCCAGCACAGTGGTAGCACCTAGGGGATGTTCTGTAAATGGTATTAAATAGGTTGAAACTAAAGAAAGCAGCAGATATAAAGAAATAGGAAATACTAAAATATAAGGTGTCACCATTTACTAGGGATCCCATTCAGATAGAAACCACAGGGAATTTCCATCCTGAAGATGCAGAAATAATGAAAATTAAATTAGTAAAAACTAAATGGAGAAGACAGGAGAGCCTGGCAAAAGGAAACATGTCACACTTTGGTACTAAGCAACCTTCAAGTTCAATTTCAGAGCACCAGACTTCAAAGAAAAAGGAATTGTAAATTCTCTCACGAAAATCTAACTCGGAAGTAAGTGTGCTTTTCAAGCAAACAATTTTGGATCGTTTTTCAATACCATGTTTATTTTGAGAGAATCAAAAACACTGTTATCTTGTCATCTGTTCCCCAGGGAGATTTTGTCCCTAGTCATTTCTTTGCCTTTCCTATCACCTGCATTAAAAAAGCAGATCATAAATGGGTGGTACGAGAGTAGGAGACTGGAGAAGCAAGTGCTGCATATAGATTCATTCAAACATCTTTTCCCAATACCTCCTCACCTCCCTACCTTTTTCTGTTTCTCCTCCTGAAATACATGGTCTGTTGTTTTCTTTAGTAGTTTGCTTGGAGTTGGTTATGAAAAAAAGTACCTGTCAATTCTTGTTCCATGCTTCTTTTCTTTGTTCAGTGACTAATACAACAAAAAATTAAAGATGGAAATCAGTCACTGGAGTCTCTGTTTCACCTCCCTGCCCTTTGCAGATTCCATGTCCTCTCCTGTTAACCGTAAGATGTTCTTGGTAGCTGAACTGAGTGGTTTATGTTTTCATGGTCAAAGTCTCCTGTAATATTTTACAGATAGAAGGGAATGCTCTCTAATTCTTTTTAAAAACTCTGCCTGAAAACCCTTGATTTTGAGGACACTCTTATCCCTTGCTCCTTTCCTCTTTCTCTGACCACCCCTTCTTGAGTTTTCACTGGTTATTTTTCTTCTGATTCTAATATGGATGGTTGGCTCTTAGCTCTCCTCTCTTCTTTATTTATGTATCAGTAGGTTTCAATCTGGGCATTGGGTAAGATGGGGAGGAGTGTGCAGAGAGTATTAGAGAATATACTGAACATTTTTTTTTCAGATCACACATGTCCAGACATCCCTCTCCCACATGAAGAAATTAATGGAGAGATGGGTAAGGACTGATGTATTTTCAGATTCCCTTAGATATGCCTACCACATTGAGGAACAATGTGGTAAAATTCTTAGGGATTTTATTTATTTCTAGGTCTTTCGCTCTTGCTCCAGGAAAACGACTTCTCTGAATCAAACATTCCAACTGTCTGCTAGAAATTTCCACACGGTTATTTCACTTATCTCACAAAGCTTTCCTGTTTTGTTTTTCTCTCTTTATTAGTGAGACTTACCACCGTTCTCTTGGTCATGTGGGGTTAGAGTCTGAGTCATCTCTGAGCCCTCTCTCTGTCTTCTATCAGCCCGCCTGCTTTCCTTCAATGATCAAGTCTTGCTGAAGAATTATGCATCTGATTCTGGTGTTCCTCAGGGGGCACTGGGTAGTTAATTTTCATTTTTCCCCTACCATCCCCACCTGGTTCTTACCTAAAACACCTCCATTAAATATTCCTCACTGTTTCAGAAGTCAGGATTCCTCTTTCAGGGTTTCCTAAACACACCCTATATTGTGTGAGTCACCTGCCTTGCTCTGGAAGATACAGATTCTCTCAGGACTTTCCCTTGGAGATCATGATTCATTGGGTTTGGGGTGGGCCTCAGCTGCTCTTTTAAAATGCAAATGTTCCAAAGGAGAGATGACAGCTTAAGCTTTTGATTTGTTTATACCTCTCCTCTTGGAGAGAAGCGTTTGAGGTGCTTAGTCACCATACTAAAAGAAACCTAATGCTTCAGGGTGATGAGAAGCATCCTGAGAGTCTGCCACTGCTCACGGGAACCACAGATCTCTGTCCACACAATGCCCACTGCTCAGCTTCCAGAGAGGAGCCCTAGTCTAGGAGTCAAGCAACAGTAGATTACACTCTAAGCCCTTCATCACTGGCTGGGTGACTTGTGCAACTTAGTTAGACTCTGGGCTAACATTTGTTCAAACAAAAGTGTTGGATCTGATGATCCTGGAGGGTGGTTGCCCCCTGTGGGTAAAATTGCAGTATTTCCAGAATCTCTTGCCTGGCCTTAGTGCTTCTCCATATCAATACGTGTTTCCAACAGGTGGAGAGAAGTAGTCCATCTCCACATCAACAGATAATTACAAGCGGGAGTGAGGACATATGTGGACCCAAGAGGTTGGGTGGGGCCCCTTTTTGCAGCCAGGTCACAAGAGACACTGATGGGAGAGCAGAAGTGGACGACTGCTTGTAAGCAATAAATGAGTTTCTCCCACTTTATTTCTCCTTTTGACTGATTTCAGTTTCAAAGGTATTTTGCCCAGGGTCAGGAAAATATTCCATCCCCCCACCCCCCACCCCAGAGTTGCACTACCTTCTATGTAAAACAGGCCCATTCATCCTGACCTCTCTTATGAGGCTTCCAGGGAAAACCACTAAATTTTGTGGGGCAACTATCCCACAACACTGAGAGATCCTTCTCTGGGCCAACACAAAAATTTTGCATTTCCTTTTGCTATTTGTTACAGGTTGAACTGTATCCCCTGAAAAGGTATGCTGAAGTCCTGATCCTCACTATCCCAGTATGTGACCTTATTTGGAAATAGGCTCCGTGCAGATGCTGTCAAGTTAAGATGAGGTCATACTGGATTAAGGTGGGCCCCAATCTAATGACTCGTATGCTTATAAAAAGAATAAAATTTGGACACAGAGACACTGGGAGTATGGTCATGTGAAGATGAAGGCTGAAACTGAGTGGTGCAGCTACAAGCCAAGGAATGCCAGGCAACCACCAGAATCTAGAAAGAGGCAAGGAGGGACGCTACCAGAATCTCAGAGGGAGCATGACCCTGCCAACCTTGACTGCAGACTTCTGACCTCCAGAGCTATGAGAGAATAAGCCTGTTGTTTTAAGTCACCTAGCTGATGGTACCTCATTACAGCCACCCAAGAAAATTAATTCACCATTTACCTGATAAAACATAACCCTAGAATTGTGAATAATTAGGCCTATGTTTAAATTAGAGCTAATATTCATCCACTTACCACCTCTTTAAAAAGAATTCTTAAAAAGGAAAAAAGTGGAGTTTAGAAAGTGTATCCAGAAAGAAACATCCCCCACTCCTGCCACCCACCATCACAACTTCCACTCCCTGTGACACTGACAGCGAATGTTGTTAACACACCTCCCCAGCAGTTTACAAACAATGGAAAAGACAGGGAACTGAGCATGGAGAAATGGAAACATTTGGCATGCTAATCAACTGCAAAAATAGCTTTATCAGACTGGAACGAAACAGGGTCTTGCCTATGTGCCTGCCAGACAAAAATATCTAATGTTCTAGGACAAAGAAATACTCTGGAGTTTTGCTATAACATTATGTGGTTATAAATCAGAATTCGGGTACAGGCCCATCCTGGATGTCGCCCAAATTGGTCTTATTATAGGAGATCCTTGGGGAGTCTTCTTTGAACCTATCATACCTCAAACCTGGGAACAAAGAATGCCTCAAGCAGCCAGACTCCTATACAGGCTCATTTTGGTCACTGTGGAAGCACTAAAATAAGTAGACCAGGAAGATGGGGGAAAGGTAGTCTTCCAAACAGAACTTTCTACACATCATTTGTTTTCCCTCTACAAGTAGTGGCTGCTAGCTCAACTTTCCCAAAGACAGAGAAATGAGCTCTTCCCATTGCTTCTTGCACTACTGGACAATTCACTTGCTAAGGAATGAATGTTTCCATTCATCCGGTCTCCCAAAGAAGATGTTGGGGGGGGGGGGTCCTGCTTTGTGAGACTTTCCTTTAGGAAACAAACCACTGAAGGCAGGTGGGATGAAAGAGGTCTGGAAGAGGGCAGCATGGTAACAAGGAGCTTACCAGCAACTTATCAGGATATTTGGTGCCTCTCTTAGTTTTGTGTGAGATTCCTAAGGAATATCTTGCCCCTGTGTTTTAATCTTAGGGAAATGGTGGAGGGAATGGTTGCAGTCTGCAAGGGGTTTCTTTCAGTCAGCCCTTACAAAGACTTTAAAGAAAAGTATAATTTCCATACTAACAAAAAAACACAAATCAATACCTTTATTTTTTATTGTCATTTCCCTTTAGTGATCAGCCATGAACGACTTAATTTGAGTAAGCAATTGTCCAAGTTTTGAGTGGGATGGTATAAAATACACAGCAGAGAAAGGGCAAGTCCATAGTCCCCAATTCAAGGAGAAATTGTACTGGTGAATTTACCCAGGGCCACCAAAAAATAAAAGCTACCGACTTGACTGGAATTGACGCTAATTTCTGTTTCTGGATTTAGCAAAATAGTCCTAGAGCTGGAATTCAGATCTAATAGAAATTACTGCATCAGCATGGGGCATAATTAAATATTTACATGGATTGTATAATGAGTCCCAATCAGATTACGGGTTCAAAGACACTGACAATGTCTATTTTTTTTTAAGTGCTCATCACGCCAAAATCACTCTACAGGCAATTACACTGTTATTACCTACAGGATAAAATATGCCTGTAGTCTTCTCTGAATTTTGTATTAGATAGAATAGGATGAAATAAAACACTTTCCACAAACATAAACCATTCTTCCTGGGTTCCCACCACTGCTTAATAGCAACACACACACACACACACACACACACACACTCCAGAGGCATTCATGACTTTTTTGTCATTTGACTTCTCCTGCCGACCTGCCCCTTCAGTACAGATGTGTTATTTTTACCAGAGAGCACTGGAATCTTGAAGTACAAATGAAATAAACACTAGGATTATATTTTTACTCAAGTCTGTATTCATTCATACAGTAGCTGAAGTCTTAATAGTCTCTCTAGATAGACTAGTTCTTCCTGAAGCATCATTTTGGACCTTTTTCTTTCCTGCTAACCCAACTCCCTCCCATACCCAGCCTTGGGATGAATTCTCTACCCTATCTCTAGGGCTCCAGAAACATAAAAATCTGGTATGTAAAAAACAGAGACCCACCAGGCAAATTAAAGCTAAAAGTTTTGCTTCAAAGACTTCTGAGTCTTCACTCTGGCATTTCCCTATCTTGAATATTCTGTCAACTTGCACGTTTCTGCTCTGGACACATTACACATTTGATCATATTATGTTCAAAACTCAAAATCTTTAATAGACCTACCTTTACCCCCTTCTATCTTCAAAGAACCACACAGTCACACATAAGAGGAATCTTCATGTACTTTAACACAAGTCATGTGTCATAATATTTTTAACAACAGAAGCAAAGTCAGACAGTGGATGAGACAAGGGCTCTGTAGTCAGACTGCTCTGAATTCGCATCCAGCTCAGCTACTCTCTGAGTGACTGAGGGCATTTCACTTAACTAGTCTGCTTCCTAGTTTCCTCATCTATAGGATGAGAATAATTTATATATCTTTCTCATAGGCCTGTTATAAGGATATACTGGAAGCAGTCAGCATGGTGTTGCCTGATACGTACCAAGGCCAAACAAATGTTAGCAGGTATTACCATAAATTAAGCACTCGGAGAGTGTGCTCACCGTCATCCTTACTCTTACCATCATCTCTGTGCTTATCATCATTACCATGGTTTTCATCATCCTCATCACCAAATCTTATATTTGGGAGCTACTGTAGAAATTAAACGGAAGATCCTCACTTCAAAATAAGGAAATGGGACATAGAGAGAGGCTTTGACTTACTTAAGAATCACCTCTATCCTTCCATTGTTTCTGTATAGTTTTAACGTATCTAAAATCCATGCTTTTATTTATTACAAGTACCTGTTCCTCTGTGTTCTCCCTCAAATTCTTTATAATGAACAATTAAATTTAAAAATTAGTAAAACCCACATTATTGGATGAAACCAGAGATGGGTGCCATCAATAAACTAGATTTTAGGAATTTATGCTGGATATAGTACAGGTGGGATGAGATTGGAGGAAGAGTACATGTGTGCATTTCTTAGCATTAAACAGAGCAGCTTATCATGGAAGTCTGTGAGAGGAGAGGCTATCAACCCACAAGAGAATTCAGAAGAGTAAGAAACAGCCTCGGGACTAGGCTGTAGGACACTGGGGAGAGAGCCAGGTAGTGTCCTTTGAGGTTTTCATTCTACTAGCAATATTGAAAGGTTCTGGGAAGACTTCTTGATATTGGCAGCTCCAAGGCACAGAGAAATTTAAAAATGAGAAACTTTGCCTGAGATTCTCCCCTGGAATAGAGGTCAAGATAAGTAGACGAGGACATAGAATAGAAGCCTAAGAGATGGTATACAGAGGGGTATGAATTTCCTAAGTAATTGATCTATAACTGTGGCATATTGTTAAAACCTTATGTGATGGCTATTTAGGATCTTAGAACTTTTTGAATTCCCACTTTGTACTTCATTGGCAACTCTGGGGTCTTCTATAAATGTTTGAGGCAGGGGCACATGGCAAACATTAGCCCAACTCAATTCCTACCTGATTAACAACCAGTACTGAACTTCCCTCTCTAAGGAAAAGCAAATCCAATGTCCATGAAAAAAACAGTAGTGTTCAAAATAAGTGAATCACTGTAAAAACCTTGTACCATAGTACCACATGTGAAATAGAGTTACCCCAAAAGTCAGAAGACATTTTTAGAAAATATATGGTTCTCTTCTCAAAAAACTTCAAGAGCCATAGCCTCCACATAGCTGGGGAAACAATCACAAAGAAAGACTAGACTGAAATCTGGAAGCACTGAGTGAAACTGAGAAACATAATGACAAACTAAAAACTGGACAATGGCAGTAAATACAATATGGAATTCTACAGAAAATGAATTAGTGATGGAGAAGATAAATCAAGAAATTTCCCCAGAATTATGGAAAGAAGATAAAGAGATGATACAAGAAGATAAATGATGAGGGACATGAAGAATAATTCTAGAATATGCTACCTCCTATAAAAGAAAGCATCAGAAAAACAAAATAAATATAAACAGAATCAATAGAGAAAAACAGATGTTGTTCCCCATATAAAATTTATACTGATACAAGTGTTTCTTGCTGCTCAGGAAAATTTCATGAACAGAGACTAAATAAACTACACTCAAACCGACTTAATCATGTAGAAATGTCAAGTTTCAGAGATGAAAGGATCCCACAGACATGCTGAAAAATATTAGATAGCTAACAAAGGAATAAAAATCAGGTTGGCTACACATTTATTTTCTTCAAACACCAAAATATGCAGGAGTAACATTTCCAGATTCCTATAGGAAAAAAAAAACATAGTAATCCAAAAATTCTATACCTATTTCAGTGGTCATTTATACACAAAAGCAGCAGAAAGGTGTTCTTAAAAATGCATGAACACTAAGATGATTCCTACATTGTGTGTCATTCCTAAATGAACTTCTTGAAGATATATTCCACAACAATAAAAGAATAAGAAGTAAAATTTTAAGATTGAGAACATAGGAATGTCATCCTGAATCAGTAGAGAGAGAATTTTAAATGGTGTCTCAGTAGCAGTGTCCAAATCAGTCTCTTCCAGCTCACCATTAAATTCACAGGAAAAAATTGAAGCCCTCATAAATTCTGCAACCTCTCACTGACTGAAAGATAGCCAAGAAAAGGAGAGAGGGAGAGAAGAGATAAAGTTGAATCTAAGGCTCCTGTGGGGAAATGAGGACTGTAGCACCTTTCGCTCTGGCTTACATGTGTATAAAAGACATCACTCCAAAGAGACACAACAACCTACACTGTGCAAAACACCCAAATGTGCCCGTCATTAACCTTATTCGACAGAAGAGGAATCTTTCAAATGAATCAACACAATAGCTCACCTAAACTTTACTTAGTCAATAATCAAAATGGAGAGAGAAGCCAAGATTCTGATCTCCTGTCTTGCATCGATTTGAAAGCAGTGTCCTACTGCATATTAAAGACTTCTACTGTGCTAAAGTACAGGAAACCTACTGGAATCATTCTGGCTTTTGTGACTCATAAACCTAATGCTCTTTTAGGATCATTTTGGCTGAGCAGAATTCCTAACCACAGTTTAATAGCAAAGGCATTTAAAATAACAATCTCAAGTCTTTCCAACCTCTCCAATTAGAGTAAAATTAACTGTCCCTTAGAATTAGAGGCTGTGCCTTCATAGGCTATAGAGTATCTCATTAGTTTCTGATATCTTAACTATCAAGGAAAATAGCAATTACTAATGCTTCATATTCATCTTGCTTCTAGCTATCAAAATTCCTTCTAGAACTGAAGCCACCTGCCTGGTCATGTACCTTAAGTTGGATAATCTGCTCATGGTTTAGCTTGGCTTTCATTCATTTTCTTAATTAGATATTTTAGCTTTCATTGGGTCTCTAGGAAAGGCTATGAGGTTTGGTTTTTCTCTGGAGTCACCAAGATTTTCATGTTATTGTCAGTTAATATCTGTTGAATTCTACACTCTGCTATAGCAAACAACAGACAAGACTCCTCTATATCTTTATATTCTAAAAAACAATAGATAATCAGATTATACTACAGTATCTTTACAATCTTTTCGTCCTTATCATTTACTAGTGGAAACAGTCCCCCATCCTAAATCAGTCCATTAGCAAAGATATCTAATTGGTGGACCAGCAGGCTTGATGTCTGATCCAGGGGGTTCCATTTGATTATCCTGTATGGTTCACTCCAAGTTTACCTCAGTCAACCTTTATTTCTGGCTTAAAAGTCCATGAATGGAGTTATTTTCTGAGACTTTAAAGACACAAAAATTAGTTAAGAGGAACCAAAATAAACAATAGTGATCCAATGTCTTTTACTTAGATATAATAATTTTACATACACACAATATACACATGTCAATCTCTAATTAATGTGTCCCTAAGATCTCTTCAGTAGGATAGCTAATACCTTCCAGCAACATTCCTTAGAAGCTATTTGCTGCCTTAGAATAGAACCTCTCTGGGAATAGAAACTGTGCATGGAAGGACCAAGAATTAAGTCATTTGACAGTACAAGAAACTATGAAGCTAGATTCTGCCTCAGCCCAGTGTATGCACTTTTTGCTACCATTGTGACTTTTTGTGTTCTTTGGGGTCTGACCCATATCGATTTCTCTATTGTTCCACCATACAGACAGCACTATATGACAGCACACTGGCTTTCTGACCTCACGTCTGTTTTTCCTACTCTTAACTTAACTCTAATTTTGTCTCATTTTGCGTAGTTGGCCACAATCTGCTTTTAATTCTTGGCTTGATTTAACCTCCCAAACTTCCACCATTTGGATGAAGACTTTTATTTATGAACTAGCCACATCTATGAATATCTTTCCTCTCCAGAACCTTCTAATGCATGAATCCTCTAACAGAAAGCTAGAGATAGAACCTCTCAGTCCTGCTCCTCATCCTCAATGTTTTTTGTATCAGCATTTCCTGATCCTCTTCCATCACTTTAGCTTCTTGCTGACAAATTCCCTACATTGAACAATTTCCAGGCATAATATGATATACATACATATACATGTTCATGACTACCCATACGCAGGCAGTCTGTGTGTGTGTGTGTGTGTGCATAAAGCTTTGGTTTTACCTTTTCAAAAGTCTCTAATTTTGTTGGAAGTTCCTCAAAAAACTAAAATTAGAAATACCATTTGACCCAGGAATTCCACTCCTAGGAATTTACCCAAAGAAATCAAGATCCCTGATTCAAAAAGACATATGCTCCCCTATGTTTATCACAGCACTATTTACAATAGCCAAGACATGGAAGCAACCTAAGTGTCCATCAGTAGATGAATGGAAAAAGAAGATGTGGTACATACACACAATGGAATATTATTCAGCCATAAGAAGAAAACAAATCCTACCATTTGCAACAACATGGATGGAGCTAGAGGATATTATGCTCAGTGAAATAAGCCAGGCAGAGAAAGACAAGTACCAAATGATTTCACTCATCTGTGGAGTATAACAGCAAAGCAAAACTGAAGGAACAAAACAGCAGCAGATTCACAGACTCCAAGAAGGGACTAGAGGTTACCAAAGGGAAGGAATGGGGGAGGGCGGATGGGGAGGGAAGGAGAAGGGGATTAAGGGACATGATTAGCACACATAATATAGGTAGGTCACAGGGAAGGCAGTAGTACCTCACGGGGAAGACAAGTAGTGACTCTATAGGATCTTACTACACTGATGGACAGTGACTGCAATGGCGGGGGGGGGGGTACTTAATAATAGGGATGAATGTTGAGATCACGTGTTGTTTATGTGAAACCATCATAAGATTATATGTATATCAATGATATTTTAATTAAAAAGTCTCTAATTTTGTATTTCTGCTTCCTTTTTCTTACTCTATTCTTTTTCTTTCACTTTATAGGTATAATTCTCAGAATATCAAAATCTGTTTGACTTTTAAACAGGAAAACTCTCTGAGAGAGAACCAATTACCTTTTCTCTGAACTGAGGTTTGTATGTGATTCTGGAGGCTACAGTTTTAATCTCACTGCTACCCTCCTGCCAGGTCCCAGAAGAAAAGCTAAAGTCAACTTCGGAGGCCTGCAAGAAATACCCCCTCACAACCTTAACAATATCACTAGAGCTAAGGTTTCATACCACCTCCCTCACTGAGAAGTATGCAACTCACGGACATCTCAGTCTGCACACACATGCCTTCCCCAATTTGGGAACAGCTGAAGTGTTCTGCTCAGACACTGTATCCATGTATGCATAGGATCATAATGGCAAGGGTCACAAAACACGACCGTCACCGTTCTAAGCCGGCCCCTCAGTACTTGGATAACCGCCAGCCTTGTGGTAAAAGGCAATGGGCAGGCAGCATGATCGGGCACAAAACATCTGTGTTACACTTGGATTCAGTCACGCAAGGTTTACTGTCATATCTCAGCTGTCAATCCAAGACCAACCAGGAGAAGGCAGTACAGGCTAATCAACAGAAGCTTTCAATGTTCTTTAAAGGGAAAAAGACCTCTGTCCAAGTCTGAGAACAAAGGGGTCTCCAGCACCACCGCCGTCTGCCCGTCTTAGCTCCCCTCCACCTCTGAGGCTCCCCCTTCACTTTCCCCTCCTACCAACTCCTCCAGTCCTCCTTGAACATAAAAATGTATATGATATATAAACTGGGAAAACATCTAAATTTCAGTTTTTCAATTCTGCTTTAAATTCCTAAACTCCTTCCTCTAGCATTATTACTTAAGGCAAAGTTTCAGCTTGGATAGCAGTTTCTCAGAGCCCATGACGCCGTGATAGGACGAGATATACTCATCAGGGGCTCTCAAGACCACTTGCTTCATACAAAAAAAAAAATACAAGACCACTTGCTTCAAATTACAGTAACATTTCCTACATACAAAAGAGGGCAATTTCTTCCTGAATATGGAACGTTCTTCTCCAAAGAAACTAGGAAGTGAATGATGGCCGCTCACTAACTGCTGGGAGGATTCTAATTAGAACCTCAGTGCCTGGCATGCTGGGAATCCATTCATGCCACCAGCTGAATGAGGGGACAGAGCAGGAGCCTCTCTGTGCTCTGCAGGATGCGGAGGAAAAGGACCAAGTCACTTTTGGACACTTAGGCAAGTTCAATTCTACTGAACAAAGTAGCATAGGCTTCCTTAGTCATTAAGCCACACTTCCAAGCATTCTTGTGTGGGTGGTTGGATTTTCTGGGCTAGTTATTGCCAGACTACTCCAAACCAAAGTGTAAAGTTGCCAGGTTGGGCCCCCTGCCTTCCATCTGCAATCCCTCTTTAATGCCACCTTCACCCGTTCCCGCCCCTCACACAGGGTCCCCACGCCGACCCCGACTGGCCAGGGCTCTCCTCAGAAGCCCCCTTACTAACACCTCCCTTGTGCCTTCTTCCCCTGTACTGACTCTTCATTCCCCTTTCCAACAGAAATGTGTTTATCGTTAAAACTCTCCATAAAAACAGTATTAGGGTTTCTGAATCTTTGGACACTTGATCTCATTTTACTATTTAAAACCACACCAGATTCATAAAAGTTGCTTGAGACCTTTTAATTGCTAGCTAGCAACTCAGCCTCAATTTTCTGTATGATCTCCAAGCCCAGTAAGTGGGCTGAAAGAGGAGACTTGAGAAATCCTCCTCTGGCAGTTGGAACTTGCCTCTTAAACTATGAGGTCATAGAAAAGCATCACGGGCTTTTAGAGCTAGAAGCAGACTTTTCCCTCCCTTCAGGCCCATGCAGTGGTCTTGGTCCCCTAGATCTTATCATACCCCTTTCAATAAAAAGCGAGCAAAGACATAGAAAAGAGAACTCTTTTCCTCTTAAAAAAAAAGTATTGTGAACTATATTAAACATGCAGACAAGAAAAGAGTAATATAATGTACATAATAATCTGCTTTATCAAATATTAACACTAGTCCACATTTGCTTCAGAATTACCTTTAGAAAATGTTCCAGATAGACTTGAGCTCCCCTGGTCAATTACTCCCCCCATTCTTCTTCCTTTCCTCCAAAATTGATCTCAATCGTGAATGGTTCTATGTATTTACTCCTTATTTATAACCATAAATATTATGTAAGTGTTTTGCAGTTAAACCTTTATGTAAGTGGAATCATACTCTATATATCATTCCACAAATAGCATTTTCACTCAATATTAATGCTTTTTTAAAAAACTTAATCCATGTTTATAGATGTATTTCTAGTTTGCTCATCTGAACTGTGGTGTAGCATTCATTTAGCTGACTAAGCCATAATTTATTTGTTCTTTCTCCGCTTGATGAGCATTTAGATTGAATGTTACAAGAAACATTCTATATGCTTCTCCTTCTGCACATGTGTAAGAGCTCTTCCATCATATATACAGCAGTGGACTCGCTGCGTCAAAACAATGTTTATCTACAATCTTAATAGATATTACCCAATTTGAATCCAGAGTGGTTATATCAATTCACAATCCCACCAGCAGTTTCAAGTCACCTGAACTTCATTCTTTCCAAATATTATACTAATCTTTGCTGATGACCATAAAATGATACCTCGCAGTGTTTTTGAACCCTGCTTCTTAACAGAAAATGATTTCGAAGGGTCTCAGCACAACTGTGTGACATATATAAACTCTGCTTATATTTTCCAACCACATCTTACCTACATGTGTAAAAATACACTTTTGAGGAAAAAAGGACTGCACTATTTGAAACTGAATGTACTTTCAAATTCCAGGATGCATCTTAGCATAGATATGTGTCATTTTGTAAAAACTGGCCACCCAGAAGGAGTAAATAAATTGATGTCCATGAACTAACAGTATGAGTTCAGCCAAGCAGAAGACCTGTATGAAAATGACACCTGAAAATCTTCTAGAATTGCCTTTCATGGTCTGTAGACTCTTAATGGTAACATCAGCTTAAGTCACCTTCCCCAGCACCCATGTTTCCCGCAGTAACTCTAAATTCTGACTGGGGCTTGATTTCCTACTTACTGAAGTAAAACTATGGCCAGTGTAAGAAGCAGGAACTACTTTTCCATTTTTTTTAACACATCTCAGTACCTTAAAAATAGTTCACACATCTGGGGCATACAAAATGTGCCATACACCATGGTAAGCACTTTATCTGAATTATTTCCCTTGAAGTTCATAGTGACTATAAAAATGGTACTGTTATTGTCCCAATTTAGAAATAAAGGAACTGAGAGTCTGAAAGATTGGGTAAAATCACAGAGCTTATAAATGATCGAGTCTATTAAATTCTTCCTCATCCAGAAGTCCTAGATCTTCACAACCACACTGAAGTGGTCTCATTCAAAATTCAGACACCTGTATTACTATTTTGAAAAAATTCTTAATACTAGAAAGGCAAGCTTTTCTCTATTTCTGTTCTGGTTCTAACCTCAAAGACAAAGAATCCTCTACGCATCTGAAGACAACTCTCATGTCTCCCTACACCTTCTCTTTCTCGAGTTAGACCCTCTTACACCCTTCAGCAGTTTCTGTCTTTATGTTCCCCACCTTTATCCTGGTCACTCTCCTCTGGGAGCTTCAGATATGCCCCCACACCTCAGTATGATGCTCAGGACATACGGCAGCAGGATAGGTCCAAGAAATCGTCAGTACAATGGGTTCCTCAGCAACCTCACTCTATACCTCACACGCTACTAAATATTGCCTGAAATCACACTGGCCTTTCTGGCAGCCATATCACACTGTTGATTCATTCTGAGCTCATGTCAACAATAATTCTCAAGAATTTTTTTTAACATGCATTTCTGTTAAACCATTTCTGTCTTTCTCAGCCTGCATTTTAATAGTTTTTATTTTAGCCAAACGTAGGATAGTACATTTGTACCCATGAAGTTTTTTTATGAAGGCCTTTGAAAATATTTTGGTTCTTGCTTCTTTTAATTTACCGAAATTCATTCTAACTTTACATGATCTCTGTGCTATCTTTATCTTCAACAGATTAATTGATTAAAGTCTACCCCGTGGCCTGGATAACAAGCTTTGTGCTCTATTCACAGACACATTTCTTTGAACTCACTGCTCTCTTAAAAAAGTCATCCATTCCTTGGCTACTGTAAATAGTGCTGCAATAAACATAGGGGTACATATGTCTTTTTCAAACTGCGCTGCTGCATTCTTAGGGTAAATTCCTAGGAGTGGGATTCCTGGGTCAAATGGTATTTCTATTTTGAGTTTTTTGAGGAACCTCCATACTGCTTTCCACAATGGCTGAACTAATTTGCATTCCCACCAGCAGTGTAGGAGGGTTCCCTTTTCTCCACATCCTCGCCAACATTTGTTGTTGTTTGTGTTTTGGATGTTGGCCATCCTCACTGGTGTGAGGTGATATCTCATTGTGGTTTTAATTTGCATTTCCCTGATGATTAGCAATGTGGAGCATCTTTTCATGATTTCACTCATATCTGGAGTATAAGAACAAAGAAAAAAAACCGAAGGAACAAACAGCAGCAGACTCACAGAACCCAAGAAGTGACTAACAGTTACCAAAGGGAAAGGGACTGGGACGAGGGGTGGGAAGGGAGGGATAAGGGGGAAAAAGGGGCATTATGATTAGCAGACATAATATAGGGGGGCATGGGGAGGGCTGTACAACTCAGAGAAGACAAGTAGTGATTCTATAGCATCTCACTATGCTGATGGACAGTGACTGTAATGACTGTAATGGGGTACGTGGTGGGGACTTGATGATGTGGAGAGTCTAGTAACCATAATGTTGTACATGTAATTGTAGATTAATGATGCCAAAATAAAAAAACAAAAACAAAAACAAAACAAAAAGTCATCCATTCATCTTAGCATCAACCACACATTTCTTCATCTTGACAACATGGGTATCATGAAAAACTCTGTCAAATATCTTTCCAATTTTAGACTATATTATTTTTTTCTGCAACCCCAACCAAAGAAAAAGAAATGGAGCTATTTAGTGATAATATATTCTCAGTGATCACTTACCAAATTTATTTTGCTGTGCCCCTTTGTAATAACTC
This sequence comes from Smutsia gigantea, assembly GCA_032199065.1. Taxonomy (NCBI): domain Eukaryota; kingdom Metazoa; phylum Chordata; class Mammalia; order Pholidota; family Manidae; genus Smutsia; species Smutsia gigantea. Next base: position 48,083 of record JAVSCE010018803.1, read on the forward strand.
TCCATCTGACTTTCAAATAGTAAGTTCTAGAATTTTGCTTCAACTCCAAAATAAACTTACTGGTTTATAGATCATGGGATTCACTTCTCTTTTTCTCTTTATCAGAAAATGAGCTTCCCTTCCAGGAAAAACATAGTAGGTTGTGGCAGGTCAATGTTCCTCCTGACAACTACGGAAAAAAAACAAAGTAAAAAAGTCTTATGTTCAAAGCGGTAAGAAAGCTGTGGAAGCAATGAGGACTAGCAGAACTAAAATCTGAGAGTCACAAGAGCCTTACCTAGGAGAAGTTACAATCACCAGCCATTTCCGTTCCTGCGGTCATGAACAATTCCGAAGAGGCGTGAGTATTGGGGTGGAGCCTCGCAGAGGGGCTTTAGGCGGCCAAGTGAAAGCAGTTGTAGATTTAGAGGCTTCATAGGTGCTGATCTATATTAGAAAGTAGGGAAGCCTAGATACAAGGTCACCTGTGGCCTCGGGTCAGCTCCTGAGTCCTGAGGCAGCGTGGGAGGCTGGAGGCGGCAAGTCGGAAAGGCGGAGTTAACGCTTTCACAATTTCATGGTTCTTAGAATAAAAAAATCACAAGGGTATTTTATGACCTCCCTTGCTGCTCTTAAGAAATTTCCAGATTTTGAAGGTAAGTAGGGCAAGAACTAAAGAGCTATGTTCAACACCTGCCGTGGCCAGAATTGAGTCCTCCTCGTATATCAGTGCCAAGGAGACCCACAAACAGCTTCATCCGGGAATGAACCAGAGGCAAACTGGATCTTAGAAAAACTCTGACCAAGTCCCAACACAGATCATCCAGGACTAGACTGAAATGATGTGCCCTTTAGACTATCTTTCTAACAGAATAAAGTGAGCACCTTCTTTCATGGAAAAGAGCATCATCTAAAACCTCCAAGTTCTTTCATTCTCATTGTGCCAAACTATGAAAAGTTGCTAGGTACATGAAGAGTTAGGAAAATATGAACGATAATCAAAAAAAGAAAACACAAAACAGAAGATAATTCACATAATAATCACAATAAAAGATTACAATAAAAAATCACAATTATTACAATACAAAATCACTATTAAAAAATATTTTATGAGGCAGTCAACAAAACATAAAGGTAACCTACAGAATGAGAGAAAATATTTGCAAACCATGTTTCTGATAAGGGATTGATATCCAAAATATATAAAGAATCATACAATTCAATAACAAAAACAAACAATCCAATTTAAAAGTGGGCAGAGGAACTAAATAAATATTTTTCCAAAGACATACAAGTGGCCAACGGGTACCTGAAAAGATGCTCGATATTACTAATAATCAGGGAAATGCAAACCAAAACCACAATGAGACATCACCTCACACCTGTTGGAATGGCTACTATCAAAAAGATAAGGGATAATAACCAGTGCCAAAGAGGCTGTGGAGAAAAAGGAAGCCTTGTGTACCATTGGGAATGTAAACTGTGGCAGCCACTATGGAAAACAGCATGGAGCTTCCTGTTTAAAAGAATATGGAGGGCCCAATTTAAAAACACAACGACTGCAGGATCCAGCAATCCCACTTCGGGGTATTTATCCAAAGGAAATGAAAACAGAATCTCGAAGAGATATTTTCACCCCATATTTATTTCAGCATTATTCTCAATAGGCATGATATGGAAACAAGCTAAGTGTCTGTGAGTGGATGGCAACCAGGGCCCCCATTACAGTCACCACTGTACCCATAAGCTGCCTGCCTCTTGCTGCCTGCCCTGTCCCTATCACTGTACGTGTCTGCAGCTCACCCTGCCGCTAAGCAGGCACCTGCAGCTGGGCTCCACAGCTGAGGATAAATTCACCACAGGGTCTGGCCACCACTGCTACCTGCCCTGGTCCCTAAGCACTGAAGGGACCCCTGAGGAACCCTGGCATCTGCAGCTATGGTGGACACCACAGAGCACCTGCAAAGGACCACACAGTTGTCAGGGCTGTGGACCCCAGTGGCCTGAGCTGAAGGGACTTCATGCCTCCCAGTGCCTCCACTTACCCCTACACTGGGTGCCCTATACCACCAGACCCAGGATCACAGGATGACCCAGTGCACCCCACCCACAGGTAAAATCTTCCCTTATCAGAGCGAGTCCTTAAACTCTGGATGAGGGGGCTGCTTCTTCAAAGCACAAAATGCCTGTGGAGGGTTACAGGAATCATGAACAATTGGGGAAGCTTGACTCTACCAAAGGAATACATTTAACTTCCAGTAGCTGACCCCAAAGAAATGGAAATCTAGGAATTGCCCAACAAAGAATTCAAACTAACTATTCTAAAGATGCTCAGAGCTATGAGAACACAGATAAACAACTTAATGAGATCAGGAAAACAATGCAAGAGCAAAGAGAGAAGCCCAACAAGGATACAGAAAACATTTTTTTTTAACTGAGAAATGTTAGAGCTGAAGAATATAAAGACTGAACAGAAGAATTCAACAACAGACTTGGCCAAGCAGAAGAAAGAACAAGTGGGCTCAAAGACAGATCAACTGAAATTATCTAATCAGAAGAACAAAAAGAAAAGAGTGAAAAAGAGTGAAGGCACCTACATGATCCATAGGACACCAGCAAAAGAACCATGCACAAATTATTGGACTTTGAGAAGAACAGAGAGAGAAGGGGGCAGAAAGTGTATTTAAAGAAATAATGGCTCAGAAATAATGGCTGAGAACTTCCACAAACTGAAAAAGGATTTGACATCCTTATTCATCAGGGAAATGCAAATCAAAACCCACAATGAGCTATCACCTCACACCTGTTAGGATGGTTAACATCAAAAAGTAAGAAATAACAAATGGTGCTGGGATATGGAGAAAAGGGAACCCTTGTGCACTGTTGGTGGGAATGTAAATTGGTGCAGCCACTGTGGAAAATAATGGGGAGGTTCCTCAAAAATTAAAAATAGAACTACCATAAAATCTGGCAATCCCAATTCTGGGAATATATCCAAAGGAAATGAAAACAAAATTTCAGAGAGATACCTGCACTCCATGTCATTGTAGCATTATTCACAATAGCCAAGATGCAGAAACAACCTGTGTCTGCCAACAGTTGAATGGATAAAGAAGATGTGGTATACACACAGTAAACTATTATTCAGCCATGAGAAATTAGGAAATCCTTCTATTTGTGACAACATGCATGGACCTTGAAGGCATTTTGCTAAGTGAAATAAGCTAGACAAAGAAAGACAAATTCTGTATGATAGAAGTTATATGTGGAGTATCAAAAAGCTGAATTCATAGAAACTGACAGTAGAATGATAGTTACCAGGAGCTGCAGGCTGATGGAAGTGGGGGGTATCAAAGGATTGGTAAAAGGGTACAAACTTCAAATGATGCGATGAGTAAATTTTGGGAATCTAATATTGTATTATATACTTGAAAGATGCTAAGGGACTAGATCTTGAATGTTCTCACCACAAAAAGGAAATGGTAATTGAATGACCGGATGGAGGTGTTAGCTAACACTATGGTGGTAATCATTTTTGCAATATAAGAGTATCAAATCAACAAGATGTATACCTTAAATTTACATAACACTATTTGTCAATTATATCTCAGCAAAATTAGAAAAGAAATGAATGGATACTTTTCAAATGCACATGAGCATTTACTAAAGTAGATACTAAATCATAAAGTAAGTCTCAACAAATTTCAAGGAACTGAAATCAAACAAAATACATTCTCTGATCACATAGGAATTAAACTGAATGAAAATGAAGTAAGAGTAATAATAGCATATACGATGCAGCTAATGCAGTGCTTAGGGGAAAATTTTTATCTTTAAATGGATATTTTAGGGAACAAAGATTGAGAATGCACCATCCAAGCTTCGAACTCAAGGATCTAGCTAAAGAGTAGCAATATTAGATCTAAAGTAAGTAAAGGGAAGCAAACAGTAAAAATAAGAGAAAAATCAATAAATAGAAAGTAGACATAAAATAGAGAAAAATCAACAAAGCCAAAAGCTGTTTCTTTGAAAAGATTAATGTAAGTGATAAATACAAGACCAATTTGGGAAAAATAGAAAAAGAAAGATAACAAAAGACCAATATTAGGAATAAAATAAGGAACTTCACTACAGATCTTAGATAATAAAAGTATAAAAGGGAATATTTGGAGTAAACTCATGCCAATAAATTTAACAATATAGATTAAGTAGCCACATTCTTTGAAAAACAGTATTTACCAAAACTTACCAAAAGAGTAACAGGAAATCTATTAGTTCAATATTTATGAATGAAATTGAGTTAATAATCCAAAGCATTCCCACAAAGAAAACTCCAGGCCCAGATGACTTCACTGATGGATTCTGTCACCCTTTAAGGAATAATACAATTCCTACACACTCTTTCCACAAACAGAGGAGGAAACACTTCCCGACTCATTTCATGAAGCCAGCTCTTACCACAATTTAAAAAAAATCTGACAAGAAATGAAAATTACAAACTAAAATCCCTCATGAACATCAATGAAAAATCTTCTATAAATTATTAGCAAAGTGAATCCAATACATAAAATGTATGATACTCTTTCATATCTGTCGTAGCAGCTGCAATGGCTAGCGGCACAATGTCTCACTGTCACCTTTTTTGCTCTTTTCGAGCTCCAACACGTTCTCGGGGGGCCTGCCTTTCTGTGTCCCACAGCACCTAACACCCACCACACCGAATTCCTGTTGCCTATGAGCTGGTTAGCACTGTTGTCTCTAGATAGATAGATAGATGGGTAGACAGACTGATCAATCCATATACAATATAGATCTGTATATATAACATTACTTCCAATATATGTTATATGGTTATATATTGTAGATAAGTTGATAGATAAATAATTATATGTGTAATATTATATGCCAGGATACCTCAAAGTCCTTCAGGAGTCCTGGCACATAATAGAGCACATGACACTGAATAAATAAATGAGTGTGTAGAAGTGAGAAAGGAAAACTTGTTCCCGACTCTAATCCCCAGCCCTGGGGAAATGCCAATTTCCCAAGCTGTAATATTAAATACATGGATTCATTAGTTATGTGCCTTTCATAGCTAATTCTAAAAGAAATCTGGCTTTTAGAGATATAGAATTATTAATTCATTAACAACTGTATGTTAGTATTTGAAGTGTGCCTGTTTGTTTAATGAAGCTTTGGGAAAACACAAAAATACCTATTGATGTTTGAACAAAAAGTCCACAGTCACTGCCATGATTTCACAAGCAATAAAGTGAATGAAGTCAAAATTAATTCCTATCACCCGGTATAAATTGTTAATCAGTCTGGACAAGTGAAGAGGCCCTGGCTATTTCCCAGGCTGAGCTAATCCTCTCAGGCAGCACATGCATTGACCTACCACAGTGAAATGCGAATGAGTGTGTCACATTGCCACGCACCTGCCAGGAATCCTCAGATGAGTTCCTGGTGACCTGCAGCCAGGCCACCCTCCACACTGTATTTGCCCTGCCACACGAGAAGGAAGGAGTGCAGCTAGAAGGCTCCAGTCTGGGCAGATCTGGCTCAGAGCCTGATGATGAAGAAGAAACGTCTTAGCCCATGAGGAGCTCCTTAGCCACCTCAGCCCGCTGACCTCACACCAACCCGCGGTCTGTACTGTGCCTTTGATGTGCAGATGCCCTCGGGTGGTAATTTTCTTGCTGAGTGCCTACACTGCTGCTCCCAAACCCTCGTCCCTAACCTCATCCTTCTCAAACAGGGATCTATCAAGCAATTAAAGACAAAAACGGATGAAAGAATACGGAAGGGCTACCATAAAGATGCTCAGCAGAGGTGAGAGAGAGCAAAGACAGAAAGAGATAAAGAGAAAAGGGGAAACATCTCCAGCCAGGAAACATCCTGTCCCCTATGCATCCCACCTGCCCTGTTTTAGACTCAGTATTTGTATCTTGAACATAGAAAGTAACTCCTATGAACTCTATCCCTGTCATAAATAAATTAGGTCTCACCCCTTATTCTTTTCACAGAAACCTCAGAACACTTACTGTAGCCTGTTATTGTATTATGAGTTGTGTGTTGACTTCAGTAAATGCTTTTCCCCACTAAACTCTAAGCTTCATGAAGGCAGATTCTGAACTACACCTCTTAGCACGGGGCCTGACTCATAATGGGTCCTCAATATTTGCTGAGAGAATGAATGGGTGGGGGAGGAGTTCTGAATGAGAGTACTGTAAAATCTGAGGTCCTTGTAGCACCAAGACTTAGTGAGGTATTTGATGAGGACTTCTGAGAGGCTGTTTAGGGTAGAGATGTGTCTGAGGAGCCCTTTGAAGCAGACGGCTTTCCTTCTTAGCAACAAGAGTGCTCAGGCTAAGGGCCAGAGGACTTAAATCAAAAATCTAACCACCCAATGATATTCCCAGACTCAAGACACACAAGGACTTAAAAGCAAGGACATTTAAATGCCTTTCTAGTTTATACAACCCAGTTCACAGTACCCAAAAAGAGAAAAGGATTCAAGACAGAGGTTCAAGTTGGGAATGAAGAAAGTGCATTTGGTTGTAACATTCCCTGTATATTTTTAAATCCTGCATCTTGAGCCTGGAATATAGGAGACTTGACAATCCAAATAAATGTAAAGTTTCTTGAGGGCAAGAGCTCTGTTACTCTATATGGCCTTCCTTAAATCATGTATTTGCAAACTACTTATTATGCCCATAAATATATATATAAAACATCTGCATTATAATATATATCATGTGTGCTTTTATTTTATATACACACATATTTCAATACAACTTAAGTATTTCAACTACTTATCTCTCAAGGTATCTCTGCAGGCCCAGAAGCCACTGTGACTAGTGACCAAAGATGCTGGAGGAGGAACTTGGACTGCGCTCAGCCAAGAGCTCCCCCAGATGATTAGAAGTGTCTGGAAACTCAGGGGCTGCCAGCCACTGCTGTTCCCATGGTAACACCCAGAATGTGAGAGCTTAAACTAATCACTGTGGCAAAAAAATAAAACAGCCTATTTTCTTCTCCCAGTGTGGAAATGGTGATTAGGTTAACGGACCCTGACCCTTTTCCTTGGGGTATATTTTTATAGCAACAGGGTTAGAAGTCCATCCTACTAAAACTCTCTCTGTACCTGTTCATTCCAAGCTGCAGCAAGACCATTTCCCCACCAATACTTCCAAATTCAATAGAACTCTAACCAAGAGTTATGTAGGAATTAGAATATTAAATGACATAGTCTGGATATGTGTCGATTTAAATTTATCACTTTACTATAAGCATTGCTCAAAGAGAAGTCTAGTGTTTAATAAGCCTTAGTCTTTATGTTGTTTGTGTTCAGCGGATCTGAACTCTCTTGGATCATTTTATAAAGCACATATAATTTCTCAATATCTGCATGTGCCCCAACCGAGCCTTCAAGATCCTGATCCACTGATCAGGCTAAAAATTGAGACCTCCCAGAATTTAATGTATATTAAGAGTTTAACTGCATTTATTAGTTTCTTACTCTGTGGTTCTAAATAAAATACACGGGAGTCTATGAATAAAATATGATTTACAGGCAATACTGCATAAAACAAAAGGCTAGGCATTTATTTCCATTAATGCCACATGTTTAAGGAGTAAAATGAGTCATGACGACCAACCGATGACCCGAATTTCATACACAGAACAAGGGAGAAGTCATAAATGTGTGTCTCAATCAAGGGAACAGAATTCTCTGGAATAAAGATACTGCAAATCTAAAGGCTGAGGTTGCAGGCATTCTTCTTCAATTATTTGTGGAAAACAGACCAACGCCTGATGTCTTACATGCAACAAGAGGAGACTGAACACAAAGTTTCTTGAATTTAGATGAGAAGAAAATGTATGTATTGACTGTTTCATTCACTACATCTCCAGGTCACCCACCAACAGCCATCTGCTCGCCCTCCAGCATCAACAGGGACCGTGGCCTCCGCTGTCTACTGCTCAACCTCATCTGGGCAGCTATTCAACTGACAATTAAACATCTTAAAAAATTGTTTTGTCTGGCTGCTTTATTTCCTTTCATTGAACGTTATTTGCATTCCTATGTATCCTAAACATATTTGTTTGATTTGTAGTCTATATCATTTGTACATAGTAAAAATAAATAATTTCTGTCCAGAGCATTGTTTCATAAAACATGCAAATATTCCCACTTATGATTTTATCAAATGTTAAATAGTTTGGGACTTCAAATACCTTAAAATTCTGGTCTATTTCTCCATAGGTGCTTAAGAATATTTTAGTAATATTTAAGGAATTGTTTGGGTTGTTGTATGGGCTGGGAATATATTATTACTTTCCCATTTAAAATGGGATACCAGCTGCTGATATTCAAAAATTTACTAGCTAAGCCATTTTTAAGAATGACAAATACTCCAAAATGTTCATATTGATAATATACAGGTTGTTGTATTATAATTAATTTGTTGTCCTTTGTGATTTTTCTGTTTTTAACTCTTCCTTGTTAAACAAGCATTTCCTTTAGAATTAGAAACACATTATTTTTTAAATGTATAGGACCAAAACTTTTAAATAACTTCACATTTCTATTGACTCCAGCCATCCTAATGCATGTGAAGTGGCCTCTGATTGTGGTGCTGGTTTGTATTTCCCTGATGACAGGTGATGTTGATCATCTTTTTATATGTTTACTGGCCATTTGCATATTTTCTTTGGAGAAATATCTATTTACATCATTTGCCTATTTTTCAATTGAGCTATTTTTTTTCATTTTATTAATGAGTTGTAAACGTTCTTTATATACTATAGATACAAGTCCCTTATCAGATATATGATTTCAGATACTGTCTCTTCTTCCGTGCATTGACTTTTTACCTTCTGGATGGTGTCCTTTGAAGTACAGAAGTTTTGATGAGGTCCAGTGCATCTAATTTTTTTTTTTTTGCTCATGATTTTGGTAATTTCTAAGAATCCTTTTCTAAATCCAAGGTTATGAATATTTAATCCTATGTTTTCTTCTAAGTTTTATAGTTTTAGCACTCACATTTAGACCTTTGATCCAATTTGAGTTAATTCTTGTATATGAGGTGAAGTAAGGGCCTAACTTCATCCGCGTTGGATATGTAGATATCCAATTGCTCCAGCACCATTGGCTGAATAGACTTTTCTTTCCCCCACTGAATAATCTTGGCACCCTTGTCCTAAATGAGATGACCACAGATACATGGGTTTATTTGGGGACTTTAAATTGAATTCCATGGATCTATATATCTATCCTTGTGCCAATACCAATTCTATTCCTCTGATCTGTATTTCTATCCTTAAGTCAGGACCACACTGTCTTGATTATCATTACTTTGTACTAAGTTTGAAATTGGGAAGTGTGGATCCTCCTCCTACTTTGCCCTTTTTCATAATTGTTTCAGCTTTTCTGAATCCCTTGCAATTCATATGAATTTTAGAATCAGCTTGTCAATTTCTACCAAAATGTGAGCTAGGATTCTGATAGGGATTGTGTGGAATCTGTAGCTCAGTTTGGAGAGTATTACCATCTTACCATTGTCAAGTTCTCTGACCCAAGAACATGAGATGTTTTCCATTAACTTAGATCCACTTTAACTTCTTCCAACAATGTTTGGTAGTTTTCAAAGTATAAATTTTGCATTTTTTTTGTTAAATTTACTTCTAAGTATTTTATTATTTTTGATGCTATTGTGAATCAAAATTCTTTTATTTTCAGTTTGTTCATTCCAAGCATATAAAAATACAATTTTTAAATATTAATCCTCTATCCTACAACCTTGCTGAATTTGCTTGTAGTTTTAGTAGTATTTTAGTGGATGCCTTAGATATATGTCACATCATGTCATCTGCATATTGGGAAAAAAGCAGTTCATGACATACATACACCTATATCATGCGAACCCTAACTCACAGGTCCCAGTGTCTACCCATTACAGCATTTAACCAGGCTAAAATTCAGCATGCAGACTAATGCTTAAGAGTAAGGCGTAACAATTGCAACTGTTGTTATAGGCGGTGAGACCCGAGTAAGCAATTGTTACACAGAACTTTTCATTGCTGGGGTGCATGTAACAGGAACTCATTGGAAATGAAGCAATGTATTAATGTGTTTTGTTTTCAGAAAGGGGTCAGGGTTCCCTATTATTGACACACAGGTCTCTTCTGCTCAGACCTCTTTCTGTAGGCTTAATGCTGACCAGCTTTTTTTCTATTGATTAAATAATATTGCCAGACTTTTCATATAGAGATTGTTTAAGTGATAAACTATTATTGCAACTTGCCATTTGTGCCAGCAGGCTTGTCTCTGAGTCTCTCCTATACTGACGGATAAGTGGATTTCTGCATTCTATATCCAGAGAACTCCTCTTTGGGTTGTAGTTGAAGTCTCGGAGGGAGGTGGCACCAATAAATAGCATGCTCTCCCCAAACAAGGTTCTGAACAATTTGAAAAACAGCGACTAACAATGGAGGTTCAAATATCAACCATTATAGAGAGCCAGCTGAGTAGTCAGACATGCTACCTGAATCTCAGCATCAGGCACATATCTGACCTGGTCCGAGGCAGCGATAGACAACAGGTAGCCCTAGCCTTGTGGATTGAAAGAGCAGAAGGGAACATTTGCTCCCTCCAGAGAAGATGAACTAAATAGAATATACACAATTAATCTAATTACTAACTAAAATTCATCTAAATTTCTGAGAAGAGGCTGTTTTATGCATCACCAGGACAGTTGAGGTACGGGGCACAGTTAACCTAACTGAACTCTTTTCATATGAAAAAAAAATTTTCAGAATCAGAGAAGCAGCATTTGCCTCTACCAGTTACTACTAAAAGAAGAACAAGAAAAAAACCCTGCTACAACAGCTCCAAGAAAACACAGGCACAGCTTGAATTTTCTCTGGCTATTAGCAAACATGATTCAATATCCCTAATGAGATAAGACCAAACTTAGGGTAACAAGCATAAATATGTTTTGTGTCTTGTTAGTTGCCACTTGTTCTGACCCAAAATTGGGAGAGCCAATTTTGCTGCTATCTACGGCCTCCTCCATACACCTGCAGAGAACCTTCACTCTATTTTTTCCATTTTTTTTTTCATGAGTTTTAAATGCTCAGTAATAAAAAGGAAGCATTCTCCTAACCACATTCAGCAAACATCTGAAAGCTAGGGGTTTTGGCAATCTCTACACAGCCAAATGAAGCATTGAAGGGATTGCCATACATTTTCAAAAACACTCACAAGGGGAATGTCCTACTTGCAGATGATTTGTGACAAATAAATCCTTTCCTAAATGTCACAAGCCTAGACTTAATGGAGTGAAACACGTACAAAATTGGTAGAGAAAACCACCAATTCTACTGCCCTCTGAACCAAAACTTTCTCTTCCACAGTTGAAACAAACATTTAGAAAATTGTGGTACAAATAAATGCTTTGCAAAGATTACTTAGAAAGCTCAAATGCAGACACATAAACTGTGGCTTGTCATGCAAAGTGCTTTTGGGCTAACTTGCTGCTGGGCGACACAATGCAGACAGCAGTTATTGTATGGTTGAATGGTCAGTGATTCATCACCAAAAGACAGACCAAAAATTGCCCAGCCGTGTACTATTCTAAATTTAACTCTTGAGGGGGTTGTCCAATTGCAAGTGTAGGAAGATAGTGAACTCACCCAAGGACACACCAAATCTACAGCCATGTGTGGAACAATTCCCTCTGGAGGAGACTGAAAACCAGCTGAACAGCTCCTCCCCAACAACAGGCAAAAGGGCCACATAGAGACGGAAAGAAGAGACAGAGATGAGGTCTTGCCAAAACCCCCAGCCCCCGGTGAGGCAACCCACAACTGGGCGGGAGGGAGCCGCTCCCCGAGGAGTGAGAGGTTCATGCCCCACAGCAGGCACCCCAACCCTTGGGACCTGCACAGAGAGATGAACCCCAAAACATGTAGCTTTGCCAAACACTGGGGCTTACTTCCAGGGGAACCAAAGGGCTGTAGGGAACTCTTAAAGAGCAGGCACACAGACTCACCAACCTTGGGACTCAGTTATCATCATCTGATAACTGTGTGTGTGTGTGTGTGTGTGTGTAAAGAACTCAATAGCAAGAAAACAGCCCAATTAAAAAATGGGCAGATGATCTGAATAGACATTTTTCCAAAAAAGACATACAGATGACCAGTAGACCCATGAACAGATGCTCCACATGCAAATCAAAACCACAGTGAAATATCACTTCATACCTGTTAGAGAGGCTATTATAAAAAAGACAAGAAATAACGATTATTAGCAAAGATGTAAAGAAAAGGTAACCCTTGTGCATGGTTGGTGGGAATGTAAATTGGTACAGCCACTATAACAAACATTATGGAGGTTCTTCAAAAAATTAAAAATAGAACTACCATATGACCCAGCAATTCCAATACTAGGTATTTATCCAAAAAAAATGAAAACACTAATTTACAAAGAGATAGGCACCCCTAATAGCCAAGATAGGGAAACAACCTAAGTGTCCATCAACAGATGAACGGATAAAGAAGAGGTGATATATATACACACACAATGGAAGCATATTCAGCTATAAAAAAAAACCCTGAAATCTTGCCATTTGTAACAACATGGATGGACCTCGAGGGAATTATTCTAAGTGAAGTAAGTCAGAGAAAGACAGATACCATGATTTCATTTATATGTGGAATCTAAAAACAAAAAATGAACAAACAAAGCAAAACTCATGGAGAACAGGAGTGTTTGCTAGAGGGCAGTGAGTTGGGCGGGTGGGTGAAATGGCTAAAGGAAGTCAGTAGGTACAAACTTCCAGTTATGAAAGAAGTAAGTCATGGGGATGTAAATACAAAGCATGGTGACTTCAGTCAGTATTATTGTAAAGCATACTTCAGATTCGCTGAGGGAGTAAATTTTAACAGCCCCCATTACAAAATAGATAGATAAAAAATAAATAAATAAAATTAAACTCTCAAATAGGAAACAAAAGATCATAGCTTTTAAAGAAGATGGAAGGAAAGTAATAATGAAATGAGCTGTCTTCGCATCCCTACATGAGCCTGAGTGTACCCACCATTTTCAAAGTGGACAAGTTGTTGTTTATGTTTTTGTGACTAAGTGGTATTTCATAGAAGCAGATTCAGCAAAAGATCCAAGAGACCAAGAACCACGTCTGTCTTGTCTGTCTTGTATTCCCAAAACTAAGAACACCTGTGGTACAGAACAGGTGTTCAATAAATATCTTTCCCCATCCTTTTATTTTTAATGTAAAGCCCTGCATGGTCAGTCCCCTGCCACCGTCTCCCACATCTTCTCCTGTGCCTTCTCTGCCTCACCACATTTACCAGGCTGCTGCTGTTCCTCCAGCAGGCCAGGCAGCCCCACCTCACTGACTCGGCCTACAGAAACCCACGTGGCTCATTTGCTCCATCCATTCGGATCTCTTCTTCTCAGGGAGGCATCCCTGAACGGCCCACGCACACCAAACTGCTTCATATCCATTTATCTGGCTTCATCCTTAGGAGTACTTATCACTCTCTACCACATTATATGGCTTATTTGTTATTTATCAACACCCCCCTCTATAATGAGAGCTTCATGAACACAGGACTTTGGTTTGCTCAATGAAAATCTTTAGAAAGTATCTGGTACAAACATTAGTTGAATAATTAAGTGGGCCAGTGGATAAACCTTTCTCCATTGCCATAGTTTAAGGTGGTCGTTAAACCGCCCATAGTTGGACTTCTTTTTTTTTGTCCAACCTAAGAATCTCTTCCTACTGATAGTAGGCTTAGTAATAAACTTTTGTGTCGTCACTGATAAATTTGGGATTATTTCACCATCTTATTTTATTTTTTAACCATTTAATTTATTGTTTCTCTTTCCTTCTTTTCCTAACTATTTGGATGTACTGAACTTTAAAATTATCTTTTCTTTCCTCCACTTTTTTGGAAGTTTAAAGTCTCTGGTTATTTTTTTTTCCTTTCTAAATTTTATACAAAGTTTTTCTTCAGATTACAAAAGAAATACATGATTATTTTATGAAATGACATAACACAGTTCGAAGATGTGGTAGGAAGCATAATTCTAAGATGACCCCTGGATTTCCAACCACTGGTGTCATCCCTTCCTCTTTAGTGTGGGCAAGACCTGTCAGCATGACAGCAGAGTCACTCCTTTGATTAGATTGCATTAAATGACGAAGGTAATGGGATAGTCACACCAGTGATTATATGACAATTTATAAAAGTCCGTCTTGGCAGACTGGAAAGAATCATCCAGCTGGGTGAGAGAAGTAAGCAAACATGTTGTAAGCAGGCCACAGAAAAGCCTCTAGGAGCTAAAAGTAAACTCTGGGACTCTTAAGAGTAAACAGCAAGGAAATAGGACTTCAGATCTACAACCACAGCTAACTAAATTCTACCGATGACCCGAATGATCTTAAAAGAAAACCTTTGCCCTTGGCTACTAGGGAAGCAAACTCTAAGCCCTTGGAATGTCCTGTCTGATAAGAGTACCTCTGTTTACCTGGGAGCCTTGGGCTATGCTAGACAGTCCAGCACCATGATTTACAGTGGTGACTTTGCATCATATGGCATCCACTCTATCTCCAGAGGAGCTGGAGACTGAGGTTGGCCAGGCTCAGTAAAAACCCTGGACACCAAGGCTCAATGTTACATAGCAACATCTAACAATACACACATAGTTGGAAGCACTATGTGTATATTGTTACACATCATCCCAGGTGGAGTTAATACCATTTATCGGGCAAGAACAACTAGAAGCTCCAGGTTGTGAACTTTCCCATCTTCTTCCCCATGTGTCTTTTCCCTTGGCTGATTTTACCATGTTTCCGTTTGCTGTAAAAAATCGTGACCATGAGTATGACACCTTTTAGTAAGTTATGTGAATCTTTCTTCCAAATTATCAAACCAGAGGGTGGTGTTGGGGTCTCCCAAACTTACAGTTGAAATCAGAATTGAAGGTAGTCTTTGGGCTACTTCCCTAATTCTGCAGGTATGAAAATTAAACCAGAAATTATAAGCAGAGAAAACTTTTAGTCTTTTTAAAGAACAATAAATGAATAACATTATTACCTATAAATATTCCCTCGTTTGTAGTGGTGGGGTGGGGGTGGGGGCTTTTCAAAAACAGAACTCTTGCTTTTTTAACAGGGAACTAGTCTTGTAAAGATATCAGGCTTTGTCTAGTTCTGACCAATATTTACAAGCAAAATCCTTATAACACTTTTTATTTCTAAAAACAAAAAATATATACAACATACATAATATTTGAATCAGCTTGGATGTAAGCAATACATTCTGAAGCTAGATATTGGACTAGAGTGTCTCAATTTTTAAAGTCCATCAATTGAGGATACAGAGACCTATGTTTTGACGAACTTACTTTTCAACCTTAAGAAGTAAATAACCAGAGACAAACTTATGGTGCAAAAGGACCATGTGACCAGATCTTTCTACTATTCATCTCCATTTCCCTAGTATGATCAACTTTCCTCAGCGTTATATACCCAGAAAAGTGTGTTTATTAAGAATGTTTTCAAGAAGGAGAATAAAATACCCTAAGAAAAAATGCTTTCTGGGATTTTCTGACTCCAAAGATGAATGTAAGTCACTCAATAACCATCATCTACAATTCAAGCAAGTACAAAATGTTATGATCAGTACAGACAAATGAAAGGCATCACTGAACTGAACTCACAAGGTGGGTATAATGTCGATCCCCTCAAAATTGCCAGTGTAGAGTTAGATCCAAAATTCACATGCTGCAAGTCTTTGATGTTCCCTTTCATGTTTCAAAACAGTGAGAGGCCTAGAGCAAGAAAGATGTCTTGCATAAATAAGGTGAAGAGACATGAGAAATCTAAAAGACAAGGAGAAAAAAAAGGCAAAATCAATATCAACTTTGTAGTTTCCTTCATTTATGTTGAATGTACTTCACCCTAAAACTTGCTTGCTTTCTAACAGCTAACGATAAAAATGAAAATATTGTTTAAGTAATCCATAAATAGTTTGTGGGAAAGATTGTTAGTATAAGACCCAATACTGTGGTCGCATGTATTTGTTTTTAAAACTGTTACCTGAGCCAACTTTGCTCCTGGTGTGAAAGAGAAATATTTACATGGCAATCTATCTGCAAAAACAGGGAATGTTAGTGAAAATCTCTTAACTTAAAAAATCTCTTAATCTCTTAATAACATAGGAATATCCCTAATCATAATATAAACTATATTTGACTTGTTAAATTTCTTTTCTTTAGGAATGTGAGCTTAAATGTCACTGTGATATCTTGGTCCAAGAAAAATAAGAAAAAAAAAATAACCAGGAAACTAGTTAATGAGATCCAAGTACATTTTCAAATCAAATGATTCCAGCCCAAAAACCTTTTTTTTTACTTCCTAATAGCATTTTCATCTGCAATAAGTAATTACCTCACTCATTAAAAGTCTTGTCAAGTGAAAATCTTAGTGAGGCCTCAAGGTCTCGGGAAAAAATAACAGCCCTAAACCCATGGCCAGTTCATCCTCTGAAACACAAAATACCTTGCAAAATAAAGTGACTAGAGACAGAAAAATCTGTACTAAAAATTAACTAAAGAAATAGTTTAAATGGTAATGTTTCCCAAATTCTGTACTAAAATACCAAGGAAGATACACTCCTAGGAGAAGTATAAATTGATCTTCTGGAGGGCAACTTTGTGACTTTCAACTTAATCTTAAAATATACCAGCCGTTGGTTCCAGATTCTCTTTTTCTAAGAATTTTTCTAGAGAAATAATTAGGGAGATTTTCTAAAAATAATGTATAAGGGTATGATTGATATCATGATGACATGAACGATCCAGTGCATGGACAGTGGTTAGAGAGCACCTGATACATATTAAGGTCTCAGTAAATTTTAGCTGTCATTCTTATCAAACCAGTCAGATGCTGAATATCCTTTTAAAAAAAGTAGCCAGGCAAGAATCTGATTAGAAGAGGAATGAGGAATTGGCAGTGGTGAACTGCAACATGATTGTGTATGATCCTGTATGTCAGGATGCCTTTGTTTCCAAGCGTTCAGGTCATTTTTGAATGAAAAAATTAAAAACAAATAAATGCCCAAAAGTGGGATGTTGATTAAATGCAGAATTATATCCAAATGACTGCATATGTTGGAGCAATTGGTAATACTGCTGTTAAGAGAGTATTTCAATGCACAAAAATACATCCACAATATAGTAAATGAATAAAGACCAGTGTTGAGTGGAACAATCCTGTAGTTAAGAGCTCAGCCATTGGAACCAGACAGCCTATGTTCAAATCTTGACTCCACAGTTACTAACAATATGTCTTTGGGAAAGCTCAGTTTCCTAATCTGTAAAAGGGGGATAATACTAGTGCTTACTTCACTGGATTGTCTTGAGTTCTGCACAATTCAGTGCATGGACAGTAGTTAGAGAGCACCTGGTACATATTATGGTCTCAGTAAATTTTAGCTGTCTTTCTTATCAAACTAGTCAAATATTGAATATCCTTTAAAAAAAAAGTAACCAGGCAAGAATTTGATTAGAAGAGGAATGGGGAACTGGCAGTGGTGAACTGCAACATGATTGTGTAACCCAACTAAATATTCTGTATGTCAGGATGCCTTTGTTTCCAAGGGTCCAGCAGACACCATGTGCTGGTTACCAAACCCAGGGGAGGACTCCAAAGACCCCTGCCCCTGCATCGGATCAGAGTTGCCAAGGAAAACACCATGCAGCCAAGCACTGGATGGAATGCTTTATTCTAATAAAGGGACAGAGCAATTACAGCTTGCATATAGGTCTCTCCCAGCACCTGCTGCAGGGCAATTTACCTATCCACACCCCTCTCATTCTGTAGTGGAAGGACTCTACCATTCCCCATGGAATGTGAAATACAAAAAGCCGGGAGAAATTGCCAGAGGGCCATTGACATACTATAAGGCCACTGTGAGCAAAAAGGAAGGAGTATGCATTGAACTTGAAAGAGGGAAAGACAGTCCCACCCAAGGCAATAAACCCAACAGTCTGTGGGGGCTCTTTATCTCTTGGTAAGGAAATGTTCCAGACCCAAGGCCCATTCTTATGTGGCCAAGTAGAAGTCAAAGACTGCATGCAAGAGACTGCCTTTCCCAACAGCAAGTAACAGAAAACTTAACTCAAATTGCTTTAAACAATAAAGATAGAAAAATATCTAAAGACAGTATGTATTTCAGGGTTAGTTTGATTCAGCAGTGCAATGGTTTGCTTTAATGGAATACAAGCTTATGGTATTTTTTAAAATCTCTAGCTCCTAAAAGAGTGCCTGATATATAATAGGTGCTAAATAAATATTTTTGTATATATCAAACAAGGAGCCTATTTCCTACTATCAGTATCATCCTTCTACCTACTATCATGGTGCCAAATTTGTTATGTCTGATACTGCGGCAGTATCAGACATAACGTCTGCAGACTACACTATCCAAAAAGAGAAAGGGACAGTCTTACCTTCTTACTTCTTTCTCAGAGTTCTGGAGACTGAGAAGTCCAAGACTGGAACACGAGCATGGTCAGCTCCTTGGTGAGGGCCCTCTTCCCAACTTACAGACGGCCACCTCCTTGCTGTGTCATCACAGTGGAGAGGGAGGGCTCTGATCCCTACCTCTTCCTATAAACCTACAAATCCCATCACGGAGTCCCACCCTCATTACCTCATCTAAATCTAATTATCTCCCAAAGGCTCCACCTCCTAGTACCATTATATTAAGGGTTAGAGCTTCAAAATATGAGTTTTGAGGGCAGGGGGCACAGAAACATAGTCCATAACAAGAATAGATAAACATACGGTATCACTTTCCTACAATGGAACACTCAATAATTAAAAAAGAACAAACTACTAATATGTGTAATAATATGAATGAATAATTTAAATGTTAGTCTGAGTGAAAGAGACTAGGAAGAAAAGTACATACTATATTATTCAATTTTTATGAAATTCTTGAACAGACAAAACTAATCTACAGTGATAGAAATTGCATCAGTGGTTGCATGAGACGAATGTTTGCAGTATTGACTGCAAAAGTGGAGGGACCTTTTTTAGGGAAGTGGAAATATTCCATTTCTTGATTGTGGTGGTGGATAAGAGGATTGACACAGAAAATAAAGTTCAGTGAAGTGTTCATTCACAATTTCAATAAGTGTAAATAATACCTGAATAGAGCTTATTTTTAAAATACTGCAGTGAAAGTAAAGATCACCCTAAAAAAGTACAAAGATAACAAATCTCTGAAAGTGATTTGCTAAAGGAAAAAGAAGAAAATTTTCAGTATTAGTTTGTTCATACATATTAGAATGCACGACTTCTATTAAACAGCAGCAGAAAGCCAAAATCATGGAAAAAACTGAAAAGACTAATATAAGTATAAAAGAGAGAAAGAGACCCAAAGTAGGATAATTTTAAGGAGGATAATAATCACAATATTATGATTTAAATGCAAATTTATTCAATGATGTGTAAGATTAAACTTGGAAAAATCTAGCCAAACAGAAATAAAATAACTTAGTAAAATTTTCAAAACTACAGTGCAAACATCTAAAGTGACCAAAAACAAGGTTGATGGAGAAGATAAGAGATAAGAATGAAATAAGGGTCAAACATAAGAGTTTCAGAAACTCTTAAGACACCACCACAACTAGAGAGGAAGAAAAATCTAAAGCTTAATTGAAAAGCACCTCTCTAAACTGTGAAGGGAGCTTAGTGTGATAGCTTAGGACTTACCACGAACTGTTCAAAATCACTGGAAAGAGACCTCCATCCAGAGACATCCTAGAAAAATACATATTATTTTCATTAAGACAGATAAATAATGACCCTTCAGAAAACAGAGCTTTTGAAAAATGGATTTACCCCAAAATGAATAAAAACCAGACTGATCAAACTCTAAATGCCAAAAAGGCAATGAAATGACATTATATTTATAGTTTCAAGAAAAAAAGAGTATGTCCTCCAAATTCTGAAATCAGCTAAGTTACAAATCATGAATGAATAAACAGAAAGGTATTTTAAAATATGTAGTACGCAAAGCCTCTTTCACTTCCAGGTAGGCTGTCATATTTGTCCAAAGACCAGTGGTCTCCTCTAGAACTAGAAAAGCCAGACGGAATACAAAGATCATCTCTTTGAAAGCAGAAGGTAGGTGCTGAGGCCACAAGAGTTAAATGAACTAAAACTACAGCAGGGAAGGAACAGGAGGTGAACCGGCTTCTGCAGCTGCTTTTACCCTGCAGTCATTGATGAATTTGAATATGGGCAAGAAGAGGACAATCTAGGGCAAAGCTCAGTGCAACACCTGGAGGAGGGCTGCTGCAGGGGAAGAAGAAATAAGAGATTTTGGTGGAGACTTGGAAAGTTTCAAGCACTTGCAGGTTTTTGCTCTGAAAGATTTATTGAATACTAGAGCAGTAGGTGGCAGGAGAGAAAACATAAGTGGAGAGCCTCTGAAAAGCAAAAGAGAGCTCTGTCAGTCTCACAACACAAAGATTAGAATATAAGAAACACACACACACAAAAAAAAAGTGTATAACGCCCCAAAAATAAAATTCTGGATGAATACATAGAAGCCCAAGCTTGAGTCAGAAGCAATCTGACCTTTCCACAGCCATGATTCATCACAGTTCCTTATTGAATTAAGGTGACTGACCACCACTCTGACCAGAGGAGGAAAGAATGAGCCTATCCAAGAATGTGAAGTCTCCACACTTTTTTATAAACAGTGTCTGGCATTCATTCAAATATTCCTTCACATGCCAAAGAGTAAGAAGAGAAAAAGTGACCAACAGAAACAGACCCACAGATGATCCCGATTTGAAAGTGAGAGAAGAAGGATTTTAAAAGAACAATGATTAATATGTTCAAGAAAAGAGAAGAAAAGGGAGAAAAGAGTTAAAATGATAAGTAGTTTCATTAATATATTTGGAACTATAAAAAAGAATCAAGTATCTAGAGGTAGGGTGAGAAATGCTGAACTGTTGGTCCTCCCAGGAAGGACGCCCTCTCAGGGATGCTTGGGAGAGAGTGAGCCCTAAGTGCTTGGCTAAGGCAGTACGGAGTGGTGCTCCATCTCACTGAGCAGTGGGGCAGGAGGAAGGGAGGGATCTTGGTTCAGACACCATGGATGCTCGCCTTTCTTACTGAATGTTCATATTTTTATTGAATAGATGTTTCTTCACTTGCTTTATGCCTGTGGATGATTTCTAATAACTTTAAATGGCTATTTGTTTGATCTCTTAATAATTTTCATGAGTTTCACTGGGAAGTGGGTCCACAGAGCTTTTCATGTATTTGTCAGAAGCTGGTCTCCCTAATGAAACACCTTTTAACTGACATCTAAATCTAACAAACCACGAACAGAATAACGTCCAAGAGTTCAGAAAATACACCATCCAACGTGATAACTTTATGGTTGCGTAGGAGAATTTCCTTTCTTGGACGATGCATGCTGATGTGTTTAGGAGTGAACTAACATGATGATCCAGTTTACTTTCAAATGGTTCAGAAAAAATAAATGTGTGTATATGTAGATTCCCACATGGAAGGAAATAATGCAACTATGGGAATTCGGTGAATCTATGTGAAATTTATTTAAGTATTCACTTGGAGTATTCTTCCAGCATTTCTGTAGGGCTGAAATTTTTGTTAAAAATAAATAGAAATTGAATTGTTTTTCTGATTTCTCTTTCTGTTAGTTCATCATTAGTGTATAGGAAAGCAACAGATTTCTGTGTGTTAGTTTTGTATCCTGCAACTTTGCTGAATTCAGATATTAGTTCTAGTAGTTTTGGAATGGAGTCTTTAGGGTTGGGGGGGTACGGGAAGGGCAGTAAAACTCAGAGAAGACAAGTAGTGATTCTATAGCATCTCACTATGCTGATGGACAGTGACTGTAATGGGGTTGGTGGGGGGGACCTGATAAAGGGGTAGTTTAATAACCATAATATTGCACATGTAATTGTAGATTAATGATAATAAAATAAATTATATTTAAAAAAATAGAAATTGGAAAGCTACCATTCTTGAAAATAATTGGTTGAGATTCTATTTGCATTTACTGAAAGATTAATTAAATGTTTTTTGCAAAAGAGAAGTTGTGTAGTGAAACAATTACTACGTGCTTTAAAACTACTTGAACACAATTAGCACGTATAATGTGAGGGGGGACACGGGGAAGGCAGTATAACACAGAGAAGACAAGTAGTGACTCTATAGCATCTTACTACGCTGATGGACAGTGACTGTAATGGGATCTGTGGTGGGGACCTGATAATGGGGGGAGTCTAGTAACCATAATGTTCATGTAATTGTATGTTAATGATAGCAAAATTAAAAAAAAACTACTTAAACACTCAGAAACTCTGAAGTTTGTTTTTAAACTAATAAAAATATTCAAGTGTATCCTTTAAAAAGATTAATCTTTTTAAAAAATAAATAATACTAGCAGTTTTTATTTTAAGCCCAGATGTAGAAAAAGAGGAGAAAAAGCAAAGAACAAGAGTAATTCATTTTCTTCATGCTTTACAGAGAACACTCCAGAATACTATTTTGTCTCTAACATGAACAAATAAAGGTAGTTGGATATTTAGGATTTCCCAGTTTCTGAGCCGTTTTTCCTATGCTTAAGAAATCCATAGGTTGGAAGAAAAGTGTCTGTGTTCCATTGTAGCAGATATTAAGGCAATATGGCTCCTCTAACATGGACCGGAAATACTACAGACAAGCGGCCCAAACTGAGTCAATCATTTATTGGCTCCTACTCAGAACCTTGAATCTGCAGAAACTCACGCAAAGAAGGGACCATTTAAAATGGCTTCTAAGGGCACCGAATGGGTTCAAGAAAGAAATGACCATCTTTAACTTCTTGGATTATGACCCTTATGAAACTTAGGGATATTTTGTGACTGTGTGTTAAAAGCATCTCTTATCTCCTATGGCCATAAGATTGAGGTAGTAAAACACAAAGCACAGTTTCTTCCCCAAATTTGTAAATATAGTTGTCAGTTGAATTTTCAGTTTCATGAGCTCTTTTATGTAAACATTAAAGCCAAGATCAAGAAATAGTACCACCGCAAGAACTGGAATGGTGGTACATGAAACTAATCAGAGAGCTCTCAACTTCTGGGAAGCCTTCTTTGCCACTCAGAAGAGCCCAACTCTCTGGTTTGAGACAGCTTTCTATATATTATTTGAAAACTGGCATCGATCCCTTGTCTCAGTTTCTCCAAGCCTTTAATAAGAATCATATCTAAATATGCCCCAGAGATCCAACTACAAAGTGAAAATCAAGCCCAGGAGGAACTTGCTGTACACACACACATATTCCACAGGACTTTGCCTATTTAAACTGATACTCTTAACGTGGGAATGGATGAGAGAGAATCTGGACAAGAGGTGAAAAGGCATTGGATAAGGCTGTCTTTATTAATATGGATATCATTACTGGCATTCTGTATTCTTGTAATCGTTGAGGATCTGAAATGCTTCTGTAATTATTTGCCTAGTTTTATCAACTGAAATCTAGACTTACAGGTGAGTGGCCCCCACCAAATGAATTTGAGAGTCCAAAAATTCTTTGATATGATGAAGAAGGAATCCCAGGACCTTGAAGAGTGGGATCAGTGCCCTTTATATGGGCAAGCTGCCCATCCACTGTGTCATTACATCTCCCAGAAGACAGGCTCCTGCGAATCAGGAGCAAAGAGAATGAAGCATCTCTGAGAAGCATGTTCGAGGCAGTTCTTGATGGGGCAGGGAGACTGGTGGGAGATGCTGTGGTAGAGGTTAGTTTCCTGGTTTTAAAGAAAACTGTAAATCTAAGGTTGACAGAGGCCACCATCGGCACTCTGATGAAGCATGAGAGTAATATTAGCAAGTGAGATAGAAGGTGAAGCTGTCTGGGACTCAGAGAATTAAGCAGGTTTTAACTCTAATTTCAGCTGCTATTCTAGAGGGGTCTCAGAAAAGACCCAGAAAGGGAGAATATTTGTAGCCAAAATGAATGCCCACAGTCACGCATGCTTTTAAATGATCAGGTAGACAGCCAGCCTCCTCCTCCCCAGCTAACACATCTTAGTTTATGGTGGCATGTATGGAATTATGTGTGGGTTTATCAACATGGACTTCCCATTACAAAAGCTGACCAACCTACTGCCACTACTATTTGCTCACCCTTCCTACTAAACGACTAACCCTGAGCCCCAGTTAACACTATACCCATGGGCCAGACAACGGCCTAGCAGAAGGTTAACTATACTGGAACCTGCCTTCCTGGTAAAGGTGGCAGTTTATGGGGATGTGGGTTTGTTCCCCCTCCTTCTCACATTTCTACAAGTGCCACCGTTGCTGAGTGCCTTATACACAGGCATGGTGTCCCCCATGACATGAACAATAGATTAAATTTCATTTTCCAAAAACCATAAGAAAAAAATTTTAAGAGGGATGTTTATCTTCCAGAACACTGGTAAAGGTAAAAACAAACAGAGCATCATGTATAAAACAGAAGTCATAAACCCAGAGAAAAACAAGGAGGCATAAAATCCAAAAATATGAAACAAGACAGCAGAGGCCAGGTCAAGGGTGCAAGTCATGACGATGAACTTAAATTATTTCAACTCCCCATCAACAAAGATTTTAAAAATATATTCACATGCTGTTTAAACTTAAAGAGACACACTATGTTGACAAGAAATGTGTTTAAAGGATAAACAAAAGAGCTTATCAGGTAAATGAAATTTTTAAAAAGTAGGGCCCTATTTGTTTCAAACAAAATTTAATATAAGGCAAAAAGGTTTCCTTGGAAAAGAGGGTCATTTTTTATTCATAAAAGGCAAAATATGCATACAATTTCTAATAGCCATGAACCTTTATGCTTCTTATAAAAACATTAAAGTATATGTAAAACAAAAATAGAATCACTGTGAGGGATTGTAAAACATCCCTTTCCACACATTTTATAGATCTATGAGAGGGAAGAGACAAATGGCAGATGAAAGTGGGGGATGGAATAAATTTGACAGAATGAGCACAGATCTGTCCCTCCAATCCTCTTCAAATCCACTGAAATAACAAGAAAATAAATAAATAAATAAAAGTAAATTTACAACAGTGCTGAAAAACAAGTTGTAGTGTTCCTCAGTGGAACAGAAATTTTGAGTAATCTTGGACTACTTGGATAGCAGAGGGATGGAGAAAGGATGGAAAGAGAAACTTCA
This sequence comes from Smutsia gigantea, assembly GCA_032199065.1. NCBI lineage: Eukaryota > Metazoa > Chordata > Mammalia > Pholidota > Manidae > Smutsia > Smutsia gigantea. The sequence goes on from JAVSCE010018803.1 coordinate 73,365, forward strand.
GCCCAAATCAACTAAGAAAAAATAAAAACAACTATGAAGTAAAAGAATTCTAAATACTTCAAATTAAGTTAAAGCCAACAGACACAAAGAAGAAGAGTCTGAGGGGGACACAGTAAGATGATTAATTAAAGAACTGTGTCAAAGTGCTGCTTACGCAGCCTCCTTCCTATCTGCTTCTCAGCCGCAGGTAAAAATGGTTTCTGCCCCAAGATAAACCCCAAGAACTTGTTCTACGTTTATGTGGAAGAGTCGCCTGAGGCCATTTCCTAGTACTGTGGCTAGCTAGATAGGCTGTGCATTAGAATCAACTGGGGAACTTAAAAAAAAATCCCAATACTCAGGCTGCTCCCTAAACCAAATAAATCAGGATCTCCGGGGATGGACAAAGGCTTCACTAGTTTATTAAGTCACCCGGGTGATTCTAATGTGCAAACAAGGTTGAGAACTACAGGCTAAGTAGAATGTTGAAGCTAAAACCAGAAGCGCAGAGACCAAGGTAATGCTAAACGTGGACAATTGGAAGAAAACATTGGAACAAAGCAGCCGTCTCTGGCATTGGCCCCTAAGTAAAAGCAGTGAGCACTGCACTCTGAACAGGGAGACCTGACCCTCAGGATCCAGGATCGGATCAGTCAGTGAGTACGACCCCATTTCCTCGGTAACCCACAGTTCCAGAGAACAACACCCAGCAGATTATGGACTCACGCAACCTACCTGGTCACACACCCCAGCTTCCCTTGAATCACCTGAGTACAGGTTACTGTGCTCAGAACCACCAAGAGGAAGAAGAGAATCTCAAATAAAAATAGGAGGAACCAGGAATTCTGGGAAGATGGCGGCGTGAGCAGGGCAGTGGAAATCTCCTCCCAGAACCATACATATTTGTGAAAATACAACTATTCCTAAAAAAGAGACCAGAAGATACAGTACAACAGCCAGGGCACAGCTACACCTGCGAGAACTCAGTGCCTCACGAAGCAGGTAAGATACAAAGCTGCAATCTCGTGGAACCCAAGCACTCCCCCGACCCAAGCTCATCTGTGGGAGGAAAAGATTCAGATGGGGAGGGAGTGGAAGCACAGACCCACCAAATAACCAGCCCTGGTGATCTGCACTGGGAGCACTGACACACGTCACATAGTGTATCGGAGATTAGAGAAACAGAAGTGCTGGATCCAAGATGGAGACAACAAGCGGGTACCCTCAGCCAGATCCCGGGGACAAAAGGAAAATGGGAGCTTTTTTTGTGGTTGTTGTTTTTTGGGGTTTTTTTGTTTCTGTTGGTTTTTTGGGGGGTTTTTTTTGTTTGTTTTCTTTTGTTTGGTTAAAGTCTTAAAGAGACAAGGGCTCAACAGCAGAACAAAATCGTCCCAGCACACTCAGCCAAGCAGGCTGGGAGTCTTGGGGAATTTCGGAGCCCCTGGCCAGCGGCCGGGCAAAGCAGCCATGCAGAGCTTCCCACAGTGATCAGGAGCCTCCCATTAGTTCCCCTACCCCCAGGCCAGCACCGCAAAGGGTCCAGGAGCCGCCACTGCGGCGGAACAGCAGAGGAGCGGCCGGCCCACAGCCTTCTCACAGAATCTACTTCCAGCAGGCCCGCAGCTAAGCGGGAAGAAACCCAGAACCCACATCAAGGGCTGGAAAGCACCAAGGGGACCAGAAGGCACCCAGCAAGACTTCAAACCCCCACAGTGCTATAGGCTAGGCTGAGGGCGACCCCACACACAAGTAGCTCTGGGGATTATCCCACAGACCACCTCCCAGTGGGCAAGAAACAAGTTCATGCCCTGGAGAAGGGCAAGGACAACAAGCAGGAAGGGACTTTGTTCTCCCAGCTGACACACGTGGAACCTACCAGCAACCAATTCTATCACCATGAAAAGACAGAGGAATATGGTACAGACAAAGATTACCCAGACAACCCTAGAGAGAGGCCCGGATGGGACAGATTTACACAACCTTCCTGAAAAAGAATTCAGAATAAAAGTTATCACCCTGCTGATGGATCTACAGAGAAATATGCAAGAGATAAGGGAGGAAGTGAGGAAAGACAATGTAGAAATCAGACAAGCGATTGACAGGCTTAAAAGCAGAATGGACAAGGTGCAAGAGACTGAAAATGGAATAGAAATCAGAGAACAGGAATACAGAGAGGCTGAGGCAGAGAGAGATAAAGGACCTCTAAGAATGAAAGAATATTAAGAGAACTGTGTCACCAATCCAAATGGAACAATATTCACATTATAGGAGTACCAGAAGAAGAAGAGAGAGAAAAAGGGATAGAAAGTGTCTTTGAAGAAATAATTGCTGAAAACTTCCCCATGCTGGGGAAGGAAATAGTTTCTCAGTACACGGAAGCCCACAGATCTCCCAACACAAGGGACCCAAGGAAGACAACACCAAGACACATAATAATTAAAATGACAAAGATCAAACATAACGACAGACTACTGAACGCAGCTACAGAGAGAAAAAAGATCACCTACAAATGAAAACTGATCAGACTATCATCAGATTGCTCAACAGAAAGCATACAGGCCAGAAGAAAATAGCATGATATATTTAAGGTAATGAAACAGGAGGGGCTTGTACCAAGACTACTGCACCCAGCACTATTATCATGTAAATTTGAGGGACGGATTAAACAATTCCCAGACAAGCGAACCTGAGGGAATTTGCCTCCCACAAACCACCTCTACAGGATATCTTAAAGGGACTGCTCTAGATGGAAGCACTCCTAAGCCTAAAAAGATGTCACGACAGAAAATAAAATCATAGCAAAGAAAGCAGACCATACAAATACTAACTAAAGGCAAAGAATAAAACACCTATTATAGAAAGAATGGAGGAGGAAGAATAAGAAGGGAGAGAAATAAAGAAACATCAGACTGTGTTTACAATAACATAACAAGAAAGTTAAGTTAGATTGTCAGATAGCAAAGAAGCAACCCTTGAAGCTTTGGTAACCACGAATCTAAAACCAGCAACAGCAATAAGTACATATCTATCAATAATCAACTTAAATGTAAATGGACTGAATGCACCAATCAAAAGACAGAGAGTAAAAGAATGGATAAAAAAGCAAGACCCATCTATATACTGTTTACAAGAGACTCACCTCAAACCCAAAGATATACACAGACTAAAGGTGAAGGGATGGAAAAAGATATTTCATGCAAACAACAAAGAGAAAAAAGCAGATGTTGCAGTACTTGTATCAGACAAAACAGACTTCAAAACGAAGAAAGTAGCAAGAGATAAAGAAGGACATTATATAAAGGAAGGCGTCAGTACAACAAGAGGATATAACCATTATAAATATATATGCACCGAAAACAAGAGTGCCGACATATGTGAAACAAATACTAACAGAATTAAAGGAGGAAATAGAAAGCAATGCATTCACCTTAGGAGACTTCAACACACCACTCACTCCAAAGAACAGATCAACCAGACAGAAAAGAAGTAAAGACACAGAGGCACTGAACAACACACTAGAACAGATGGACCTAACAGACATCTACAGAACTCTACACCTAAAAGCAGCAGGATACACATTCTTCTCAAGTGCACATGGAACATTTTCCAGAATAGACCACATACTATGCCACAAAAAAGAACCTCGGTAAATTTAAAAATATTGAAATCCTACCAACGAACTTCTCAGATCACAAAGGTATAAAACTAGAAACAAATTATACAAAGAAAAGAAAAAGGCTCATAAATACATGCAGGCTTAATAACATGCACGTAAATAATCAATGGGTCAACGACCAAATTAAAATAGAGATCAAACAACATATGGAGACAAATGACAACAACAACACATGCTGCAACTTCTGGGAGATGCAGCAAAGGCAGTTATAAGAGAATGTATATTGCAATCCAGACCCATTTAAAGAAGAAAGAAAAATCCAAAATGAATAGTCTAAAGACACTATTACTGAAATTGGAAAAAGGGGAACAAATGAGGCCTAAAGTCACCAGAAGGAGAAACATAATAAAGATTAGAGAAGAAATAAATAAAATTGAGAATAATAAAACAATACAAAAAAAATCAATGGAACCAGGAGCTGGTTTTTTGAAAAAATAAACAAAATAGATAAACCGCTAGCCAGACTTAATAAGAGAAAAAGAGAATCTACACACATAAACAGAATCAGAAATGAGAAAGGAAAAATCACAATAGACCCCGCAGAAATACAAAGAATTATAAGACAATACTATGAAAACCTATATGCTAACACGCTGGAAAACCTAGATGAAATGGACAACCTCTTAGAAAAATACAACCTTCCAAGACTGACCAAGCAAGAAACAGAAAAACTAAACAGACCAATTATCAACAAAGAAATTGAATCGGTAATCAAAAAACTATCTAAGAACAAAACCCAGGGCCACATGGATTCACCTATGAATTTTACCAGACATATAGAGAAGAAATAATACCCGTTCTCCTTAAAGTTTCCAAAAAGTAGAAGAGGAGGAAATATTTCCACACTCATTCTATGAAGCCAGCATCACTCTAACACCAAAACCGGCCAAGACCTCACCAAAAAAGAAAATTACAGACCAATATCCCTGATGAACGTAGATGCAGAAATACTCAACAAAATATTAGCAAACCGAATTCAAAAATGCATCAAGAAGATCATACAACATGATCAAGTGGGATTCATCCCAGGGATGCAAGGATACTACAACATTTGAAAATCCGTCAACATCACCCACCACATCAACAAAAAGAAGGACAAAAATCACATGATCATCTCCAGAGATGCTGAAAAAGCATTCGACAAAATTCAACATCCATTCATGATTAAAACTCTCAACAAAATGGGTATAGAGGGCAAGTACCTCAACATCATGAAGGCCATATATGAGAAACCCACAGCTAACATCATACTTAACAACGAGAAGCTGAAAGCTTTTCATCTAATATCGGGACCAAGAATGGGATGGCCACTCGCTCCACTGTTATTCAACATAGTACTGGAGGTCCTAGCCACGGCAATCAGACAAAACAAAGACATACAAGGCATCCACATTGGTAAAGAAGAAGTCAAATTGTCACTATTTGCAGATGACATGATATTGTACATAAAAAACCCTAAAGACTCCACTCCAAAACTACTAGAACTAATATCTGAATTCAGCAAAGTTGCAGGATACAAAATTAACACACAGAAATCTGTTGCTTTCCTATACACTAAAGATGAACTAGCAGAAAGAGAAATCAGGAAAACAATTCCATTCACAATTGCATCAAAAAGAATAAAATACCTAGGAATAAACCTAATGAAGGAAGTGAAAGACCTATACCCTGAAAACTACAAGACACTCCTAAGAGAAATTAAAGAGGACACTAACAAATGGCAATTCATTCCATGCTTTTGGCTAGGAAGAATTAATATTGTCAAAATGGCTATACTACCTAAAGCATCTACAGGATCAATGCAATCCCTATCAAACTACCAACAGCATTCTTCAATGAACTGGAACAAATAATTCTAAAATTCATATGGAAGCACAAAAGACCTTAATAGCCAAAGCAATCCTGACAAGGAAGAATAAAACAGGAGGAATTACACTTCCAGACTTCAAGCTCTACTACAAAGCTTCAGTATTCAAGACAATTTGGTATTGGCACAAGAACAGACACACAGACCAGTGAAACAGAATAGAAAATCCAAACATTAATGCAAACATATACGGTCAATTAATATATGAAAAAGGAGTCTTGGATATACAATGGGGAGATGACAGCCTCTTCAGCACCTGGTGTGGGCAAAACTGGACAGCTACATGTAAGAGAATGAAACTGGACTACTGTCTAACTCCATACACAAAGGTAAACTCAAGGTGGATCAAAGACCTGAATGTAAGTCATGAAACCATAAAACTCTTAGAAAAAAACATAGGCAAAAATCTCTTGGACATAAACATGAGCAACTTCTTCATGAACATATCTCCCCGGGCAAGGGAAACAAAAGCAAAAATGAACAAGTGGGACTATATCAAGCTGAAAAGCTTCTGTACAGCAAAGGACACCATCAGTAGAACAAAAAGACATCCTACAGTATGGGAGAATATATTCATAAATAACGTATCTGATAAAGGGTTGACATCCAAAATATATAAAGAACTCACGCACCTTAACAAACAAAAAGCAAATACTCCAATTAAGAAATGGGCAGAGGACATGAATAGACACTTCTCCAAAGAAGAAATTCAGATGGCCAACAGGCACATGAAAATATGCTCCACATCGCTAATCATCAGAGAAATGCAGATTAAAACCACAATGAGATATCACCTCACACCAGTGAGGATGGCCAACATCCAAAACACAAACAACAACAAATGTTGGCGAGGATGTGGAGAAAAGGGAACCCTCCTACACTGCTGGTGGGACTGCAAATTAGTTCAACCATTGTGGAAAGCAGTATGGAGGTTCCTCAAAAAACTCAAAATAGAAATACCATTTGACCCAGGAATTCCACTCCTAGGAATTTACCCTAAGAATGCAGCAGCCCAGTTTGAAAAAGACAGATGCACCCCTATGTTTATTGCAGCACTATTTACAATAGCCAAGAAATGGAAGCAACCTAAGTGTCCATCAGTAGATGAATGGATAAAGAAGAGGTGGTACATATACACAATGGAATATTATTCAGCCATAAGAAGAAAACAAATCCTACCATTTGCAACAACATGGATGGAGCTAGAGGGTATTATGCTCAGTGAAATAAGCCAAGTGGAAAAAGGCAAGTATCAAATGATTTCACTCATATGTGGAGCAAAAAAGCAAAGAAAAAAACCGAAAGGAAAAAAAAGCAGCAGACTCACAGACCCCAAGAATGGACTAACAGTTACCAAAGGGAAAGGAACTGGGGAGGATAGGTGGGAAGCGAGGGATAGAGGGGGAAAGGGGTAATACAATTAGTACACATAATGTAGCAGCTGGGGGGATACAGGGAATGCAGTATAACACAGAGAAGACAAGTAATGATTCTATAGCATCTTACTATGCTGATGGACAGTGACTGTAATGGAGTAAGTGGGGGGGACCTGATGAAGTGGGGAGTTTAATAACCATAATATTGCACATGTAATTATAGATTAATGATACCAAAATAAATTATAAATAAAGTAAACACAACCCGAAAAAGGTGGAAAGCATGAAATAACCTTTAAGTTTCATGGAAAATAGATCAATACCTTCCAGAAGAACAGAGAGAAAATAAATAAATATGTGTAATGCATAATTTTAGGCACATATGGGTGGGTATATATTTCATTTACAAACACACAGAGAATAATATATTTGTGTGTATTATTATATGTATGTGTTTTGTATTATATTTTCAAAGAGAAATTGCATCTATGTATATATATTACATTATTATGTGTGTATACATATAGAAAAATGTACAAAACTGAAAAAAGAACCAAGTCTTCAGAATGAAATGCTTACAAACAGGAAGAAAGAACAAGACTCCTATCTATAAGAAAAAAAAAGTCATGCAGTTGAAAACTCCACTGATAAAAGACAACAGCCTAAGAGCTCCCAGCGAGAAAGGCAGGCTACCTACAAAGGAATGAGAATCACCTTGACTTGTCAACAGCAACACTACAGGAGAAAACACAATGAAGCAGTATCTTCAAGCTCAGAAGAAATAATATTCTAAGAGAGGGTGACACCCAATAAACAATAAACCTGAATGAGTAAAGTGTATAGTATGTTAAAAAGTGATTAAGTACCAGAGAAATAAGAAAAATAGAGAAAAATAAGGGAGATTTTGAAATGCGAGAAGATGAGGCTGCCGGGCACATTGCAATAGCAGAAAGGTCATGGAAGGACTCAAGTGAGAAGGCAAGGTTTGGGCAGACACTTGAAGGAAGTGTGAGAGGAGGTATCCAGCATACATACAAAAAAGAGAATTCCAAAGAATGTACTTTTAAAACTGAACACTAAAATAAAAATAATAGCAGAGAAATGTGGTGAGTTTGAGGATTTCAGGCTGATGACGGCAAAGAGAGGACCACAAGATGGAAGTTTCATACAACAAGGTTGTGTTTTATTTATTGGTTGGTGTTTGGATGGGATTGCCGGAGAGGGACAGTCTCCCACAGCAGGAGTCCTTCCAAAGAGTGTGGAGTGCGGCTACTTCCCAGTGTGGAAGAAGGCAAGGGAAATCCCAAGAAAGAAGGGAACCCTGAGGGGCACATGTGATGATGTGACCCCTCAGCAGCAGGGGCAAGGCTCTTGGTCAGAGAGCTCATGAGGGCACCAGCATTTGGGTCTCTTACAACTACAAGGTTTGTCTCATCTACAGCTAGTAGATATTGGGCATAGTTCTGCAGGGTATGCAGAAACAGGCAATCTGTAAATGGCTGAAATACGCTTACCTGAGCTACATTTAAAGCAGTTGGATATATAAGAATTGAGTTTGGTGCCAGCAGGCTTTAAGTTAACAGTTCAAATCTGCTGTGAAGCAAAGACTATAGGGGCCAGTTTTCAGGAGCATCTTGGGCCTGTTTCTATAACTAGAACAAATATTCCTTTCAAGGTCTCACATTATGAAAATGAAGCAAATTATACTAACCAATAGTCTAGAGCTGAAAGAAATCTATTACACTCATATAAAAATATGTCATCATAGAATAGAAAAAATAAATACATTATCATATACTAGAAAAAATATACCTCAAAAGTAGTTTTTCTTCTTATATTCCTAATTTTATATATATCCATATGTTAGTTTATAGCACTCTGCATTTTGACCACAGTTTGTTTATATGTCTACATCCCCTATCGTACTGTAAACCATTGAAAGCAGCAACCACTTCTGGTTCATCTTAGTATTCCAAGTATCCAGAACAAGTTTCTGGTGCAAAATGTGTACCCTATTAACATTTTTGAATGGTGAATAAAGGAACAGAAAGAACAGAATTATAATACATCCCCAAGTCCACAAAAGAACCACAAATAATTCTACTGCAACCCATATTTCTCTTGAAGCTGTGTATTTGTTTTTTAGGCTGACAGTTCTAAAATATCAAAAAATCAATCCTTTCCCATACGTCAAATCTTTTAACCAGCGAATAAATAAACTATCAACTCAGAAGCATTTTTGAAATACAACTTAAAGATTATTAAGGGATATTCATCAATTCCATCACAGTTGTTTTTGTGGATGGCTGAATCCATAAATTAGAAAATGGAATAATCTAGTTTATCATGGAGAATGCCTTGGACAGCAATTTTTAAAGTAACTCACTGAAAATGGCTCCACATTAGCAATTTATGATCTCACATCAGTAAAAATGTAAAGATAGGTGGTTTCAGGTTCAGCTAATTCACCCCTTAACAACATCTCCTTTCCAGTTTAGCTTCTGCAGAATTTTTGTCTTTTCTTTCAGGGATGCAAGTCAGAGGCCACAGTTGCAAATGTCATGTCCTTATACAACAGCATCCAACAGCCGGAAAGTAGATGGGCATTTCTCCATTGAACTGTCTTTATTAGGGAGAAATATCTCTCCCAGAAGCCTCAGACAGATGCCCAAACAGTCTCGTTCAGTAGAACTTGGTGCTGTTCCCACTTCAAACCAATCACCAGCAAAAGGAAATTGACTTCTTAGGTCAAAAAAAAGAAGGGGGCAGAATTAGTGGCTCCAGTTCTCCTGAGATGGAATGAGCACACTCTCTCCTCTCTTGCAAATTACAATAAAAAACCCTTGGGCAGGATGCATGAAGCAAGTATCCTGGGACTCTGACAAGTAAACAGCAGCAAGCAAATTTGCAAGGGAAATCAAATCCTGAGGAATAACCCAGATGGCAGCGAATTCCCTGAATTTTTCCAGTCCAGTATCTCCCAGCTTAGACTCTAGGGCAGCCTGAATCCAGGAACTGCACAGCAAGTGTGGACAGAATAAGCTCTAGGAGAAACTCTCTCTTTCTAACTAGAAGCCTGGCAGGAGAGGTCCCTGTGGGATGGAAAATGTCAGAGGGAAACCCTGTTTCTTCCCCTTTATATTCTCCCTGCTGTGGACAAAGCAAGCCTGTTTGGAAACACAATTTTGGGTTAACCTGGCCATGGCAGCAATGGTGTCTGAAAGAAAATACTTCCCTCTGACAAAGAGAACATGACAAGGGGACTCTGTGGTCCTATGTTTTCTTCTAAAAGTTTTACAGTTTTACATTTTACATTTAGATTTATGATTTGGTTGGATTAATTTTTGGGTAAGGTGCAAAGTTGAGGTTGAGTTTCGTTGGCATGTGAATGAAAAATTATTCAAACACCATCTGAAGAAAAGACACAATGGAATATTGGTCAGCCATAAAAAGAAAAGAAGTCCTGCCATTTGCAGCAACATGGTTGGATCTAGAAGGTATTATGCTCAGTGAAATAAGCCAGGTGGAGAAAGACAAATTCCATATGATTTCACTTATTTTCAAAGTGTAAAAATAAAGCAGAAGAGAAGGAACAAAAAAGCAGTAGACTCTCAGACACTAAGAAGGGACAAGTGGTAACCAAGAGAGAAGATCTGGGGTGGGAAGGTGGGGAGGGAGAGGAAGATAAATGGGCACAATAATTCACAAGCACAATATAAGTTGGTCATGGGGATGATAGTACAGCATGGAGAATACAGTCAATGATTCTGTAACATCTTACCATGTTGATATAGTAACCGCACTAGAGGGGGTGAGGATTTAATAATATGGGTAACTGTTGAACCACTGTTTTGTACATTTGAAACCAACATAAGATTGAATATCAACAATACTTTTAAAAAAAGAAAGAAAATCATTGCTTTATAGCAATTAAAAAATTTAAATAATAAATTTAACTTTACCTCCGTTACTTCCATTTTCAGTATTGTTTCCTTGCATAGTCCAAGGTTCAGTCTGTTATCATATTCTCTTTTCATGAAGAATATCTTTTAATAATTCTTATAGAGTATGTCTTTTAGAAATGAATTCCCTCTTGACTAAGAAAATGTTAATTTTTCCTTCACTTTTTGAAAGGCATTTTCAGGGGATATAGAACTCTTGGTTAATAGGTATTTTTCATTCAACACTTTAAAGATGTTTTTCCATTATCTTCTGGCTTACATAGTTTTTTACAGGAAGCTTCCTGTAATCCTTTGTTCCTCTGTGTGTAATGTTTCTTTTTCTCTGGCTAACTTGAAGATTTTTTTTTGTCTTTTGTTTTCAACAGTTTCACTATGATATGCCTCGGTGTGTATATTTGGAGAGAGGTGTAGTATTGTATGTTTATGGTGTGTGTGTGTGTGTAATTCTCGTAGACTCTTGGATCTGTAGTTTGGTTTCTGTCATTCATTTTTCAAGATTCTCAGCTATTATTTCTTCAGCTAGTTTTTCTGGACTAAATCCCTCTTTTCTCCTTCTTGGGTTCCAATTACACATATGTTAGAACATTTGATACTGTCCAGCACTCTTAGGTACACACAAAAGAAGTTATGATGTTCAGGATATAATTTATAGACCACACACACACAATTCCATAGGCAAATTCTTTCATACTATAACAAATATTAGTCATTTAGAGATTCAGGGTAAGTGAAGCAAAAAAAGGATACCATAAGGGACTGAGAGCATGGTCTTTAAGGAAGGACTCCTCTCTTTATGTCACTGGATTACAGCCACAAAATATAACAAGGGAAGAGTTGAGGTAAGGAGCTCTGGAGGAGTAAGCTTTGGGGTAGTCAGTATCTTAATCCTAATCCTTTAGAAAGAAGAGCCTCAAAAAATAATTGAAAGTCTGACCCTTTAATTGGAAAATGAGAAATCACAACAGTGAAAATGAGAGGATAAATAGTAGCCCACTGGCCAGGCGGCAGCCATGTTTTCCCAAGACACCGGACTTCTCAAGAAAATATGTAGAGAAATCTCATCTCGGAACATTCCTTGGAGGGAAGAAGGCAGGGAGGACTCCTAGCTCCCACTTCCCTTTGGTCAAGGTTTGCGTGCAGGGAGCTGACCACTCTCTTTACACACACTTCTGGTTTGTGTCATTCAATCTCCAGGGGCCACTTAAAAAACCAGGTCCCAAGCTCCAGAATGTGTCTTTCTTTCATCGACATCTGGAAGTAGAAAGGCTGTTCAGTACTTGGTGTGACACTAGCCCATAAAGAGAAAGGACAGGAGGCAAACTGAAAGATGGACAATGTTTGCGTCTAACATAGTCTATCTGCTTGATATTTGCTTTGGCTCCAGCCAGGATGACCCCTGGCATGGCTGACCAGTTTGGTTACTATTGCATTCTCTTTCCCACCATCAATTATTCAAGCTGACCCCCCCAAATAATAATATCCTCCCCCAGCTCTATGATGAGGTTGTTTTGTGCCAGCCTACAGTTTTAGGCAACATATCATCAGTTACTTTTTTCTTCAGAACACTTAAATTTTGTTCCTCTAGCCAACCAAATTTTCCAGGAGTAAAGATCCTGTGTTCAAGCAAAACAGAAGTATCCAAATTCTTATTCAGAATATTAAGGTTATATATTTATTTTGACAAATGTTTATTGGGCATATACTCTTATGCAACTCAGAGCAACTATTCTGCATTCTAAAAAATGCAAAAGAAACAGATTTTTTTATCTCCCAATCCACTTCTTTCTCTTTTCTGATGTTTATATTTGGTCTGTTTTTCTGCTCCTTATTAGATCCAAAAGAGGGGGAAATGGAAGAAAGATTTGCTTTAAAGCAACAGACAGCTTTTAAGATGGTTCTGAAAGAGGTTGCAACTTTCGGTTAAAATGGGCATGTAAATTATTGCTGTTTCATTGACCCTACCTCCCTTTATGAATGGATAACTGAAAGTAGACTGCTATACTTTCATGAGAAATTACTCATGCTAATGATCTGAATAGACTTCATCTTCGCTTTAGTGTAGAAATTATTTCAGATTCAAGACTGAAGGACAGAGTAGTCTCTGGAGTTATCTTCAGAGAAAGTAGGATTTCATGTGCAGCTGATTATGAGTTGTTCATTTGCATTACTTGCCCTAATGGACTAGTTACCACACTACCTAGAAGAAACTGTTACATAGTCATTTTCTAGATTTCCTAGCTATGGAAAATACAATCTGGTGCGGAAAATATTTGTTCCATTTGATTTTTGACCAAGTCACGTGTATTAAGGATGTCTTGGTTGTTTTAAAACTGGTTGTCTCAATGTCTTTCAGTCAAAGATCCACTTAACACCAGTGATTCCCTTGTAAGAGTGCTTTGAAGTGGAGGCACTAGGAAGCAGTGGGACCAGATATCAGATTAAGATGGCAAGTGGCTCATAGTTTCTGACTTTCCTGCTCACAGTTGCCTGAGAAAGAAAATTTTAAAGACACTAAATCACAACAGCAATGGAAACAATGAATATCAACCAATAATTTTCCATACTCTGTGAAAGATTATGTGCAGACTTTTCAGTGAGCGAAGAGACCAGCAAAACAAATAGTTCTAGATAATTATACATGCATAATGTAAAGAGTTAAGAATAAAGAGACCACAGATCTTGCACTGGGTAAATGATGATTACTTGTACTCCAGACAAGCCAAAATTCTGTGCAGACTCACTAGGGCCAAGGATGTCTCAGCTGATAATTCTAAAATTACAGAATCAAAAAAGATTTTTTTTTACGAGCTTTCTGACCAATGGAAATAATTGGGAAGTGTAATCTATAGTTTACCTGTCCTATGCCAGCAAAAGCCAAGGAAGCCAGTTACAGGGCCTGTGGGCAACCTCTTTGTGGGGTCGGTAGGGGGACTGGTCTTATGGAACTAGTTAGGCTTGTATATCAGGGCCCAGAGTTTGTGGGGACAAGTTTTTTACCTGATAACATCTGGCACTGATTGGTGGTCGATATTCTAGATCCTCTCCTCCTTAACTATATGTTTCTCTGATGAAGCTAAGAGAAAGGCATGTTATTCAAAGGTAACAAGAACTAGAACCTTCTGTAAATAAGAAGGGGGTGGTTCTGCTCCATCAGAGCAGATTAGCAACCTTATCCAGGGTGTGTGGCTTTAAGAGGAAAGGCAAGGTTTTGGAAATGATGGCAGAAGACAGAGCATCTCCTATGACCCCTCGAGGGCATACTCTTTGAGACACTGAAGAGCAAAACCAGTAATAAGACCTGAAAAGGTTGCTAGTCTGGAGACATATAGAGATAAGAAGAAACTTTGCAGCCGGGAAATGCAAGGTCTTGAAAAATGTAGGGGCACTTTGCCACTCATAAGGGAGTTAAATAGGTCCTGGGAAGAGTCCCCAATTAACTGAAGACTGGGGATCTAAGAACACAGAGGTTAATGGAGTTGGAAAAAAATCAGTTGGGAAGTTGTAAATACACGGTGGTCACTAAAAAAAGAACAAAAGCTCCCCAGAAAAGTCCTTATGCTTCCCTACCATGAACTGTAAAAGAAAAGGCAGTTTGTATGGTGGGTAAATGAGTTTTTTTCCAAAATATGGAAATTTCAGTGTCACAATTGACCTATTGATGGAAAAGTTCTCCCTGTGAAGTTTAAAGGTGGCTGTACCAGAATGGATTGACAGCTATGCTAGCAAAGCCGAAACCACAGAATGATTTTGTTTTCCTCTCTTTTGGTTTGTTTCTCTTCCCATCCCTTTCTGCAGACAAGAGGAAGACTTGGCTGTGTCTGGTCTGTGACTGGTAACCATAGAAAGGTTCCAAATTAGGAGTTCTCAACTCAGTTGTTTTGCGGCACATTTTTTGAATGCTATAATTTTTGGTACTCAAAAAACACAATACTGAACAAGCCAGGAATAATTATAACAAAAATACCACTAGAGAATAATGTCTCTGCTCTTCGAAAACATCAGGTGGTTGCACTGTTCCCATAGTCATGCTTCAGTACTGTGTAAATTTCTTACGTAACCCTCTTTACAGCCAGGACCACACTGTCAGAAGGCAGTCTTCTCAGGTTCCATTAAATGTCTGTTTTTCTTTTTGGTACCCACATGACAAAGTGTTACCATTCATGCCCCTAACTTCCAGCATGGAGCCCTGCTTGATAAGCCTATTATATGACCTGCTTAGCTCAGGGACTCACCCAATGGACAAGTAGCCTTTCAAGATGTATCTACAGTTGTAGCAAAAATAAATCAAAGGTTCATAATGCAACAATGTCAGGCAACACTTGCTTTGAGAATCTCTGTTATAAATCCATGTGTCTTGGTCAAACAGAAACAAGCATAGGGCCAAGCAGAAAAGAAAGAGGCTTGAGATGGTTGGCCAAGATCAAGAATCCTAGGCTTTAGGGAGAAGTGTTCCTTCTTTGATGCACTTCCCAGAGGACTCATCTTTTCTCTGGTGTTGGCCTGGAATCAGAACCAAGTAGGCTGGCTGTTCCAGACATGGCCGTGGGACAGGGGACAAAATAGGGACCAAGCTCCATGTGCGCTAGCCTAGGGCCAAGGTTCTCCACAGGTACTGGCACCTAAAGCTTCAGAGTAATAGCAGGAAGAGCTCCCTTGAGAACTTACAAGAACATTAGGGGCTGATTGAGGATGTTGGGATCCAGGATCCAAGCCAATCCTCTGGATTTCCACCTTGTGGAAACAATTAGCATAAAGTCAAAAAATTGACAACTTTAATCTTCTGTGATGAAATGCATGGTTTACATGCATAATAATTTCCTATGTCCATGTGTCTACTTTTTTTAAAATGACAATAATCACAGCATCCTAAACCCCTCAAAACCAAGGCATTGTCATGAGGAAAGCTTAGTGAAAGAAAGATGCACTAAGTTCACCTAACATACGTAGACTGAAACACAGTATTTCTTCCTTGACTTGACAATTAGAAAAATAGTTTTTAAAATGTATTTGAAAAATTAAAAGTTAAAAACTGAGAGGAGTAAAAGCAAATATATAACATATAATACAACATATAAAGGAAGAATACACTTGGTCCATATAACCAAAAACACTTTAAAGTGAGGAAGTAAAAAATATTTTTTAAGAGAAGGGGCAAGTCTCACTATTTAAAGAGGAAAAGTAGGATTTTTTTAAAAACTCTATAGTATGAATCACATTTTGCTTTGAAAAGGTTATTTATGGATGTGTACATGTGTATATTTATACACACATATGCACTCAGAAGAAAATAACCCAACTGTTAAGTCTCTAGTTGGTGGGGTTGTGGGTAAGTTTTATTTTCTTTCTTTTTTCCCTGTTGTCTACTGTAAGTATGCATAGCATTTATAATTCAAAAAAATACTGTGGAACTTTTAAAATTAAGTCTATGTTTAGAAGTTAGTTCCAATTCAAAGGACACTGGGTGGTGGGGGTGTATCAGCTATGTGGGAGACTAGAATGAAGACTGACTTAGTGTTATTGATTGAATGTATCCCTGCCCCAAAATACTCCTATGTTGAAGCCCGAACCCCTGGGGTGATCATATTTCAAGGTGCGGCCTTTGGGAGGTAATGAGGTTTAGATGGAGTCTGAGGAAGGAGCCCCACGAGGGGGCTGGTGCCCTCACAAGAAGAGGATGAGACCAGAGCCCTCTCTCCCCACGTGAGGACCCAGTGAGAGAGCAGGTGGCTGTCTGTAAACCAGGGACTGGGCCCTCAGCAGATCCCAGCTGCGCTGGCATCCTAACCTCAGGCTTCCCAGCCCCCACTCTTGTGAGAAATAAATGTCTCTCGTTTAAGCCACCCTATCTGTCTAAGACACCTGGCAGTGGATAATCTGATATAGAAATCAAATCGCTGCCGATGAGCTCGGTGGCCTTCGGGTTTCACTTACTTGGTCCAACAGATACTGTGGTAGACCCAGGAGTCTGAACAGCGCCATCTGAACTTTAAGTTATTTTGAGGCAGACGCAGCAGACAGTGGCCAGGGCTGTGCTGTGAAGCAGGTGCAACCAGCCTACCAGGTTGGCATTCCCCGGGAAGCAGTTGGACGGCCCACCCATCGCTGAAGGGGCTACTCTCTCTCCTCTTTGCTGCTTTGCCTGCCGTCCAGCCGGGCTACTGGCCGGCAGCACTGGGGGGGGGGGCACCAGCTACAATCCAGAAGTAGCCTAAGGAGGTTGGCGTGTTTCCATCAGAGGAAGACATGGCACCATTGTCACAGGAATAAAGCTGTGTATCAGAAAACTAACTTTAGACAGAGTTTACTATAAAAAAACCATAGATGGAACAGAATGTCCTGCAGTATGATTACAAAGTAATGAGACTGTTTTTGAGTAATTCAGCCTTGGACCTGAAGAAGGCTGAAGAGGCCCCTCCCCGGGACCTCTGCTTCAGAGGGTGGCACATAATAGAAGCTCCCAAACCCCAGGTCAGGTTATATGCTGGGTGTGGTTAGTTTGGTTTGGTTTGGTTTTCTAAGATGTTTTCAAAGTTCAGTAATGTACTGAGCAAAATAGCTTACAGGAGAGGGACATGGGACAAGCTGAACTGGGTCCCTCAGGGTCGAGGAAGATAGACTGAGATCTGGGGCTTAGGGGGCAACACAGGAAAGGCAGCCCCTGCCCCGGGGAAACCTGAGAAGGAATGGCTGCTCCAAATTACCCTGCAGTGGGTGTCCAGGCCGGTCTGTTTCTAACACCACCAAGTTTCCTTCCTCCCATTTACTCCAGAGCTGTGTTGTTTGAAAGCTGCTTGGAATTGTCTGGAAAGCCTTAATCAGAACAGTGACATGTGGAGGTAGACACGGCACCCTGGCTCCCTGAGGTGACTGAGTGAGTCCATCCAAGACTGGGAAGTGTCCGGCCGCCACCCAGGATCCTGGGCTCAGGCCCAGCTCCCACAGGCCCTGACCCAGCAGATCTGTGGAGCACTGAGACCCCCAGGCAGTGGGGCTGCTGGTGGAGGGCAGGCCGCTTTCACCGCAGGCCTCGGCAGAGCTCTGAGAGGAGCCCCCCGTGGCGCCCTTCTGGGACCATGCTTCAGGTCACGGCCTACCTTGATTTGTACCTTTGAGAACTTTCGACCTATGGGGAATGAGACTCCACTTACAGTCTCGCTCTAGGTCCCACAAATCAGTGGGCCTGATTCTGCACAGCTTATAGAAACAAGTCTAATGTCCCTGTAATTGGATTAAAAGTCTCTGCAGTGTGGTGATAAGAGCTCGGGCTTTATAAGCCTCTAGACTCCACCAGAAATCACACCCCTGGGAAACTGTCCGCTCCTAACAGGACCCAGTCTCAGGAGGACATGCCTTTGTGCACGCTCTGGGACAGCTATTTCCCAGATTCATGCCACTTTGGAAGAGCGGTGGGAGTGTCTTTCTTTCCCCCCATTTTTTCTCCAGTTTATGATAAAATATTTCCTGTCAATCCAGCCTCCTATGTATGTCAAGGGCATACAGTTCCCTTTGGCAAAGGAGTCTGTAAAAACCCCCAGAAAGGTAACTTGCTAGAGGTGCATGGTTATTTCCTTGATGGGGAGATTTAAAAGGACTCAAATTGCAACCACAAAAATGGCTGTTCCTGTGTGGTAATAGCCTGAGAAGCAGCTTTTACATTACCTGGGCTTCTAAGTCAGGACTGGTTTGAGGGACCCTGAGCTGGGAGGCAAGGAGCCCCAGTCCTGGTACTGGCTGTGTGACCTCATCCTGACTGTGACCTTGTCCTGGTTGGATGACCTTGTACTGGTTCTGTGACCTCGTCCTGGCTGTATGACCTCATCCTGGCTGGATGACCTTGTACTGGTCTGTGACCTCATCCTGGCTGGATGACCTTGTAATGGTCTGTGACCTCGTCCTGGCTGTGTGACCTTGTCCTGGCTGGATGACCTTGTACTGGCTCTGTGACCTCGTCCTGGCTGTGTGACCTCATCCTGGCTGGATGACCTTGTACTGGTCTGTGACTTCGTCCTGGTTGTGTGACCTCGTCTTGGCTAGATGACCTTGTACTGGCTCTGTGACCTCGTCCTGGCTGTATGACCTCATCCTGGCTAGATGACCTTGTACTGGTCTGTGACCTCGTCCTGGCTGTGTGACCTCGTCCTGGCTGGATGACCTTGTACTGGTTCTGTGACCTCGTCCTGGCTGGATGACCTTGTACTGGTCTGTGACCTCATCCTGGCTGGATGACCTTGTACTGGTCTGTGACCTCGTCCTAGCTGGATGACCTTGTATTGGCTCTGTGACCTCGTCCTGACTGTGACCTTGTCCTGCCTGGGTGATCTGTATTGCCAGCTGCTCAACATTCTTGGCCTCAGTTACCTCAGTGATAAAATGGAAATAATAATATACTATGTCTACATCACCAAGCAAGAATGGGAGTTAAATAACATAATAAAAGCAAAAGCTTTTTAAAAAGTATATAAGGTACGTGGGCAAATAAAGATTTATGCAGATCAGCAGTGTTGTCCAAAAGGGACTTTCTGTGGCAATAGGAATGTGCTGTTCACGGGCTGTCCAATGCAGAAGCTGCTAGCCACATGTGGCTGCTGAACATTTCAAATGTGTCCAGGACAATTAAAGAAATGAATTTTTTATTTTTTTTAATTTTACTTAATTTTAATTCTAATGCAGGTAGCCCCAGGTGGCCAGCAGCTGCAGTGTGAGACAATGAGGACACAGCACGTACAGGCGCCTCTCGTTCGGGCCTGCTCCGCGTCTGTTTCGTACTCCTCCTGCGGCTGTGCTGTGCCGGCCCAGTTTCCGTGTCTGTCTGACTGCACTCAGCAATGTCCACACAGCTGATGAAATGTTATTGCTCTGCGTGTCTCTGGAGGATGTTTCCAGGAGAGATCAGCATTTGAACTGGCAAGCTGAGTAAAGCAGGTAGCCCCGCGAGTGCAGGTGGGCATCATCCCATCTGCTGGGGCCTAACTGGAACAAAAAGGTGGAGGAATGGGGAATTTGGTCTCTCTGCTTGAACTGAGACATCCGTCTTCTGCCCTCAAACATGGTCGCTCATGGTTCTCCAGCTTTCAGACTAAGGCCAGGACTTACACCTATGCCTCTCTGATCTTCAGGCCTTCAGACCTGGGCTGAAATACATGGCCAGTTTTCCTGGTTCTTGCAGACAGCAGACAGCCGGCCTTCTTGGCCTCCTTAACCACTGAGCAGTTCCTACACTAAATCTCCTATCTGTCTATTTCCCTATCACTATCAGTATCTATGTCTACCTATCCTGTCAGTTCTGTTTTCCTCTTTTCTCTACGCTTTTCTGTGTTTCTTCTCTTCAACAACTTCTGCTCCAGTCTAACCACCTAGTTTTAAATTGCTTTAATCTATATTATAATAAAATATTTTATATTGTTTAATCAGTGTTTCTTATCTATTATTTAGGGAATAGTACTGGGCCCTATTCTAGGTGCAAAGGTGTAGCAGCCACTGTTAATGCCTCAGCCCAAACCCTTTGACTCAGGAGAGGTCCACTGCTTATGAGTAGATAATTCCTGACCTCCTGACAGCATCCCACCTCTATCTGAGACTGGGTCTCTCTTGTCAGACAAAGGGCTTTCTCTTCAACCTAGAGAACTTGCCCTGCTCTGCTCAGTTATAACCAGAAGTGTGAGGTTAACACCACTAAACCCAATGGGAGGCAGAAGTTAGGGAAACAATGTCCCAGCCTCCAGTTCCTGGGGCACACAATTTTTAGGGGGCCCTGGGGATCTGAGCGCCAACTGCACACAGTAGTAACCCACGTGCTAATATGCCCTTATTGGACTGTCACTCTTCTCTGCCAGAAGTCGCCCTTTCCTCGCTTATGTTTCCTGGGTTCATCTCCCAGCTCAGCGACCTGCCCCAATTCCTGGTCCCAGGCGCTCGTTCAGGAGGAGGGAGGGGGGACCTGGTAGTTTGCTGGCAGGTTAGACTGGAAGATCCACAACCTAAGGAGTGCCTAGGGTCCTGTTGCAAGTGGAGATCGCACCTTTCCTGCCCTGGAAGCAGCTGTGACCTGGGACGCTGAAGGCCAGCACAGTGGGGGCTTCCCGGGTAACACTGCACCATCTCAGCCAGATACTTCCTGCAGCTCTACTCAGAGCCAAGTGGAAGAGCTGGGGCCAGAACGGGAAATCTTAAATGCACACCGGCAGCCATGCTCCCCAGGGGTGGTGCTTCAGAGATGTGTGACATCTCGCCAGAGCCTCGCGCCCCTCCTTCACATGCTCAGCCTCTTCTCCCCTCCTTTCCACCCTCTCACTTCCACTCTTCTTCTGGAGAAGTGGGTCAGGAGGGATGCAGAGACTGAGATGGTCTCCTTAACCTGGTCATGGCAGCAGAGGGTGAGGATTCCAGAACAGGCCAGAAACTGGATCCTGACCACGGCCTGAGGTGGAGCACACATCAGCTCAGCAGCGAGAACAGCCCCGTCACTCAGAGCGCGTACGAGTGGAGTCCGCCAGCAACGACCTCATCGCCGGGTGCCATCAAGGCCCCACACCTGTGGCTGCTGCGATGGCCCACGTGCAGGCAGGCGGAGCAGCCACAGAACACACTGTAAGCCCCACCTGCAGGCAGCACGCACAAGAAAAGAAGCTGTCTTCCTTGTAACCCCAAAGCTGCTTTTACTCACAGTTCCTTCTTTTATCTCCCTTGTTGCACTGCCATTCTGAATGATAAGAATGCAAATTTGAGTTTTACTTTTTCGTTTGTTTGGGGTTTTTTTACATTTGCTTTTTTCTCTTCACTGTTCAGTTTCATCCAGGACAACTGAGGTCAAGAAGGGGGAGAGGTAAAAGGCTCAATAAGTCAGAAATCCAAGATCTAATTCAAAACAGCCATTCTGATGAGTAGTTTTCAAATAATGGTTGAGGAGTCCTAGAGGAAGGAAAGAATTCTGGACACCAACGCCTTCCTCACTAATTCCATGTGCTGCATCAGAGTTCTGCAAAGGACTTTGAGGGGAAAAAAAACCACTGCTAATGTTAAATTTGGAAAACAGCTTTCTCGCCTGTTAATAGCACCTTTGTATACTCCTTGGGTGATACTAAATTAAGGAGGAATTGTTACTCCACTTGCTCTGCTAAAAAGTCTATGCTTTTCCCCTGTATTCCGGTTTGCTAAGAAAAGGGGGCATTTGTTGGCAGTTGGCTAGTTAGCAGGTTAGTAAGCTTTGCTGTGAAGGCATCACCTTCTCCCATTTTCAGGAAATTCTCCCACTCCATTGAGTGCAGAACTGGTAGGACATGGTATCCTGTTTCCCCCTCTGAAATACCAAGGAAGGAATCCTCCTTTTCCCACCCCTGATGGCCACATGACACAGGTTCATCCAATTGCAGAGAAAGTTTCTATTGCTCACAGTCAAGAACTAAGATGGAAGCACTATGGATATGAAAAACTAACATACCCATGTTTCGTTTTCCCTACTATAAAAAGCTTGACTTAGATAACAATGTTATATAGCATTTATAATGCATAACAATGTACAATGCATAACAACACACAAGTTTTGTTTTATACTCACTACATTTTGTATGTATATGTTTCATATTTGTTAAATTTAATTAAATTACAAATAATAAATCTCTAAGTCATGCTTCATGACCAGTCAGCCTTGTTTCTGAAATGCAAGGGAGAGACAAGGTATTTCTTATATAGAATTTACAGGAAAAACCTTTGGATGGGAGCTGGGCAGCTGCTTCATTTTTTTCACTGTAATAATCTTCCATTCGGAATTTAGGATTTGTGTAATTCTCCTGAGG
Source organism: Smutsia gigantea (assembly GCA_032199065.1). NCBI lineage: Eukaryota > Metazoa > Chordata > Mammalia > Pholidota > Manidae > Smutsia > Smutsia gigantea. Next base: position 96,017 of record JAVSCE010018803.1, read on the forward strand.
CTTCTAACAGTTACTTTATGACTGCAAGTGTACAGAACTGTATATCAAAAGCTGGATCAATAAACAAAATTTCATCAGGCCCCTAAAAAAACACAGTTACTCCAAACACACCTATCTTCACAAAAGCACAATGAATGACAAATGTTTTTGGCTAGAGTTAACTTGGCCATGGCTATCTGAGTACTTAGCTTATGAGCAAAATTCACAGCAGAGATATGAGTGCTATATATTAGTCAGGATGGGTTATAACACACTAATGTAACAAACAAAACCCAAAATCTTCAAGGTACACCCTGCTCATTGGCACTTGTCAAATCCCTGTGGCCAACTGACAGCACGTCATCCAAAATTCTTTCAAGTCTCCTTAGAAATGTTTTAAATTATTTAAATAAGAGTCTGAGCAGCATGAATACCAGCTGCTGCAATGCTCTTGTTTTACATTATTTATGATTGCTACTATTATTATCAACATTTACAGCAATCCTTAGCCAGGAGCCACTATGACACTCGTAGGCAGCAATCTGTCACTTGTCTCCTTGGATAAAGGGAGTGGCGAGGACATGAGCAGCTACAGAGCATCCAGAGCTCTGGGTAGCCTCATGGTGAGGTTGATGCTATCCTCCTCCCGCAGAGCTGGTGCCACTTTGACAATGGAAGAGAAAGAGAGAGACAGAGCCGGCCAGGAAAGAGAAGCAAGAACTAATGAAGGAGATCTGACACCTGTCAGAACACCAGAAACCAAACATCCGAGATGAAAGAGAAATGGTCAGAGCAGAGCCGGGCTCCACGTATTTCAGAGGTTGGCTGTACCCTGAGCAGCCATTAGAGCAGGCCTTTGTTCACAATAAACAACAAAATAGATATGCCAAAAAGGCTTTCGTTTTTTCAAGGCCAGAAATGACTCCAGCTCCTGGATCCTGATTAAGCATTCGCAGCACAACAGCCCTGCTTGCCCTATGACTCATAAGCTAATAAAAGGAAGGCCTCATGTGGTCAAGAACATAACTACAAAAAGCCAAAAGTCATCCATGTCAGACACTGTAATTAACTTCACAGGTTAATTTTAATGACTGCCAATTTATGGGAAACATTCTGTAGGAATACAAATGCTCCCGCCTTACCTGAATCACTTACAATCCCCTGAGCTCAAATGCCAATGAACAAAAAAATACAGTAATGTTAACAGCTGTCCTGGGGTTCTGACAACTGTGGGACCAACATTACAACAACCCCTTACATCTGAAGAGTGATTTTTTAAATCTTTTTCAGAGTGGTTACAATCCATTGCCTCATTTGATTTTCATGAGAACACTCTACAGTGGGACATTATAGTTCATTTTCAGGACTGTGAGCTAGCTCCCTGAGGAGAGGGATAATGTCTTATGAACCCTACAAATCTCCAGCCCTAGCACAGTGACTGGCACAAAGTGAGCACTCAAAAAATATTTAGAGAAAAATTAATAAATAAGTGAACTGTGGAAGTCATTCCTCATTGAATAATGAGAAAACTGAAGTCCATTTAAAGCATTTTTTGCTTAGCATCATGATGCTATTTGGTGGCAGAACCCAGGTATCGTGCCTCCTAGCTTCGTGTTCTTTTCACTTATGCAAATCTCAACACAGATACTGCTTTTTATATTTAAATTCAAATAAGAAAAGCTGATCCAGAGTGCACACAGCAGAGACAAACTGATCTCCTAATGTAAGACAATTTTCTATTTTGTTAGTCATGTTTCTCATCAACTGATAGGAGATAAGCTAACTACAAGCCAACTCTACTTTTCATAGCTGAAACTGGTATTTTCTTATGCCCACCAAAAACTGATAAACTGCCATGGCCAGATTCACACAAGTGTCCTTGGCCTTCTAAAGAAACTGCCTTTGGTTAAAGGAGTACAGAGCAGTCAGGCTAAAAGAGAGAGCTTACCGTGGGGGAGGGGCTGGGTGGGTGGGTGAGAGGGATAAATGGGCACAAAAATCTCAGTCATAATATAAGCTGGTCATGGGGATGGAAGTGTAGCATGGAGAATATAGTCAATAGTTGTGTAACACCCTTCTGTGTTGACAGACAGTAAATGCACTAGTGGGGGTGAGATTTAATAATGTGTGTAACTGTTGAACCACTGCGTTGTATACCTGAAACCAATATAATATTGTATATTAACTATACGTCAATTAAAAATTGACAAACCCCTACCTAGACTAATAGGGAATTAAAGGAGGAACAAAAATTTCACAAGTTTCAGAAATGAAAAATATTTTATCACCACAGATCCTACCAAAAAAGGATAATAGAATTCTATGAATAAAATATGCCAACACATTTGACAATTTACAAATAAAATGAACAAATTTCCTGAAAAATACAACTCATAACATGACATATGGAGAAATGGAAAAATCTGAATTTATCTATAAGTATCAGAGAAATTGAATATGCTAAAGTTGCCATCAAAAACATTCCCAGAAAACAAAACTACATGACCAGATGATTTCACTAGTGAATTCTATCAAACTTTCAACAAATAATACTGATTTTACATAAACTAGTTCAGATATTTGAAGGACAGGGATCACTGCCCAGCAAACATTATGAGACCAGCATATTCCCTATACCAAAGCCATTACCAAGAAATTCTCAATATCTCTCATGAACATACATGCAAGGATGGTATAACATTCGAAAATCCATCAACATCATCCACCACATCAACAAAAAGAAGGACAAAAACCGATCATCTCCATAGATGCTGAAAAAGCATTTGACAAAATTCAACATCCATTCATGATAAAAACTCTCAAGAAAATGGGTATAGATGGCAAGTACCTCAACATAATAAAAGCCATATATGACAAACCCACAGCCAACATTACACTTAACAGCAAGAAGCTGAAAACTTTTCCTTTAAGATTGGGAACAAGACAAAGATGCCCACTCTCCCCAATTCTATTCAACATAGTACTGAAGGTCTTAGCCATGGCAATCAGACAACACAAATAAAAGGCATCCAGATTGGCAAGGAAGAAGTTAAACTGTCCCTGTTTGCAGATGACATGATATTGTACATAAAAACCCCTAAAGAATCCACTCCAAAACTACTAGATCTAATATCTGAATTCAGCAAAGTTGCAGGATACAAAATTAACACACAGAAATCTGTTGCTTTCCTATACACTAATGATGAACTAACAGAAAGAGAAATCAGAAAAACAATTCCATTCACAATTGCATCAAAAAGAATAAAATACCTAGGAATAAACCTAACAAAGGAAGTGAAAGACCTGTACTCTGAAAACTAAAAGACACTATGAGAAATTAAAGAAGATACCAAATAAATGGAAACGCATACCATGCTTATGGATAGGAAGAATTAATATTGTCAAAATGGCCATCCTGCCTAGAGCAATCTACAGATTTAATGCAATTCCTATCAAAATACCAACAGCATTCTTCAAGGAACTGGAACAAATAGTTCTAAAATTCATGTGGAACCACAAAAGACCCCGAATAGCCAAAGCAATCCTGAGAAGAAAGAATAAAGCAGGGGGGACCTTGCTTCCCAACTTCTAGCTCTACTACAAAGCCACAGTAATCAACACAATTTGTACTGGCACAAGAACAGACCCATTAACAGTGGAACAGAATAGAAAGTCCAGATATTAACCCAAACATATATGGTCAATTAATATACAATAAAGGAGCCATGGATATACAATGGGGAAATGACAGCCTCTTCAACAGCTGGTGTTGGAAAAACTGGACAGCTACATGTAAGAATGAAACTGGATCATCGTCTAACCCCATACACAAAAGTAAACTCGAAATGGATCAAAGACCTGAATGTAAGTCATGGAATCATAAAGCTCTTAGAAAAAAACATAGGCAAAAATCTCCTGAATATAAGCATGAGCGACTCCTTCCAGAACACATCTCCTTAAGCAAGGGAAACAAAAGCAAAAATGAACTCATGGGACTCCATCAAACTAAAAAGTTTCTGTACAGCAAAGGACACCATCAACAGAACAAAAAGGCATCCTACAGTATGGGAGAATATATTTGTAAATGACATATCCAACAAGGGGTTAACCTCCAAAATACAAAAAGAACTTTCATGCCTCAACACCCAAAAAGCAAATAATCCAATTAAAAAATGGACAGAAGATATGAAGAGACAGTTATCCAAAGAAGAAATTCAGATGGCCCACAGACACATGAGAAGATGCTCCACATCACTAATCATCAAATAAATGCAAATAAAAACCACAATGAGATATCACCTCACACCAGTAAGGATGGCCAGCATCGAAAAGACTAAGAACAACAAATGCTGGCAAGGATGTGGAAAAAGGGGAACCCTCCTACACTGCTGGTGGGAATGTAACCTAGTTCAACCATTATGGAAAGCAATATGGAGGCTCCTCAAAAAACTAAAAATAGAAATACCATTTGACCCAGGAATCCCACTCCTAGGAATTTACCCAAAGAATACAACTTCTCAGATTCAAAAAGACGCATGCACCCCTATGTTTATCGCAGCACTTTTTACAATAGCCAAGATATGGAAGCAACCTACGTGTCCATAGTAGATGAATGGATAAAGAAGATGTGGTACATATACACAATGGAATACTATTCAGCCATAAGAAACAAACAAATCCTACAATTTGCAACAACATGGATGGAGCTGGAGGATATTATACTCAGTGAAATAAGCCAGGTGGAGAAAGACAAGTGCCACATGATTTCCCTCATTTGTGGAGTATAACAACAAAGCAAAACTGAAGGAACAAAATAGCAGCAGACTCAGAGACTCCAAGAAGGAACTAGTGGTTACCAAAGGGGAGGGGTGTGGGAGGGTGGTTGGGGAGGGTGGGAGAAGGGGATTGAGAGGTATTATGTTTAGAACACATGGTGTGGGGGATCACAGGGAAAATAGTGTATCACAGAGAAGGCAAATAGTGAATCTGTGGCATCTTACTACACTGATGGACAGTGACTGCATTGGGGTATGGGTGGGGACTTGATAATATGGGTAAATGTAGTAACCACATTGTTTTTTCATATGAAACCTTCATAAGAGCATATATCAATAATACCTTAATAAAATATAAATAAGAAAATATGCTAAATATCATTAATAAGCAAGGAAGTGCAAATTAAAAAATCATTAGGATATCAGTACATACCCATCACATTGGCTAAAATTAAGAAGACAGTCCACACCATATCAGTGAGGATGTAGAAAAAGTGAAACACTCAAACACTACTGATGGTAAAGAGAAATTGTACAAATACTTTGGAAAACAATTTGTCAGTTTCTTAATATGTTAAACATATACTTACCAAGATATTTCCCTAGAGAGACAAAACATATGTCCCTACAAATCAGCATTATTTGTAATAGCCAAAAACTGACAACACTCCAAATTTCCATCAACAGACAACTATATAAACAATATTATATCCTTTCACTGGAATACTATTAAGCAATAAAAAATCGAGGAACTATTGATTCACACAATGTGGATGAATCTCAAAATCATTGTGCTCAGTTAAAGAAATCAAGTAAAAAAGGTATACATGCTGCATGATTCCAGTTATAAAAATTCTAACTTATCCATACAAAGATCAGATGTTTCTCTGATAATTCAGGTACAGAGAGAGATGTATTATAAAGGGTCCCAAGGAAACTTCCAAGGGTGATGGAACTATTTACTATTTTTATTATGTTCATGTTTCTTAAGTGTATACATATGTTAAAACTCATCAAATTATACTTTAAATAGATGTACTTCAATTACATCAATAAATTTAGGCAGAAAAAAGCTTCTTTTGTCAGATCTGTCAATATTTTCTTATACATATCCTTTTGTTTCTTTGCCACCCAGAAGTGCAATGTTTATTTGAATTTTCTTCTGTTTTTGATAACTTATTTTTGAAAAATATTTAACCCTTTGCTCACTTGAGAACTTAAATGAGAACCTAGAAAGCAAACTGTTCTTAAAGGTACAGTGGGAGAATTTAGACACTCTTGGTCTGTACTCATTTCTCATTCAGCACTGAGAAATGAAATTGCCAGTGAGCTAAAAATGTAGTGAGGAGAATGCACTTTTAATTGGCTAATTAGAAACATAATCAGCATGTTTCACCCTGAAAATGAGAGAGAAGTATCTCCATTGCCCTGCAAGTACCTGAGTATGCCACAATTAACCAATTATTGAGGACATTTTTTCTGTGCTTGATTAGTTCAGGGAGTCACCATGAAAGAAGACACTAGTCTCAACAATACAAATGTAGAACTTCCAGAAGTCAATTTCAGTTTTCATGTTCAACTGAAGGAAAAAATACTGATGTTGTGGTTGGGAGGAGCCTATATTACTAGTCACTAATCACACTTGGTTTAGGAAATTTTTGTTTGAATCAAGAACGAGAGTCATAGATTTTGCAATCGTCCTTAGGAGCAGAAGTCATAGATGTTGCAATTGTCCTTATTTCAAATATTCTCTTCTGCTTCATTAACCATATTCATAAGCCATCAGAACTTTTCCACATTTTAAATTATATCTCCCTAACCTTTTCTAGAACCCAAAAGGGCACAAAAGATATGAGTAAGAAAGATAATGCTAAGTATAATTCCTATGAAAAAAAATAATGGTGTATATAAGGCAAATTCTAAGCTCTGTTAGAAAAGCCCTTAACAACAATGTATTAGCTGACATTTCTTGGAGCCACAATGTCACCAATCTTATCACCCGTCATTACTCCTGACATAGCACTGGATCTTAAAATATTGAAATTAGAGGTAGTTTGTGACCTTACCAGGGTGAACTCAGCCTCCCACAGTGCAGCACTGTGAAGACAAATGGAACCTAAGAAGACCCAGGGCATCCTGTAAAGGGAACATTTTAGGATTTGGCATCAGACAAAACAATTAAATTCGCAATTAAACCCTTTGATTTTCAAAATAAATGGAATTGTTCAACTTTTAGAACCACAGATTTCTCATTGTAAAATGATACAGTAATGCCTGCTCTGCAGTGTAAGCTTTCGAACTCTCAGTGGTGGTTGTCCATCAATGAAGATTTGCTCTATTGAATTTCATGTACAGATACCACGGTTTTGTGTATCTCACATCCTCCAGCATTTGGGGATCATGACTACTTTGTTACTCAATAAAAAGACTCAAGATCCTATTCTGTGTGACTACAGGAAGCCCAGGCCCATATCAAGTGTAGTGATTCCCCATCAGCAAGGGCTCCCATTACCTCTGGTGCTGCTGGTTGCTCATTCTTTTGAGTGCCCACGTTAAGCTCACTCTTGACCATTCCCCCTTCCTCACTTCCTATAAAGGCCTCTCTACCAGCCTTTACTTTTCATCCAAGCACAGACATACCCCTTGCTCCTTCACTGCCACTAAGCACTGCTGATACTGCTCTATGTTAATAAACTTTCAGTCAAGTTTTGAGTTTTCAAGTATTAAGTTGTTATATTTATGAATATATTCTCATATGCAAACACCAATAACTGCTAATAATTATCTAAAAAATACTCCTGATTGTTATTGACCTTGGTCTAGTATATTTGCCCAAAGACTCAATTATTACACATTGAATAATGCTCACCCCATACCTCTCCAAGATGTTAGATCGGTACCATTACCCTCTTCCCTTTTTTAAGAGGAACAGAGAAATCATAAGACGTAAGCCCACATCATAAAAATTCACTTTGTAGCACAAATAATAACCCAGTCCCTGGGTCCCTTCATTACACACCAGCACAACTACATTACTGACTCATGCAACAAATATTTATTGAGGTCCTACTAAGTGCTGGGTACTGTGCTAGGTTTTAGGAATAACAGTAAACAAAATAGTCATGATTTCTGCCCCCATAGAGAAAAGAGTCCAGTGAATATGGTCACAGAAAAACACAGCTGGAAAGGACCTTGGAAAGCATATCACAAAAGCCCCTCATTTTACCAATGAAGACAGAAACAAAATTACTTGGTAAAGGCCACACAGGTTGGTGGAGAACCCCAGATTTCATTATGAAGGACTTAACCTCATCTTTGATGTTGTACGGTCATGTTTACATGACCTCCACGCTGCACAGAGTGATCTCTCTAGACTCTTTCATGCACTTACATGAGCCATGACCCAAAAGAGGCGACAGCAGGAGGGGTGACAACAACGGACACTGACAGGTATTGAGAGTTTGTTGAGTTCTGAACACTTTAATGCATTAACTCATTCAGTCGCCAGACTTCAGGGTGGGGATTATGCCTAGTTAAAGACAAGAAACTGAGGTGCAGAGGGGTAAAGTCACTTGCCACAGTGCCTCAAAGAGAGTAGTTCTCAGAGCTCGCACTCGAACCTACTCAGGTCTTTCTTATGACAAAATCAATGTTCCAACCTTTACACAGATTTAGGCAGAATATAAATTAATGGAAGATTTCTCTGGATTTCTGGTCAGGATGTAGAAAATGTGTAATGTGATTGAAAAGAAAGGAGGTACCACAGGTGACATAGTAGAAGAAGCTTTGTAACAAGCTCCCAAACATTTTGGAAGGTTGAAACATGACATCTCTGCAGGTGTTTGAGAAGCTCTGGTTTTTGGTAAGTGCATTTTGGCACCATAATTTTTTTTAATTTTGTCAATTAATATGTCTTTAGATCAGCTGGAAGTAGATTTCAAATTTTTCTTTAGTTCTACTGAAGGAGCACAAAGGTCTACATTACCCTCCATAAACGATCACCCAGTCATTCTACAAATGCACACTATGGAATGTACCGGTGAACTAAATCACCACGATCCCTGCTCATACAATTACACTGAAGCAGGGAGTGATGATTTTAGTCTCTCCTTCCAGTGAGAGCTTGTAGGAAACACTGTGCTTATAGGAAATGCTCACTAACTGAGTGGATAACTCATATGTCCTTGGTTAAGTGGGGAGAAAATTTCCCACCACTGCCACCCCTAACCATCACTGCTTTGCTCCAGTCAGACTGTGGACAATCCCTGAGAATTTGATCCAGGACATGTTTTTAAAAAATCCAAGTATCATAGCTTCTGGCAGTTCCTCGTATCACTAAAGGTATCTCAAGGTTAATAACCAATTTAGTTAAATTTAGCATGGAATGTTAGTGAGTTTTTAGATATGCAAATGATGGCTATTATTGAAAGAATTTCTACCTAAGGCTGACTTTTAATGGGTCTCTGTTACTCAAAACATTTCCGTCTTATCTTTCACTGTTCTGAAGTCCAGCAGAGTAATATTTTTCCAGCCTTCTAAGGTCCATGATTTCTGGTTTCACCTTCCCTTCAATCTCTCCTACCAAATGAGGCAATTCTTTCCTGAGTTCATTGCTTTCTTGCAATATGTTGCCAACAGCTGCCAGTAACAACCAATAGGCCTCCTAACATAATGGCTTTTCAACCTCATACCCTGAAGCCAGGGGCTCGGCACGCACAAAACCTGACTGCAAGTTTTCTCAGACTGGTGGTTTTACCAAAAACATTGTCACTGCATAAGATGGAGTCCAGTGTTTCTGCCTGTGATGCTCGGCACGCACAAAACCTGACTGCAAGTTTTCTCAGACTGGTGGTTTTACCAAATACATTGTCACTGCATAAGATGGAGTCCAGTGTTTCTGCCTGTGATACCACTTTTCTCAATGCCCAACTGCTAAGCCAATGTCTCACATTTAAAGTTTCTGTTAAAACAGTATGCTGCTTAAATGATACAGGAATTAGTACTTCAAAATCAACATTAGCTACTCTAACCCATAAATTCCAAAATATCACAATAAAAGCATATTTCTCACTCACATAAAATCCAGTTGTTGACAGGAAAAATTCTATTCCATGTAGTCACTGAGGGACCGGATAAAGAGAGGCTCTGCCACCTTCTACACATGACTTGCAAGACTTCCAAGGTTGCCCTGGATGTTGCCATTCCCTGGAATATGGGGGAAGAAAATGTGGAGAATGATACATACATTTTAAGGACCAGGCTTGGGAATTACATATATAATTCCTCTCTGCATAGTCAATCATCCAGCACTCTATCACCTGGCCATTACTATTTAGCAAACTTAGAAATGTAGTCTGGCCATGGACTAGGAGAAGAGGAATCAGCTCTGCTGAATCCATCACCCATGTCACTGATATGGTGACTCACAGACTTGTAAGGAATTTGATAACTTAGTGACTTAAGAAGCAACATCTTAAAATGGAAAGAGCTTGGTCTCTGACATCAGACAGATCTATGCTTAAATCTAGGATCCTCCACTTATTATGTATGCGATCTTGTTTGATTTTATTAATATCTGAGACTGATATCCTCTTCTGTAAAAAGGAGCTTTCATACCTACTTCATATAGGACTGTGATGAAAAGCAAGTGAAATAATATATTTAAGAACTCAACAAAGTACCTGACCAGTTAGGATTTATATCAGAATTATTGAAAAATTTTGTGAGGAAGCAGAAGGGCAACCTGGTATCAGTTTTAATTTCCTTATTTAAACAAAAGAATTTAAATTAGAGCTGATATTTGTAAAATTTCCCATTATCAAATAATTCCTTCCAACTATGAAGAAATACTCAGGCCTCCAAAAGTCAGTGAAAGGGAATTCAAAAGAGTTGATATAATATAAACATTGCTTCACAGATGTTCCAAGTAGAACAAAACAGAAAATTATTTAAAAATGTTTGCATAAGGTTCAGACTTTACAACTTGCAGTAGTGTGGCCCAAAGGTACCAGAGCTAATTTCTTCTTAACTGGGTTTGTTATCTCGTTTACATCGAGACAAAATGGTTTTTGGATCTAAAACCAAAATATTTTCCACCTACCATTTGCAAAAAGAAAACTGCTGCCTATGAGCAAGAACAGGCACAAAACACATCATATTCAGTGTGACCAAGGCTTCCAGTATCTTAATGAATCACAAGAAAGTGTTCATGGAGAAAAGCTGATTGTGACCACATCCTGCCATGGAATGTCACTGCCTCTTCACATCAAAGCAGTAAGTCATCAGTATTATCCCTCCTCATTTTGCCATATCTAACCCCAAATCCTCATTTTGCTAAAAAAAAAATTCCTGAAAAACCTAAATTCCACAAAGCTGGAAAAAATGCTGGAAAGTTCTAAGCAATCAAATAGAATGTGATATGCATGGTCTACGGGGTGAGTGTGGACTGATCAGGCAAGGATAGTGAATGAGTTCCCTGGAAAATAAATCTAAATCATTCACTTAAAAGTAAACTCATTTGCAATATGGAATTACATTCATTCTAGGAGTTGTTGCTATGCATAGGTTTTATTATTCTTATTGAGATTTCAGGAATATCATATTCTAGAACTTATTCCTTCCTGTCTGTATGTAGTCTCAGGCCACATTTAAGTATTGCTTTTTCTTAAGAATGTTTTCTCATGCCTAGATGCTGGTTTTATTCCATTTGGCAGAAGCAGAGAGAGAGAGAGGAGAGGTAGGCAAGCTGTACCCCAAAAAGCACTTTTATTAGAGGGTGGCATGTTGAGGAACCCCTACCCAATGAAGACTTTATTGGATAAGAGCTAATAAATAAACCCTTTGTGGTGCCTTCCCTTTCACAGTTCTGACAACTGTTTGGACTTTTTAATAAGTATTTCAGTTGTTCTTCATAACAACTGTATGAAATTTCCTATTAGGCTTCACAGTCCTCCTGTCCCCTATCCTCCAATCCCCTTTTTTCCCAGGGCTGTCACCCACCAGCCAGGTCCTTCCCATGAGTGCATGTACAGTCTTACCTTGGACTATCTCCTTCCACATAAGGTGGGTACCACATGCACAGCCCAGAGCTGTGCCCATTGGGGATATTTTCCCACACTGATATCTATCAAGGTCACCTCTCAGTGGGGTTGTAGAGAAGCATCAGTGCATTTTCAGCTCATACTAACACATCAAGCTGACCCAACAGTGAACCAGGCTTGGTCTTTGGCATCATCTGTGATCATAGCCACTGAGTGGCTAGCGTGTGAGCTGACAGAGGAGCATCAATACAACACTGAGGGTTGGCATGCAGGGTTCTAGACCATCTAGTCATGCTGCTAAGTCATGTTCACTGGCTCTTCCCATGCCCATTCCAGAATGGGCTACTTCCACCATCTTATAATAGATTACTGCTGGGCCCACCCAAATGTATGACTCAGTGGGTGAGAGGAATAGTTCTGGGCACATAGTCACGCACTGCTCCACAATCAGATACTCTGTCTTTACTAGATCCAAGCAGCATGCAGGAGGTGCTTTCTGAATGGTATATATTTATGTGCTGCAGATAAAATGGACTTGCTCTAGAACTGCATTGTCCAGTACAACAGCCACTGACTACACGGGGCTATTTAAACTTACATTTAAATTAATTAAGTAAAATAATAGATTGATAGACAGACAGACAAAAGAATACCAACCACATTTCAAGTATTTAGTAGTTATTAGCTAAAATATTACACAGTGCAAATACAGAATGTTTCACATCACAGAAAGTTCTATGACATAGTGCTATTCTAGAACCCTGGAGCTCTACATGGTGATTCTCCTCTGGGGCTTACTATAAACTCTATATGGCATTCTTCCCCACCACAGATACCTTTAGTGTTATAGGATCTGCCAGGATATATGGTCTAGGCATGGCTGTTTACACCATAGCCTGGACCTGATGGAAACCCTCCTATACTCAAAATTGGCAGCTTCCTATGTTTCTCATTAAAAGGAATGGAGCAGAATTCTCAAATATGGAATATGGAATGCATTCCAGAAGTCAAAGAGGCTTTACAGAGTATTGTGCTTCTTCCTTAGTAATGGGAGGTGTGAGGTGCATGTCTTTCATTTTAGATGAGAAGTCCTAGTAAGCTCTAAAACTCCAGACTTCTGCCAACTTCACTAGGGCCACTGAATTTTCATAGGTTTATCACCTACCCTGTGGAGCACATATGTCTTATCATGTACTTGTCACTTCTGGCTTATCTAGTTCAATTACCATGTCAATATTTGGGTGAATATGATGTTCTACAGACATCCAGGTGATACAGGTCCCTTTAGACTATATCATAACTGAAGGTAGAAAAGTTAACATTGACCTAGAAGACACTAACTAAATACATATACCTCTCTGTCTCATGTTAATGTAAACTGCTTCACAGCCTCCCTTCTAAGAAAGATGGGAAATAATACACTTGCTAGAAAAATGGCTGCATACCATATGCCGGATGCTGTATTAGTATGTTCCCCAAAAGTATACCACATCCAGCAAAGGAGCTGCACCTGAGGTTTCTATCTGGTTGTCTGCAGTGATTGACTGTCATTCAGTGTGAACCAGCTAGTTTCTGTAGGGGTCAGACTAGTGAATAAAAAGGGGATTTCATCAGGGAACATCCCTGAATTCTTTAAGTATTTGAAAGAATGGCATTACTCTTTCCCACAGGATACGGTATTCATTTTGATTTACCATCTGGGCCAGGGATAGAGAGTTTGGAGGAGGGGCCAAGTGTAGAGACTTCCAGCTGGCCTTCCCTGCTATGAGATCTCAGACACCACAGGTCCAGTAACCAGTGTGAGTGTTTTGCCAACTTCCAGGTCTGTCCTCCCACTTATACATGGGGGGTCAAGGAAATAACATTCATGTAGGTCCAAGGACCAGGTAAGCTAGTCCTGGACAAGACTCCACTTACCACCTGCTGGGGGTCTTGGTGACATTTTGTGTTCCCGGGTACCAATGAAAATAAGATTCTGTGCCCAACAATCCTCAAAAATCTAGGTATGGCCCTCCCCCCAATGCAATATCCTAGTAAATGTCTGTAGGTACATTCGGAGAAAGACGTAGAGAATTACTACTGATTAAATGTAGCAGGGAGTTGCAGGGCCCTTCCTCATAAGGCCCCAGCTCTCCTTCAAGCAATGGGTCTCAAGGCTGAAAACTGGCCTGGGTCCCAAAACTGCACAACAGATCATGACTTTTATTGAGGCAATTGCGCTTAGCTTTCTGATCATCTCTCCTTGGGTTATTTTGATTGTATGAATTAAGTAGTATCCTTGTTGGCTGCCTGTCTGTCTGTCTCTAGGAATAATTGTGGCCCATTCAGCATCTCCACAGCTTTCTATAGACTGAGACCCTTGGCTGCCACTCCGTTTTTGCCATTTATGGTGATAATTGTATCTTTCTTCTGAAGGTTAAACTGCCACGTAAACTTTAATATTACAGATTTATCACCCCCTTTACTAACAGGGCCCCAGTTCTAAACAGCTTCTGAGCTTCTCAGTGGTTCTGGTGTCCCTCCCACCAGCCTATTCATTATTATTGGGAAAACTAAGTATCTTCTAGATTCTCATGCTGAATATTGTCAGACGTTGGGTTTTCCAGCCTTAAATGGCATGCCACTATCACATTACTACTTCTATGAACCTTTTGACCCCTTCCTCCATCTCCTGCCATGCTAGTAAATCTTAACTTGTATCATTATTAAACAGCTCAACATCAGTCTTCTACCTACTCCTTGTTTCCATTAGGATTTCAGATGGCAGGACAGAGAAATAAAGGCAAGTCCATTGGGAGATAAGCTGACAGAACAGGTGGATACATTTAAAACAAATTTCTTACAACAATTTAGTTTCTATTTCAACTTATATTGTCTCTGTATCTACAACATAAGGAAGATGCCTACCCACCTCACAATCATGCAAATCTGATTTAATATAAACAAATTGGTAAAGAACCTTTAAATCCTCAGAGGGCAAGTCTATAGCTGTCTTAGAAAACCTACCAAATGGGTCTTTTTTATTGCCATTATTTACTGATGTCACAATGACAACCTGATAGAACTCCACCTGTCATTTAGAGAACGATGACCTTCCAACGATCAGAGACTTTACAGATATGCAGCTAACAACAGAAATTTGCTGCAGAAACTGGAAAAAGTATGGAATACCACCTTCCAGTCTATAAAAATCCATGAAATAAATGTTCACTTTTTAAGAGAAAAACTGGAGTAATTTACTTTCTTGTCTCTATTAGACCTGCTCCTGAACAGGACCTGATTTCACCCTTATGTTTGGCCTGCTCTGTTCTGGTATCTGATTAGGTATTGCCTGGTGAATTTCATTTTTAACTTTCATTGGCTAGCAGCCTACAATGTATACAGAGTAGTCCTACTATTCCCCGGCCTAAATAGAGAATATCCAAAAATATAAATGTTTCATTCTATATTAACCAGGCTAAAAAACAGACTTCCATAGGAATGGGCTGCTTAGGCCTATAAATTGGATTTTAAAACTCAGTCACTGTTAACTTATCCTGAAAAGAAAAGTTAGCTAGTGAAACATGGATTAATAGGATCTTTGGTATAAGAGGGCTGCATCGTCCATAGACAGACTTCAAAATTTTTAGGTACTTATATCCATTCTGTAGAGCAAATTTCATGAATAAATAGGCCATGTGATGATATGAACTGAATAGGGAACTATACTGTATATCCAGAATAAAGTACTTCCCCCGCCAAAGTGGAGGATCAGCTCAGTTAGCCACCATTGAGCTTTCAGGTTAAAAATTAAAATGTTGACTGAAACGCGAGTTCTATCTGTTTTGTTGACCAGTCATCAAAACCAGAATCCAGCTGCCTGGTGTGAACTGAAAGACACTCTTGGTTAGTCTCATAAGATGGATTCTGGAGTCATTTTGGCTTTATTTTGGCAGGAAATGATGTGGGAGCAGGGCAAGACTCAGGAAAAGCACTGATAACTCCCTGTCAGGTTCTCAACTAGCAAGAGATGGAGGGAACCCTTTGGAAAAACATGGAATAAAATAAATCGATTTTTTTAAATCATCAAACTGTTGGACTCAGTAGACATGTGAACCTCAGGCAGGTAGAGACCTTTCAAAGGTTTGTCTGTTTCCAAATTACTTTTTTTCTCCCTTCAAGCTTCAAGAAAATGACATTCCTACTTCTGGCAAGGTTTAAGTGAATTCTGTTTGGAGTTAGTTGACAATTGCTTGCTATGATTGGAAGTCTGTTACCTCGGTAGCACTGCAATAAAATATCCATCCTCTTCAGGTAATAAATACCAGAGAACCAGGACCCTAGCATCTAGCCAGCACTACGCGGGTGATGTAGAGGTAACTTAGGCCTCTATTCCACTCTCATGAACACAAGATAATTGGGGTCTTTTGAGTCCTAGGAAGAGAAGACATCATTGGGTGATCTCTTCAGCACCTATGTGGAGGCAATAAAGAGTCTTTGAAGAGGACTTAATTATTAACTGGGGCCCTCAGCTCCATATGTATCCTGATGACATTCAGATTCATCTTTGTCCTCCCTTAAGCCATTAGTGGGGAAGATGAAAAATGAACAGTCCTTGCCAAATGCTCAGTCCTTAGAGTTCTCAGAAAACAAATGTGTTTCCAAAATAAGAACTACCTCTGATCAAAGAAAATAAACTGCTGGCTTCCCTCGGTTTCCCTTCATTCTCACTGCACACATCTACTTTCCTCTCTCCCTCATTTGTGCTTTGGTATCTGTATATAGTACCTATAAATGGGAGATATTAAAAGGATTGGTCTGATGTTACAGAAGGGAAGAAAGCTGCATCCCAAAAAAGAGATGTTGGTTCCCAGGCCTCGCATGACCGACTGCTTAAGCTAAAGAAAATAACCCATTGTGTATCTGGGAATGATTTTAGCTGCAAGTAACAGAAAACACAGCTAAAAGACACTGAAGCAAATAGAGTCCTACTTTGTTCTGGGATTAGCTGACTGCTGGTGTAGGTTCTCCAGCTCAATACTGTCAGGCCTGGGTCTCTGCAGTCTTCCTGGCCTTTCACTCAGCTTCCAGGTGACAGTTCCAATTCAAGGAATCACATCCATACTCAAAGCAGGAAGAAGAGAAGTCAGTACCAATATTAGTTTTGGAAACTGTCACAGAAAGTTCTTGCTGGCCAAAATTGTGTAACATGACCTATCCTAGCTGCAAGGAGGCTGCAAAAGTGAGCGTATCACTTTTCTGGCCTCTGTAATGGAAGCTGATAAAGGACAAGTGGGTTGGGAATGAGTATTTTGCTAACCAATCAACCATCTGCCATGTCCACTATAATGTCTTCCCCAACAGTTTAGCAGTAAGAAGAATATCATATAGTTTATCTTCTGGATACTTTTAAGAGCAAAAGGGGAGACTATTAAAAATTATGCCAAGACAATAGGAGCTAACTGGGACAGTCCTAGGAAAAGTGGAATATATGGTCACTAGCCATACACAAAACAGTTGGAGAAATTAGCCCCTTCCCCTTCAACAATTCAGAGGGCTGGAAATAGGCTTCTCTGGTGAGCAGAATCTCTCAGTCTGGACCCAGGGTCTTCCGATGTCCTTTTGCATTTGTGCCTCCACCCACCCTCAGTTTTGGAGGAGACCAGTCTACTTTCTATGGGAGGCCTTGTTAAGATCGTTGGGCAAATAATGCTCACAGGCCCTTTCTTCTCTGACTTCAGTGAAAGTCAAGTCTTTTTAGAGCAAATATCCTGGCACCTCTCCCACCTGCCATCCTGCCTGTGAGAATGAAGATGACATTGCTCCATAAGGCAAGGAGATTCTCAGAAACTAGACACGTTTGTCTATTTACAGAGGGTAAGCGTGGTGTCCCCCACCTGAACTGGGTTCATAGTGGGTTTCCCCATCAAGATAAAAGGATGTTTACCAATAGTATAAATTGAAACCTCTCAGAGCATGTGAGTTTTCTCTCCTGACTTTACACCTTTATTCATTCCTAAGGGCAACAAAATAACCTGTGAGTGAAACTTGTGCCTGGCACCATGATTATAGGGTAACATAAGGTTACTTCTCACCTTATAAAAATAGTTTCTGATGCCAAAGTATATTACTAGAATACTAAAAAATGCTGTGACTCTACTACCTTGAATTCTAGTTATTTTTATATGTCTTATCTTTCCAGCTGATCAAAGTTTTTATTTACCTCTAACTTTTGGCTTTCTGAACTTTCTACTACAAACAAAATACAACATTCTTTTTCTTTTTCTTTTTTATGTCTTTTCCTGATTTTTGAAGAAATACCTACTTGTTCGAAAGGTATCAAATATCACAGAAATAAGTAAAAAGTGAAAGTTCTCTATCATCATAAACCTCCATCACCACCTTAGCCAGCTCTCAGAGAAAACCAGTTAACAGCATGTGTGTGTATTCTTTACTGCATGTAATACTAACATATATATGTATATATAATTAGCACACATATAACTTAGTTTTTTCACCTGAGTCTATTCATATATTCTAGATCATTCTCTTTCTATTGTGCCATCACCTCTCAGACTGTGAGATATACTTAAGAAGAGACATGGAAGCCATTGTGGATTGTGGTAGATGCTTTGACGGAAAAAATGGGAAAAATCCACATACTATAGTGGAAAAAGTATTAGAAAACTACACTTTACTATGGAGCAAAGTGTACAAATAGGCTGCAGTATTCTCACATTGAACATTACTATGAAGTAAGATTTCTCTAAAAGTATCTTCTATTTTCAGAGTGAAGGTAGAGACAACTTTGCATGAATGTCACATTTCACAGTTTGGGGAAGTTCTAAAAATAAGTTAAATTGACTGTTTTAATAGGGTGGATGTCACTTCAAAGATGTTTTACTTTAAAAAAAAATGACCATTTCCATAGTCTAGACTCAATCACATACATTAAAATGAGTCATTCTTTCAGAAGGTTAACATTCTTCATATATTTGACATTTTTTTCTTATGAATATTTTGTTTTACGACATTTTCTCATAATGTGTTATTTAAAAGCCTTCTTTCCTGCCAACATTGTGAATTTAACCAGCATGCACTAATTAATGAGCTTAAGTTAATCTTCCTTTCTCATCCAAATCTTAACTACTCATCCAGATTTTTACAGTTCATTCTTAGGCTTTAAGACCTCTTAGAATTTAAAGAACTTTCTCCTTTGCAGCACTGTGATTATTTACCTACTTATTCTAATCATTTCCTTATTCTAGTAATACTTCCATAGCACAAAAACCACATTTTCTGGAATTCTGCTCTTTTTTCTAATCCAAAAACTGCATGAATCCAAAATACATGTATTTGTTTGAGGCTAGTTCCATTTCTGGCCTGGGAGACAATCTCTCTCCAAAGTTTATGATGCCACATTCCCTAATCATGGAACACTTAATATGGATTTGACTTACAAATCCCACAGTGTTCAGGGAAGATCAAAACAAAATACTCAAAAAATTCCATTTAGCCTCTTAGCATCTCTTACAATTTTTTGTTAACATGCTTTCCCAAAACCAGTGTTTGCTTTCAGTCCCTTCTCTTTTGTCATCCACTCTTCCACAGTTGAAAGTGTGATGCAAACACAAAAACATAAGGACCGGTGTGCTAAACCTATACTGACCCTCTAGGGTAGCAGTTCTCAAAATGACCCCCAGAGCCCTGGGGCCCCCGGGAGACTTCCAGGAACTCAGTGGAACACTCCAAGGGAGGCCACGACTCAGAACTATTTTCATAGTAACACTGAGGCATTATCTGCCTTCACTGTGCTGACATTTGCACCTTGGGAACAAAAGCAGAGGTGGATGACCCTTCTGGTGCCTTACGATCAAGGCAGTGAGCGCCACCAGACCGCATCCCCGCCGATGGATGCGTCACCAACATGCATTTATAGGGACAAAAGTCAATTCCACATGAGAACGTCCTTGACGAAGCAATACCCCTCATCTTATGAGAGCCCAGCTCATGAGTGCACTCTTTAACACTCCGTGTGCCACAGTGGGAGGCCTCCGAGAAGCTCTGCAGCGATGCGTCCAGCACAGTGGACATCCCGAGGAAAAGCATTTGTGCAGGTGGGATGCAACCTGAACAAGCTACTTCTTTCTGCAACGCCGTATTTACCGGAAAGAAGGACTGACAGATGACAAATGGTTATTTGGACTGGAGTATTTTGCAAAACGTTTTCTTAAAAATGGATGAAGTAAGGCTGTTTCTTGGAGGAAGATGGACTGTATTTGTGGCTAATGATAAAATTTTAGCTTACCAGGAAAAATTGGAATCATAGAAAAACAAGGCTACCATTATAACCTTGACAACTTCCTGATATTTAAAGACTTTTCTGATAACATCAGTGTTGATATTAATGAATGTGACATTTTTATACTTCAGAATGAAATATGTCAACATTTTGAAGAGCTGAATAACTCGATAAACCAATGTTTTTCAAGTGACCAAGACACAATGTTACAGAATCATGTATAGTAAAAGGTCTATTCAAAGTGTGATAACAGACAGGTGTATTTTAATATAGTAGGGCACCAAAAGTCTGTTGATATGGATTTAGAGTCTATTTTGCAATTGATCTTTAAGAAATTATCCCTTGGCAAATTTCAGTATAGTATCAAAAGGGAACATCCACAGATATCTCAAAAGGCTATTAAAATTCTTTTTTTCCTCCTTCAGGCTTTGTAAGGCTGGGTTTTCTTTATATACGTCAAATCAAAAGAACATATAGCAACAGATTGAATATGCATGTGATAATCCAGTTGTCTGCGATTAAGCCAGACATTCGAAAGATCTGCAGGAATAAAATGATGCTGTTCTACTCACTCCTTTTTGGTTCTGGAACTTATGGATTTTTGCATAAAGAAAATGTTACTTATGTTAACATGTACTGAGTTTATTATTTTTATGTACATTAATAAGAAAATACTTTTAAATTACCCATTTTAATTTAATAGAGCAAATTGATAGATATAACCCATGTAAACAAAAGGTCTTTGCGGCCCTCAATCATTTTTAAGAGTACAAGGAAGTCCTAAGATAAAATACACTGAGAAAGGCTGCTCTAGGGAAAATTCCATAAAGGGGGAAAAAAAAGCAAATAATGTCATTGACCAATGTAGGGGCTGAAGGATAAGAAATCAAACCAGTTTTTACCATGTCCTTACATTGCTTAATTGAGACCAGATCCTCCTGCGACCACCAACTAACAGCTCTCCTGTGGATTTATCAGTTCAGATTTCTGAAAGACCTAGCCTGTTTGTCTCAGCTCACCATTATCATCTCTGAGAAGCTTCCGCCTCTGAAAGCCTGCCGCGGGTCACCGGGCAGCCTATGGATGGTACCTGAGTGGTTCAGTCCTGCCACACTAGAAGAGAGCCTCTTGACACTGCTGTGGAGAGCACAGGACTTGAGTGAGGCCAGTTAGGAAAGAAGGAAGAGCAAGTGTAAAAGGGAAATGCAGAGTGACATGTCTGAAAACTCTACTTCATAGCCTAATGCACCGGGACAGGAAAAGTCACTGCGACATAGACCAGGCTCACAGAATCGAATCAATCCTTGGATGGGGAACTGAATCCGAGTCCCAATTTGCATTCCAGATCCCTTGCAATTACTTCATGTTTTTACATCTTTTTTTAGCCTTTGATGCATGATGGGTCATTCCCCAACTACTGCCCACCTCAGCACCCACCAGCCGCACCATGGGTTGACCCTCAACCAATCACCTTAATCTACTTTGACTTATAATATGCTGTATCTTTATGTCGAAACAAGCTGGGCATTTGTAGTCCTCTCTCCATCGTAAGCAGGAGAGGGAGAATAAAGAAATATAGGAAATGTCAACTCACCAATGCTGACGTTGTACAGAGTCAAGCCCAGGACTTCCTCTTCCAGAGGCCTTTTGATCTGCACTTTCTCCTCCTCTTCTTTCTTACAAACAATCTGGACTCTCCCTCAAGGATGCTGAAGGATAGACACACAGATCCATTGATAAATCACTGTTGGCAAAGAAAAGTGCATTAGTTAGCAAGATTATTAGTTTCCCTTTTCCAGGAAATAAAACATCTTAATATCACCAAAATTGTCTCCCAAGGGAAGCACTGCTGACTGGCAGCACAGACAAAGCTACAGTTCAATCAGACCTTCAAATTTGGAATAACTGAGAGCCCGTCCCATGCAGTTGGGAAGGGAGAATGGCATATTTGACCTGTTAGTCTCCTTCCATTCATTCACTCCTTTCTTCAAACATAAAATTGCTTCATTATGATGTTAAGGCTGATCAAGGCAAAAGCAGAAAAAATAAAGCAAAGGTCGTTTGAGAAGTTAAAGTGACACCTAAGCTTCAGAGCAACAGCCCCGTTGTGACCGTGGGTCCCTCTCCAGATGTTCTCACAGTTACTCCCTCTCCTCTCTGCAGCAGAAACCACTTATATCAAGCACAAAGACACCCTCAGTTTCTGCAGCGCTGCCCAGCTGAGGGCAGCTGTTCCCGAGCAGCACCTCGCCCAAGGCCTGCCACGGAGTACACACAACACCTAAGTGTGGTATGAAAGCACTCGATGTACCACTCATTCTGATTTACCCTGAATCCTACCTTTGTAAAAGAAACATTGAAACTGCGAGTGAGATATAAAGGAGAGAAGGTGGACGCATACTAAAAAGGTGTGCTAACAAAGTTTTCTGTGTTTCTTTGTACAAAGTTGGTCTCGAAAATGACCGAACACTATCCATGTTTAATTAAAAAATAAATCACTCTAATCTGCTAGAGCTCAGCATTGCCCCGTGGGCAAGCTCCCTTCATTTTTGTGCATGTCTTATTTCCTGAGCTAGAATATCAGCTTCTCTAAGGCAAGGACTGTTAGAGTACACATAAAAACCGTATGACCCAGATTTTCTAAGGGCTTTCCGAATTTCATCTAATTGCATTCTTCCCCACAAAGTCAATGTATTTAATACGTAACCAAGTGTTACTTAATTTTATCTTTTTCTGGACCTTTAACTGAAAAAGCCCCAAAAAAGTATCCTTCACACTGTGCATCACTCACTTTCTCCCCTTTTTCTCCTCCAGAGTAACCGGTACAGACCTGCATAAATCAGAGGCACACCATGTTTACTGATTACTTAATCAATTAACCAACTAGTGGCTTCATTTGCTATAAAGTGACTTCCCTAAAAACTCAGTCTTGTCATGGAAAACACAAAAATTCCCATTTTATGTCATTTTAAATTATCCTTAAGGAAGACGACACTGTAAAACGGCTCAGGAGATAAGCTCTGAACTGAGAATTTTAAAGAATGTATTTCTTCTCGATGTGCAGCCCTCCCTGCCTGAAATAAAACACTCACCACTCATCTTCAATTTACCATACATGATAAAATGTGATCCCAAAAGGCCCAAAATGGAGAGGATTGGAACAAAAGGTATTATAAAACTTTGGCTTAAGGATTCTTACCAGTGTTTACAAATGTCTAGCAGGAAGGGAGGAAGGAAGGAAGGAAGAAAGACTATGGTGGATGTATGCTCTAAAATGGTATTTAGGGAGGAAGAAGAGGAAAAAGGGGCATTACGATTAGCACACATAATGTAGGGGGGCACAGGGAAGGCAGTGTAGCACAGAGAAGACAAGTAATGACTCTAGCATCTTCCTATGCTGACGGACAGTGACTGTAATGGGGTATGTGGTGGGGACTTGATAATGGGGGGAGTCTAGTAACCACAGTGTTGCTCATATAATTATATATTAATGATACCAAAATAAAATAAATAAATAAACAAAATGCTATTTAACATTCTTCCATGCAGTGGTTCTCACATTTCCACCAAAATACCTATAAAGACTCAAAATATTATCCAACTTCCCAATATCAAATAAAGAGGCTGACAATCAATCTATTGCCAACTATTGGAGGCATTTTCACTGTCTAGAAAGCTAATGCTACTGGAGTTGACCCAGCAGCCTCCACGGCTCCCTTCCGAGTCAGAGGAAGCCACCCTAGAGCTGCTCTGCCCAGGACTCGTTGCACTTGACTATTTAAACTTAAAGGTATGAAAAGTAAATAGAAACTACCTTCCTCAGAACTCAGCAGCCACAGTGGCTAGTGGCTGCCCTATCGAACAAAGCAGATACAGAACATTTCCATCATCCTATAAGGTTCTGTAAGTCAGGTGTCTGAGTGAGCTCGGCTTTCTAACGTGATTGCTCCCTTCTGTCTACTGTCTATGCAAAACTTCTCCTGGGGATCTCATTCTTGGCCTCCACTTCTTCCCTTGAACTGGACTCTCCAGACCTTGCCCTGTTTGTTGATCTGCCCTTACTGAGCAAACTCCCTCGGTTCCTTGTGTTCATGCCCTGCCCATTCCCACATGGAGCCCAGGGTGTCTGCCACCACCATCTGCCCATTACATCCTGAGTGGAGGAAGACTAGATGATGAATCGTAGAGGACTCAGGGTTTGAGATGTCTGCTGGACCTGCCCCCCTCAGTTTCCTATTCTGCCCAGACACCTGTCCCTGTCCTACTGAGAAACATCTGCTTGAAAGCTTTGAGGTGCAGTTTCCAGTCCTAACAGGAAGCCGCAATAGGTATCTACAGTCCTGGAGGAGAAGCTCCCAGAAACTTGGCATTATAAGTGAAACTTAAGAGATATCAGAAGGACCTCAAGACACCCCCTAAGCCAATAATGGGCACAAGAAGCTCTGAGGGAAACCATCTGAGAGGAAAATAAAGTGCAAAGATGGAAAAAGCCCATCACATAATAAGAAAAATTAGTGAGAAAAAGACCCACATCTAGATACTTCATAATTTGGTTAATAGGAAATAATATTTTAAGCATCCAGAATTTTAGAAAAAGGTAATCTGAAAAGAAATAAAAGTCAAATTGGCCTCAGACACCTGGTACTGGTACACTAATACAACTTTTCTGGAAAGCAATTTGGAAATTCATATTATGAACCTTAAAATGTTCATACCCTTTGACCTGGTAATTTAAGTCTACCTCTAGGACTCAATTCTAAAGAAATGATCTCAAATACTGGCAAAGATTGAGTTTCAGAGATGTTAACTGCAAATAAAAAAGAGAGAAAAGAAAAGAAACATTTCTAGTAGAAAAAGAATAACTAATACAATGTAGCACATTCATAAATGAAATGCTATATTTCACATCTATTAAAAATATAGTTTCCCAAGAATTTTAAAAGAAATGAGACATTTCTCAGCACACAATGTAAGTTCAAAATGAGCAGGATATTACAAAGCAAGGAAACATACAGACAGGTGAACATTTAAAAAATACTAATAATGGTTATCTCTAGAAATGAGTTTTAGAGTTCATTTGATTTAAACATTTCTAGATTGCTCTGATTTTCTACAGTGTGTGTATATGGCTTTTAAAATCAGGAAAAAAATGGAAATACTTTTATCTGATGTAAAACTAAAATTATGGGTTTAGTATCTAAATGGCTGCATCCTGTGACTGAACCCATGCGAAATTCATTACTCCGATGTGACAGCTAATTTTTCATCGAGCCCACTTGTGAATAAGCCTGCATGACTTCCTCCATTGTGTTCCCCACAATTTAGCACTTGATTATATGCTGCTTTGTGTGCTTTTTGTGGTCCTTTACTATGGATGCACATGTGTTAGTATTACTGAATTTGGTGAACATTTTTGAAACACCAGTTCCATCCAGGCTCTGTGTTATGCTGCTATGTTAGCTTGTGTTTTAGTTATCCCAGCAATTCTAAAATATCCTTGGTGTTAGCCCATTTTTAAAGATGTTAAAAGGTTAAGTGACTTACTCAAACTCAGGAGTAGCAGAAGTGAAATTTAATCATTGGTCTCCTATTTCCAGTACTGCACGGTCATTACTGAACAGCTTTTGCACTCCCAGAGAATAAGCATTACATCTTTTCCTTCTCTTTCTCACCTAAGGTGGCCAGAGCACATAGGACATGCTCTGTAGGTTGTTTAATTTCCTGATGCAGGGCACCTCATGGAAGCAGTACCACAACCCTCTCCTTTCCTGTCTGTGTCTAATACTGAGCAGTGCTTATCACATCCTGGGTTTGTGCTGGGTTTTTTTTTTTATCTATACACACCCATTCAGAGGTTTATCCTGAACTTTTGCCTATCTGTTGAGTGAACGGCAGATGCAAATGGAAATGATAAAAGGTGGATGGAAGCAAACAACAACATTAAGCAGGGCAGGCGCAAAGAGACCTCACCAGGGAAACCTACCAGCAGGAGGTGTAAAGGAGGAGGCATATGCTCTCTGAGTTGTCAGCATCCTGTGGAGAGCACGTCCAGGACATGTCATGGGTTATGCTCCAGGAGGCATCCCCTGCCACCCTGACACTCAACCATCTTATATAGGACAAACAAGAAAGAAGCCTTTGCAAATGGAGAAATAATCTGAGCTTGCATGCCAGCCACTCATGGGAGTTGCATGCTTGTTCTCATATCACGTGGAGGCTGGAGAGGAGCTGAGCCTGTGTGCAGCCCTGCCCAGGTGGAGGGACAGGTGGAGTCCCTGGTCCTCTCTACAGCTTTGCCACACTTTGCCTAACCAAGTGCCTAGGATCACCCAGAGGATGATGTTCTCACTGCAGAAAACCTAAGTCTTGATGTTTTAGGTGGCAGGAAATAATTTAAACTTCCTGCTCTTCCACTGTTAAATGAGGTTATTAGCTGAAAGCCTTCCATAAACCCCCTCCAGCCTGGATTAATTGAGTGCCCCCCAATGTGCTTTTAAAAACCTAACACTCCATGATTATCTGTGTATTTGTCTGATTTCTCTTTCAAGAATACAATTCTTCCTTCAACTTGTTCTAATTTTTTTCACCAATGTATCCCCAGAACCCAATATAGGCCAATAATAGAGAATCAATAAATAGTTATTTATTAAAATAAACATGTAAATGAATGGATCACTCCCAGCTCTTATAGTCACACTTCAAGTGAATATTCTGGTGAAACAAAGTTTACTGCTGGTGTACAGCATCACTACGTCCCTAATCCTATTTACTTATCTTCCCTGCTCCTCCAAGTTCTCCTTAACTGAAGGCTTATGCAGTCCCAGGGTCTAGAAAAACTGAATTTGAACATGGTAGTCTAATATTCTGTTAGGCTGTAGCATAATTCTACCCACTTGGCACCCTAAGTCTTTAGTCCTTCTGATCACATCCAGTGTCAGCAGCGCCTCTAAAGGTCACTGGGCTCCCAGGTGGTGCCTGAGGTTATCACTTTTCTGCTTCCTTATGCCCATCCCAGAATCAAATTTCTGTTGAGATACATGATTTCTTCTTGCTCCTTCTGGGAAACCTGCCCTGTTACCCTAAGCCCAGCCATCTGTATGTTGAACAGCTGCCCACCTGGCCCAGCCACCCTTCTCCCTGTGCCCATGTCTTCTCGCCCAGGCTTCATGCACACCCACCTTCTGGAATGCAGCTACTGTCCCTTAGAAACTTCAAAGCTGGCTGTTGCTTAAATAATCACTGGGCTTGGGATGTGCCTTTAAAACATGGACAGGCCTGTGATGCCGGCCCATGTTCTCTGCCTCTGAGACCCCCCAAGACACTCGCTCTTATGCTGGGCCCCCTCAGTGTCCTTGCCCCATGCTTCATGTCTACATCTACGATAAGCTGCCAGGGCTTCCTTTGACTGCCCAAAATCAAGCACTGTTTTAGTAATCTACTGAGAGCTTTCATTTCTACCCTCATTTTTAAATTCAATTTCAAACATTATTATAATATAAACTGAATGGATACTGCTCTAACATGATAAAAATATCCACTTATAAGTCCATGTTTGAGACTTATTTCAGGACTCAGTTTGAAAGTTATTTTGCAGTAAAATACTCTCTTAAATGACTCAGGACATGGGAGGGTAGGTATAAGGACAACAGTCTGCTGTGATATGCAAAAGGGGGACACAGGGCACCCTGACTAAGCAAGGAGAGGCAGAAATCCCACGAGTCCCTCAGGGCCCTAACATCGCCCACGCTACAGCCTTTGCTCTAAGACCTGAATCGAGGAGGCCTTTAACAATGCAGAAGCTCAAAGAGGTTGGGAAAGGACAAGTAGAGGAACTTATGCTGTAACTTCCTAGTTGGTTTCTCAGAAACAGACCACCTTTCAGGGTGACTTCTGGCCAATGTGGGTAGCTGCATCAGAACAGAAAGGTCACCTTGGCTGTGTAGGCAAGGCCTGGAGATGGTACCTCAGGGGAGTCGAGGGCCTTGTCAGAGGCTGAAGAGAGGATGTGGTTAGGACTCAAAGGCTTCACCCTAAGAAGAGCCAAGCTGGGCTCCTATCAGTGGTTGGGGGGGCAGAGAAGGTTGTCGCCAACTGTCTAGAGAGTACAGACCTCAAGTAACAGTGACCACGGTCCCTTCAGGAGGGGATGAAATAAAGACAGATGCCGAAACCCAGAGACAGAGAAGAGCCGAGCAGTAGCAGGACTCGGCAGAGCAGGACGACACTTCCCCCAGGGGCCCTCTCCCCGCAGGCTGTGAGGCTCCGCTGCACACCCAGTGCCACACTGCAAAGGAAGATGAGGGGGGTCTCCCTGGAGAAGAGGAACAAACCGCCTTAAGACATCTGACTATTAAATTGACTTGAAATTGACTGAAGGCCTTTAGACAGAGCTTGTACTTTTTTCCCACCTGCAGCAAAAATAAGGGCTCCAGTGGCCTTTTCCCACCATCGCCAAGTATAGGCACATAAAAAACAGGACCTTTGGCACATCTCAGTTGCAATGTAAAAAACTGAACCCTTCCATGCTATTTCCATGGCATCCAATTCTCTCCACTTCCTTCACTATTTATTGTTCTCTGTGTTAGTTCCAAATATATCTTTCGCTTAAAATCAGGAGTGATTTCTATTTCACAACTGTGAATTATTGAGATTGGAAAGATGACACCATAAAAATAGTAACACTGAAGACCTTGAATATCAGATTCATCACGAAATTGGAAGTCTTACCCGTTTCAAAAAGAACCTTGGCATCCCTCCTATAACTGACATGTCTTATTCATAGCCATAGTATTATTCCCATTCTTTCTCTGCTAAAGCTAGAAAAATTTTCCAAAAGCAACATTTCTAACTTTCCTTTTTACTCTGTTCCTTTGGTTTGTATATTTGATATACAGTGCTTAGAGACTGATATAATTTTGGAGATCTCAAGCATTTCAGTAAATTCTAGAGGAAGAAATTTTTCAATAGGTCAGCCTACATCAATCAGATCCTGTAACATTGGAACTTATTGACTTGGCTTACACGTAGGCCAAAATGTACGATTACCTTGGCAGGAAACGAGCATTTCCCTTTGACTGGGAATGGATTAAAGTTTCCTTTATAGAAAGTACACTCACAATGGCACTCTGTTCACAGTCAGGTCTGTGCAGGTGTGACTTGGCAGGATTTGGGAGGCATGATAATAGAAGACATTGTAACTGGAGTCATTTCATTCAGGTTGTACAGGATGAGTTTCTAATCTAGTCAAACAATAGAGACTGAAGAAGCTGTATAAATATCATTCTCAAGAGGCACTGATTCCTGTGAAAAATATCATACTTTGGAAGCTGATAGGTTACCCCACTGTTAATTTTCTTCATCCTGCTGTCTCAATTCAGCCATACCTTGGGGCTACCATTCCTTCTCAGATAGACCTAATTTTGTGCTCTGACAATTGCCCCAGAAATATGCTTCCAATGTAGCCAGAGTTGCACACATGCATTTCAAGTCATGCTGCCTACATACCGCCTTTGACGAAGCACCAGCTTTTACTCTAACACAGGTTTCTTCCTTTTGCAAGTGTTTATCCTTGGGAAAATGTGTTGTCAAGCAATCTTGGCAAAAGCATGATAGATGCTTTAGTGTGTGAAGCATCTACCCAAAGATGAGACTGTCTGGAGAAACTATGATGGCATTAGCAGAGCGCTAACAACTCCAGCTCAGGGGAGGTCTTGGTTAATAGTCTACAGAAGAGATATCAGCAACCTACAGTCCCTGGGCTAAATCCGGCATGCTGCCTGTTTTTGTAAATAAAGTTTTATTGGAACACAGTCGCTCTGATTTGTTTTCGCTTTCATACTGTTTATGGTTTCGCTTTCACACTACCATGGCCGTGCTGCATGAGTGACTGCGTGCACTGCCAAGTCTAAAATATTTACTATGCAGCCTTTTATAGAAAAAGATTGCCAATGTCTGACCTAAAATGCCAATAATGGACACACCACACACTTCCCTCCTGCCATTACTAATCAACAAATGCCTTTATCCCACTGAAATTGATGTGACCTCAGAATCCTTCCCAATATAGGCAGACACCAATATTCACTCCAAGTTTTGCCACCCTCAGCTTGGAATAAAGAAATTCTTAGGGTCCTATAGGGCAATGGAAAGAAAATCCCATACCTCACAAACTATCTAACCTGAAGATCAAATCCAGGCTGGTCTCTAACTCTCCGTTCTATTAGATTTCTATAAAGATAGGATATAAAGAGCTCACGTGCCTCAACAAACAAAAAGCAAATAATCCAATTAAAAAATGGACAGAGGATCTAAACAGACACTTCTCCAAAGAAGAAATTCAGATGACCAACAGGCACATGAAAAGATGCTCCACATCACGAATCATCAGAGAAATGCAAATTAAAACCACAATGAGATATCACCTCATACCAGTCAGGATGGCCACCATCCAAAAGACAAACAACAAATGTTGGCGAGGATGTGGAGAAAGGGGAACCCTCCTACACTGCTGGCGGGAATGTAAATTAGTTCAACCATGTGAAAAGCAGTATGGAGGTTCCTCAAAAAACTCAAAATAGAAATACCATTTGACCCAGGAATTCCACTCCTAGGAATTTACCCTAAGACTGCAGCAGCCCAGTTTGAAAAGACATATGCACCCCTATGTTTATCGCAGCACTATTTACAATAGCCAAGAAATGGAAGCAACCTAAGTGTCCATCAGTAGATGAATGGATAAAGATGTGGTACATATACACAATGGAATATTATTCAGCCATAAGAAGAAAACAAATCCTACCATTTGCAACAACATGGATAGAGCTAGACAGTGTTATGCTCAGTGAAATACGCCAGGCAGAAAAGACAAATATCAAATG
Organism: Smutsia gigantea; assembly: GCA_032199065.1. NCBI lineage: Eukaryota > Metazoa > Chordata > Mammalia > Pholidota > Manidae > Smutsia > Smutsia gigantea. The sequence continues at coordinate 126,969 of JAVSCE010018803.1, forward strand.
ATTTCACTCATCTGTGGAATATAAAAACAAAGCAAAAACTGAAGGAACAAAACAGCAGCAGACTCACAGAACCCAAGAGTGGACTAACAGTTACCAAAGGGAAAGGCACTGGGGAGGAAGGGTGGGAAGGGAGGGATAAGCGGAATAAGGGGCATTACGATTAGCACACATAATGTGGCGGGGGGGGCGCATGGGGAAGGCAGTACGGTGCAGAAAAGACAAGTAGTGATTCTATAGCATCTTACTATGCTGATGGACAGTGACTATAATGGGGTATGTGGGGGGGACTTGATAATGGGGGGAATCTAGGAACCACAATATTGCTCATATAATTGTATCTTGATACAAAAAAAAAAAAGATAGGTATACTGTCTACATATGTCTGGTTTCCCAAGCTGGATGACTGGGCAAGTAGAAACCAGGAAGGATCATTTAGTTCTCCCTTTCTGTCTTTGAGATTCCCTAGAACTTGGTAACCATACCATCAGCAACTGAACTGAACCATTTCTGAGGATTGCTAAGAATGATTTAATCATTAGGGATGGAAAAAGTCACCTTCCATCACAACCTTCGGCTATCTAATGAATCTATTTCTTTTTGTTTTTTAACTTCAAACCAATTTCATCTTTCTCTGTCATTGTAGAAAGGTCAACATCCTGAATACTTTCCCTCTTAATCAACTGCCTTGTCACAAAGCTCTTTTGTTTTTTAAGAATCAGGCTTGCAAGAAAGTTTTCACACTGGTGCTTCCTAGTCAAGGAAAGAGAATATAATTACATTATCTTAGCCAACCCTCTGTGCAAAGCATTTGCTACAGGGGAGCAATAATTTATAGCTAGGCCATAAAATGAGGATTCTTCGGCAGCTACTTTACTCTTCTCTAACTAAATGAGAAAGCACTTAACAAACGCACTTAAAAGTGCTATGGAATACCCATGATACAGAAAGAATTATTCAGCCTCCACTTAAGTACCACATAATGAGATATTATTAATAAATGAAAATTGATCTTCCTTGGAAACTACAGAGCTCTCATCTCTTCCCTACCAATGATGAGGTCTCTTTTCTCAATGCCAGCTCTCAAAGGAAAAAGTAATTTCACTTCAGATAGCCCCAAGATGTAAATCAAAGGTTTGATGGCTTTGCTGCCGGGTTCTCAAGTCATGCACTTCACTGGTATCAGATTATAAGCATCTGAATCAGTTAGCGTTGAAAGTTATTAAAGGTCCCCAGAGTTCCCAGCGTATCTGAATGGTAAAAATGATCACTGGGGAATAGAAGTCACTTCATTAAGTTTATTTTCACAAAAATAATGTTAATGGTTTTTAGCATAAGTTATTACTTTTTCATATTCTTTATGTCTTCATTCTTTAATCTTCACTTCCAAGCTTCAAGTTTAAGAATGTAAGATATACTCCTTTTACTTAGTAAACAGCTCCAGGAAATGGCTAATACTCTGAGACTTTGAGGTTCTGAGTCTTTGAGATGTTCAACTTGAAAACAATAAGGAAATTAGGATATTTTTTCTGAAAACTCCAAAACACCTCTTCCCAAGTCATCTCCTATACACACAGTCACTGAACAGCTACTCTTCCATAGGTGAGATCTCAACTTGAAGATAGTTTTTCATTTTTCCTTGTTTTCTCAATTTCCTTAAAAAGAGGGGAACAGAAAGGCACAAATTTCCACATCCATGCAAAAATGCTCTTAAAATAGCTGTGAGGCTTTTTACATTTTATCAAATGACCCAAACCCTAGATAACACTACAGCTAAAATCCTGCCATGATCACAAGACAGTGGCATCCTAAGGAGGGCAAAGAGTTGAGCGCTATTACTGTGGAATATGAAACAGGGACATGCAAGCGTGGACAATTCAAATCTCAAGAGTGAACTGGATGGACTGTTCAGCATGAAGGTTAAGTGGCTTGAAGGTCACAGAAGCAGCTACAAAGCTGGGACTGTAGTAGAATATTTCAGACATTTGCCTCCACTCGCTGGCACTTTGTGCAGAGTTTCAATTCTGTCTCCAGCTTCTCATAACTGATGACCACAGAAACTACCAGCACTGAAGGGGAATTCTACTCTACAGAAAATCACTTTTCTACATTCAACCAGAGAAGGTTCCAGGCCCTTCTAAACCTCCTCAGAACATCAGAGAAGACAGCCCCATTATTTCCATGCTTTCTTTCTAGAATCATACTGTAAACTATAAACTCTTTAAAAATCTTTAAAAAGTGAGCTTTCATGTTTCATCAAAGTTTGACTATTAAAATCTGAAGTGCTTCATCCATCACCTGCTGCCAGTTGTCCACATATTCTTCTTTTTATAGTTTGAGTCCGTTTTGTTCTATTATGAACAGAGGTGCTGATTGGTGAAGTTCCACAGTCTGTGTCAGCTGGATATGCCGAGGAACAAACGTATTTTAAGGAGAAATGACTTAACGGAGTAATTGGGTGAAATCCAGGGTAGATGATGAAGCTGAGGGAGGCACTGAAAACCACTGTTTCTCCTCCATCACCAAATCTTCCTTTTCTGTTGGACTAATCCCCTTTGTCTGCTCTTATATTTCTCTTCTTTACAACAAAAACAGATCAAAAACCTTCCACTGCTTGCTGCAGCCATATTTCTTCACAAAACTCCTCAAAAGAGTCATCTACAGTTGCCATTTCACTGTCTCCAATTCATCTGTTTCTTGTCAGCCCATTTCCCTCAGACTTTCGTCACCCATCACACCAATGAAACTGCCCTTATATATAAAGGTCACCAGAAACCCCCACACTGCTCAGCCAAAGTCCAACTCTCAGCTCCCTATGAAGTCAAGTAAGTTCTCAGCAGCTTTCAGAACTATCATGTTCTCCCTCTACCTTCGCTTGGCTAGCAGATTCCCACATTTCCTTGGGCTCTGTCCTACCTCCTTGGCCTCTGAGTCTCCATCTCTTTCGCTAGTCGCCCCTCATCCCTTGATCTTCTAAGCCTGGAATGCCCACTTCTAGTCCGTCCTTAATCGCCTTGGCCATCGCAACCACTCCAATCTTCTGATGCAGTCAGTACATGTCAGGTCTCACTGCTTTCTTCAGCCCACACCTCTCTCTTCGACTCCATGTAAATTTCTAATAGCTAGCACAAGTTTAAAATATCCAAAACAAAACCCAACTCTTGATCTTCCCTCAACCGCCAATCCTGGTTCTGCCTGTAGTCATCAGCACTTCTGTCCATGGCGACCTCCCTGCATTGCTCAGACCCAAAACCTTGAAGTCATGCACACGACTTCTATTTTTCTCTTAAATCTTACATCCAGTCTGTCAGGAAATGCTGCTCATTTCATTTCTTCCACTGGGAGCCCCCAGCTTTCATCAAAAATATCTTTCCCTGCAAGACACCAGAGTTCTAACTGGTCTCTCTTCTTGCTCACTTGCACCTGAGCAGTCCTCACCACAGGTACCCATTTAACTTAGAGCAGAAGCCGTGTTATGTTGACAGCCTAGAAAGCTCTAATAGGCTGCCTTCCCCCCTCCCTTGGCCCTCCTCCTCTCCCTGCCATGCATTTGGAACTCATGTCCCGTAACTGCCCTGTGTGTTCATTCAACTCCAGCCACTCGCCTCTTTGCCATCCCTCAGCCACCAAGTGTGCTCCTGGCCCAGGGCCTTTGCACTTACTATTCCTTCTGTCTAGAATGCTCTTTCCAGGTATCAGCCAGACACACTCCCTTGACTCCTTTAATTTCTGCTCAGATGTCCCCTTCCCATGAAGGACTATCCTGAAAACACTATTCAAGATAACAACCACCCCATCAGTAATCTAGTATACCTTATCAGGCTCTGTTCCTTTCCTCTGTAAGACCTATCAGTTCCCAATAGTCCATGTAATTCATTTATTCATTATATTTATTGCTTATTGCCAGCCTCCCACCATAGGTATTTAAGAGTCATGACAACAAGGATTTTTGTTAGTTTGGGTCGATTCGTGGATCACAAACACCCAGAGGGGACCTGGCACACAACTGCTACTCAATACATGTGTTGAAAACCAAATGAATGGTGAAAGAAAAAGAGCCAGAAATATAGAATTTGTGAATGGAAGAAGTTACATATATAAAACAAAAAGAAAAACTAGCCTGTGTCCAATTTTGGCTATAAATCATGCATTACACCACTTTACTCCTTTCTCAAACTCCTCCATGACCTCATTGCACTTTCCCCTTGAAAATAACTAAACATGAACAGTATTCCTCTGGAGCATGCAGGTGACAACATACATCTTTACTCTCTGGAACTAATGAATCTCTCTGGGAGGCAGAGGATTTCCTCTACTCCAGGGGCTTCAAGCAAAAAAGATGAGGCACTCCAGTGAACTTGAACTCTCAGAGTAAGCAAATATAAAAACCTTCTTTTCTCCCACAGCTAAGTCAGAAATTTTCTGCCCTTGCCAATAACATTTAAGTGGCTGCCATGTTGTCAAGCTTGTGTCCAAACTTTAAGTACTTGGGGAAGAGCAAACTGATTATTCATGTATACAAAATGACAGATGATAGCACAGGAAACTAGTTTCCTGCAGTAATCACATAACTGTGTATGTTAAAGGCCAGAGGTATGAATTAACAGACTGAGCCAAATAATTCTCTTAACCTAAGTCTCTCTATTGTTAAAAATCAGACAGCTTGAGATGTACAATTACACAAAGGGAACTGATCAATTCACTCTTTCTGCTCCATGGAACTGAAAAGCATGATTTATTCTATTGAAATAAAGGCAAAAATTAGGAAACTGTCCCAAACAGTGTCTGAAGCAGCACCACACCCTAACGAAGAAAGCAAACCCACTCGAAACTTTCAAAATGAAATTTTACTTACAAGCCTGCCATGCTAAGCAGTGAATGAGAAAGATGGAGATGACCAATGAAGAAAAATGAAAGAAGCATGGTGTGCAAGAGCAAAAAATAAACTTACTTATGAAATGAAAGCTAAAGTCTTATAATTTTGCTTCCTTCTGAGCTCTTACTAATGGTATAAACATCTCCAGAGATCAACATTTTTTCATCTGTTGAAATTGACCCTTCTGTGAAATGTCTAGATAGGTCTTTTATCCATTTTTCTACAAGACCATTTATCTTTCCGAACTGAATCGCAAATAATGTCTATATGTTATGGATATTAGCAAATATTCCTTACAACTTATTACTTGTATTTCAATCTCCATTAGGTATCTTTTGAAGAAGAGATGTCTAACACTGCTAATTTTATACAACTTAGTTTTAATGTTTAGCGCTTTTGTTTTGGGGGGGTTTGTTTTGCTTTTAAAAAAGCATGTTCTACGGAGAGACGCTGAAAGCTTTTCATCTAAGATCGGGAACAAGACAGAGATGCCCACTCTCTCCACTGTTATTCAACATAGTACTGGAGGTCCTAGCTACGGCAATCACACAAAACAAAGACACACAAGGCATCCAGATGGGTAAGAAGAAGTCAAATTGTCACTATTTGCAGATGACATGATACTGTACATAAAAAACCCTAAAGACTCCACTCCAAAACTACTAGAACTAATATCTGAATTCAGCAAAGTTGCAGGATACAAAATTAACACACAGAAATCTGTTGCTTTCCTATACACTAATGATGAACTAACAGAAAGAGAAATCAGAAAAACAATTCCATTCACAATTGCATCAAAAAGAATAAAATACCTAGGAATAAACCTAACGAAGGAAGTGAAAGACCTGTACTCTGAAAACTACAAGACACTCCTAAGAGAAATTAAAGAGGACACTAACAAATGGAAATGCATCCCATGCTCTTGGCTAGGAAGAATAAATATTGTCAAAATGGCTATACTACCTAAAGCAATCTACAGATTCAATGCAATCCCTATCAAACTACCAACAGCTTTCTTCAATGAACTGGAACAAATAATTCTAAAATTCATATGGAACCACAAAAGACCCCGAATAGCCAAAGCAATCCTGAGAAGGAGGAATAAAACAGGGGGAATTACACTCCCTGACTTCAAGCTCTACTACAAAGCCACAGTAATCAAGACAATTTGGTATTGGCACAAAAACAGACTCACAGACCAGTGGAACAGAATAGAAAATCCAAACATTAACCCAAACATATACAGTCAATTAATATTTGATAAAGGAGCCTTGGATATACAATGGGGAGAGGACAGCCTCTACAGCAGCTGGTGTTGGAAAAACTAGACAGCTACATGTAAGAGAATGAAACTGGACTACTGTCTAGCCCCATACACAAAGGTAAACTCAAGGTGGATCAAAGACCTGAATGTAAGTCATGAAACCATAAAACTCTTAGAAAAAAACATAGGCAAAAATCTCTTGGACATAAACATGAGCACTTCTTCATGAACATATCTCCCCGGGCAAGGGAAACAAAAGCAAAAATGAACAAGTGGGACTATATCAAGCTGAAAAGCTTCTGTACAGCAAAGGACACCATCAGTAGAACAAAAAGACATCCTACAGTATGGGAGAATATATTCATAAAAAACGTATCTGATAAAGGGTTGACATCCAAAATATATAAAGAACTCATGCACCTTAACAAACAGAAAGCAAATAATCCAGTTAAGAAATGGGCAGAGGACATGAATAGACACTTCTTTAAAGAATAAATTCAGATGGCCAACAGGCACATGAAAAGATGCTCCACATTGCTAATCATCAGAGAAACGCAGATTAAAACCACAATGGGATATCACCTCACACCAGTGAGGATGGCCAACATCCAAAACACAAACAACAACAAATGTTGGCGAGGATGTGGAGAAAAGGGAACCCTCCTACACTGCTGGTGGGACTGCAAATTAGTTCAACCATTGTGGAAAGCAGTATGGAGGTTCCTCAAAAAACTCAAAATAGAAATACCATTTGACCCAGGAATTCCACTCCTAGGAATTTACCCTAAGAATGCAGCAGCCCAATTTGAAAAGGACAGATGCACCCCTATGTTTATTGCAGCACTATTTACAATAGCCAAGAAATGAAAGCAACCTAAGTGTCCATCAGTAGATGAATGGATAAAGAAGATGTGGTACATATACACAATGGAATATTATTCAGCCATAAGAAGAAAACAAATCCTACCATTTGCAACAACATGGATGGAGCTAGAGGGTATTATGCTCAGTGAAATAAGCCAAGCCGAAAAAGACAAGTATCAAATGATTTCACTCATATGTGGAGTATAAGAACAAAGAAAAAAACTGAAGGAACAAAACAGCAGCAGACTCACAGAACCCAAGAACGGACTAATAGTTACCAAAGGGAAAGGGACTGGGGAAAATGGGCGGGAAGGGAGGGATAAGAGGGAAAAAGGGGCATTACGATTAGCAGATATAATGTTGGGGGGGCACGGGGAGGGCAGTACAACTCAGAGAAGACAAGTAGTGATTCTATAGCATCTCATTATGCTGATGGACAGTGACTGTAATGGGGTTGGTTGGGGGTACCTGATGAAGGGGTAGTTTAATAACCATAATATTGCACATGTAATTGTAGATTAATGATAATAATATAAATTTTAAAAAATGGCATGTCATGAAAAACAGAAGCTGGGGAAGGGATTGTTCTGTTCTAAAATAAAAAAGCTAAAAAGACATAACCAGAAGGGGATTAAGGGGCATTATGATTAACATACATTATGTAGGGGGTCACGGGGAAGACAGTATAGCACAGAGAAGACAAGTAGTGACTCTACAGCATCTTACTACGCTGATGAACAGTGACTGCAATGGCGTGGCGGGGGGATTTGATAATATGGGTGAATGTAGTAACCACTACGTTGCTCATGTGAAACCTTCATAAGATTGTATACCAATGATACCTTAATAATAATAAAAAAGATTGTATATCAATGATACTTTAATTAAAAAAAAAAGCATGTTCTACTCTGAGACCACAGAGATGTTCTCCTATATTTTCTTCTAAACATACAGAAATTTGTCTTTCGCAGTTATGTGTTTGATCTGTCTAGGACTCATCCCGGTGGAAGTATATAGGAATCCATATCATAATTTTCCCTCTCTCAACATCATTTATTGAATAGCTAGCTCATTTTTGCTAAATAATATGCAGTACCAGCTCGGCTGTGAACCGGGTTTCCAAATACGCTCACATCTCTTTTTGGACCTTCTATTCTACTCTACCAATCTATTGTATACCCTGTGCCAGTACCACACTATTTTAATCAGTGTGGCTTTACGATAATTCTTACCGTTAGACTATTACCCCCTACAACCACCACCTGGTTCATCTTTTCAAGGGGCATCACTGTGTCTTCATGCAACCTTTTTTTTTTATAATTGATTTTGGAATCATTAATCTACAATTACATGTGCAATATTACGGTTATTAAACTACCCCTTCATCATGTCCCCCCGACCAACCCCATTACAGTCACTGTCTATAAGTGTAGTGAGATGCTATAGAAACACTAATGTCTTCTCTGAGTTGTACAGCCCTCCCCATGCCCCCCCAACATTACATCTGCTAATGGTAATGGCCCTTTTTCCCTCTTATCCCTCCCTTGCAACCCATCTTCCCCAGTCCCGTTCCCTTTGGTACCTATTAGTCCGTTCTTGGGTTCTGTGAGTCTGCTGCTGTTTTGTTCCTTCAGGTTTTTTCTTTGTTCTTATATTCCACATATGAGTGAAATCATTTGATACTTGTATTTTTTGGCTTGGCGTATTTCACTGAGCATACTACCCTCTAGCTCCATCCATGTTGTTGTAAATGGTAGGATTTGTTTTCTTCTATGGCTGAATAATATTGCATTGTGTATATGTACCACATGTACTTTATCCATTCATCTACTGCTGGACACTTAGGTTGCTTCCATTTCTTGACTATTATAAATAGTGCTGCAATAAACATAGGGGTGCGTATGTCTTTTTCAAACTGCGCTGCTGCAGTCTTAGGGTAAATTCCTAGGAGTGGAATTCCTGGGTCAAATGGTATTTCTATTTTGAGTTTTTTGAGGAACCTCCATACTGCTTTCCAAAATGGTTGAACTAATTTGCATTCCCACCAGCAGTGTAGGAGGGTTCCCTTTTCTCCACATCCTCGCCAACATTTGTTGTTGTTTGTGTTTTGGATGTTAGCCATCCTCACTAGTGTGAGGTGATATCCCATTATGGTTTTAATCTGCGTTTCTCTAATGATTAGCAATGTGGAGCATCTTTTCATGTGCCTGTTGGCCATCTGAATTTATTCTTTAAAGAAGTGTCTATTCATGTCCTCTGCCCATTTCTTAATTGGATTATTTCTTTTTTGTTTGTTAAGGTGCGTGAGTTCTTTATATATTTTGGATGTCAACCCCTTATCAGATACGTCATTTATGAATATATTCTCCCATACTGTAGGATCTCTTTTTGTTCTACTGATGGTGTCCTTTGCTGTACAGAAGGTTTTCAGCTTGATATGGTCCCACTTGTTCATTTTTGCTTTTCTTTCCCTTGCCCGGGGAGATATGTTCATGAAGAAGTCGCTCATGTTTATGTCCACGAGATTTTTGCCTATGCTTTTTTCTAAGAGTTTTATGTTTTTATGACTTACATTCAGGTCATTGATCCACCTTGAGTTTACCTTTGTGTATGGGGTTAGACAGTAGTCCAGTTTCATTGTCTTACATGTAGCTGTCCAGTTTTTCCAACACCAGCTGCTGTAGAGGCTGTCATCTCCCCATTGTATATCCAAGGCTCCTTTATCAAATATTAATTGACTGTATATGTTTGGGTTAATGTTTGGATTTTCTATTCTATTCCACTGGTCTGTGGGTCTGTTTTTGTGCCAGTACCAAATTGTCTTGATTACTGTGGCTTTGTAGTAGAGCTTGAGGTCAGGGAGCGTAATTCCCCTTGTTTTATTCCTCCTTCTCAGGATTGCTTTGGCTATTCAGGGTCTTTTGTGGTTCCATATGAATTTTAGAATTATTTGTTCCAGTTCATTGAAGAAAGCTGTTGGTAGTTTGATAGGGATTGCATTGAATCTGTAGATTGCTTTAGGTAGTATAGCCATTTTGACAATATTTATTCTTTCTAGACAAGAGCATGGGATGCATTTCCATTTGCTGGTGTCCTCTTTAATTTCTCTTAGGAGTGTCTTGTAGTTTTCAGGGTACAGGTCTTTCACTTCCTTCGTTAGGTTTATTCCTAGGTATTTTATTCTTTTTGATGCAATTGTGAATGGAATTGTTTTTCTGATTTCTCTTTCTGTTAGTTCATCATTAGTGTATAGGAAAGCAACAGATTTCTGTGTGTTAATTTTGTATCCTGCAACTTTGCTGAATTCAGATATTAGTTCTAGTAGTTTTGGAGTGGAGTCTTTAGGGTTTTTTATGTACAGTATCATGTCATCTGCAAATAGTGACAATTTGACTTCTTCTTTACCAATCTGGATGGCTTACATGTCTTTGTTTTGTCTGATTGCCGTGGCTAGGACCTCCAGTACTATGTTGAATTAACAGTAGAGAGAGTGGGCATCCCTGTCTTGTTCCCGATCTTAGATGAAAAGCTTTCAGCTTCTCACTGTTAAGTAGGTTGTTAGCCGTAGGTCTGTCATATATTGCCTTTATGATGTTGAAGTACTTGCCCTCTATACGCATTTTGTTGAGAGTTTTTATCATGAATGGATGTTGAATTTTGTCAAATGCTTTCACAGCATCTATGGAGATGATCATGTGGTTTCTGTTCTTCTTTTTGTTGATGTGATGGATGATGTTGATGGATTTTCAAATGTTGTACCATCATTGCATCCCTGGGATGAACCCCACTTGATCAAGGTGTATGATCCTCTTGATGTATTTTTGAATTCGGTTTGCTAATATTTTGTTGAGCATTTTTGCATCTACGTTCATCAGGGATATTGGTCTGTAATTTTCTTTTTTGGTGAGGTCTTTGCCAGGTTTTGGTATTAGAGTGATGCTGGCTTCGTAGAATGAGTTTGGAAGTATTCACTCCTCTTCTATTTTTTGGAAAACTTTAAGTAGAATCGATGTTATTTCTTCTGTATGTCTGGTAGAATTCAGAGGTGAATCCATCTGGCCTGGGGGTTTTGTTCTTGGGTCGTTTTTTGATTACCGATTCAATTTCGTTGCTGGTGATTGGTCTGTTTAGTTTTTCTGTTTCTTGCTTGGTCAGTCTTGGAAGGTTGTATTTTTCTAAGAAGTTGTCCATTTCTTCTATGTTTTCCAGCTTGTTAGCATATAAATTCTCATAATATTCTCTTATAATTCTTTGTATTTCTGTGGGGTCCGTCGTGATTATTCCTTTCTCATTTCTGATTCTGTTGATGTGTGTAGATTCTCTTTTTCTCTTAATAAGTGTGGCTAGGGGTTTATCTATTTTGTTTATTTTTTCAAAGAACCAACTCTTGGTTTTATTGATTTTTTCTATTGTTTTATTCTTTTCAATTTTACTTATTTCCTCTCTGATCTTTATTATGTCCCTCCTTCTGGTGACGTTGGCCTCTTTGTTCTTCTTTTTCCAATTTCAGTAATTGTGTCTTTAGACTATTTGGAAATGTTCTTCCTTCTTTAAATATGCCTGGATTGCAATATACTTTCCTCTTAGAACTGCCTTTGGTGCGTCCCACGGAAGTTGTGGCTTTGTGTTGTTGTTGTCATTAGTCTCCATATATTCTTTGATTTCTGTTTTGATTTGGTTGTTAACCCATTGATTAATTAGGAGAATGTTGTTAAGTCTCCATGTATTTATGAGCCTTTTAGTTTTCTGTCTAAAATTTTGTCTCTAGTTTTATACCTTTGTGATCTGAGAAGTTGGTTGGCATGATTTCAATATTTTTGAATTTACTGAGGTTCTTTTTGTGGCCTAGTGTGTGGTCTATTCCGGAAAATGTTCCATGTGCACTTGAGAAGAATGTGTATCCTGCTGCTTTTGGGTGTAGAGTTCTGTAGATGTCTGTTAGGTCCATCTGTTCTAGTGTGTTTTTCAGTGCCTCTGTGTCTTTACTTATTCTCTGTCTGGTTGATCTGTCCTTTGGTGTGAGTGGTGTGTTGAAGTCTCCTAAAGTGAATGGATTGCTGTCTATTTCCTCCTTTAATTCTGTTAGTATTTGTTTCACATATGCTGGCGCTCCTGTGTTATATTATATAAATATAAATATATATATTTATAATGGTTATATCTTCTTGTTGGACTGACCCCTTTATCGTTATGTAATGTCCTTCTTTATCTTTTGCTAGTTTCTTCGTTTTGAAGTCTATTTTGTCTGATACAAGTACTGCCACACCTGCTTTTTTCTCTTTGTTGTTTGCATGAAATATCTTTTTCCATCCCTTCACTTTTAGTCTGTGTATGTGTTTGAGTTTAAAGTGAGTCTCTTGAAGGCAGCATACAGATGGGTCTTTTTTTTTTTATCCATTCAGTGACTCCATGTCTTTTGACTGGTGCATTCAGTCCATTTACATTTAGGGATAGGTATATACTTATTGGCATTGCAGGCTTCAGATTCGTGGTTACCAAAGATTCAAGGTTAACTTCCCTACTATCTAAAAGTCTAACAACTCACTTAATATGCTATTACAAACACAATCTAAAGGTTCTTTTTTTGTTTGTTTGTTTCCTCCTTTTTCTTTCTACTCCATTCTTTATATATTAAGTATCATATTCTATACTGTTTGTCTATCCCTTGATTGACTTTGGAGATAGTTAATTTAATTTTGCATTTGCTTAGTAATTAGCTGTTCTGTTTTCTTTACTGTGGTTTTATTACCTCTGGTGACAGCTATTAAACCATAGGAACACTTCCATCTATAGCAGTCCCTCCAAAATACACTGTAGAGATTGTTTGTAGGAGGCAAATTCTCTCAGCTTTTGCTTATCTGGGAATTGTTTAAACCTTCCTTCAAATTTAAATGATAAAATGCCAGATAAAGTAATCTTGTTTCAAGGCCCTTGTGCTTCATTGCATTAAATACATCATGCCACTCCCTTCTGGCCTGTAAGTTTTCTGCTGAGAAGTCTGATGATAGCCTGATGGGTTTTCCTTTGTATGTGATCTTATTTCTCTCTCTGGCTGCTTTTAATAGTCTGTCTTTATCCTTGATCTTTGCCATTTTAATTACTATATGTCTTGGTGTTGTCTTCTTTGGGTTCCTTGGGTTGGGAGATCTGCACAGCTCCATGGCCTGAGAGACTATCTCCTTCCCCAGATTGGGGAAGTTTTCAGCAATCATGTCCTCAAAGCCACTTTCTTTCCCTTTTTCTCTCTCTTCTTCTTCTGGTACCCCTAGAATGCGAATATTGTTCCGTTTGGATTGGTCACACGGTTCTCTCAATATTCTATCATTCTTAGAGATCCTTTTTTCTCTCAGTGCCTCAGCGTCTTTGTATTCCTCTTCTCTAGTTTCTATTTCATTTATTGTCTCCTCCACCGTATCCAATCTGCTTTTAATACCATCCATTGTGTTCTTTAATGACTGGATCTCCGACCGGAATTCATTCCTGAGTTCTTGAATATCTTTCCGTACCTCCATGAGCATGTTAATGATTTTTATTTTAACTCCCTTTCAGGGAGAGTCATAAGGTCCATATCATTTAAATCTTTCTCAGCAGTTGTATTCATAATTTTACTCTGGACCAGGTTCCTTTGGCATTTCATATTTGTGTATGGCGCCCTCTAGTGCCCAGAAGCTCTACTCCCTGGAGCTGCTCAGCCCCTGAAGCAATGCAGGGATTGTAGGGGAGTGGTACTGGTGCCCCCAGGGAGGAAAGGGCTGTTTCCTGGTTCCTGGATGCTATGCCTGTCTCCACTGCCTGAACCAGTGGGCTGAGCACACAGGTATAAGCCTCTGTGCTTTGCATTTTTAGTTGCTGTAGACACATCTTCCCTCTGGCTGGCCTAACACCAGGGAAGGATTTCCCAGTTTGCAAGCCCGGTGGGGCTGGCCAGGAGAAAGGTGCACTAGTCTGCCTGTCACAGAAGGGGTTCTTGGAGCTGTGTAGGCAGGTTCTTGGAGCTGGAGCACCTGAAGATCATGAAAGCTCCCAACCTGCTGGGCAGAGTGCACCTGGACAATTTTGTCTGCCTGTCCTTTCTCCTGAGCAGTAAGCTCTGTGCAATCCTTGCCCCTTCAGCAGCCCTCTTGCTAAGGGCTTCTTTGTTAGGAAGTCTCTCAGACTGTCCGCCTTTCTTTTGTCCCCGAGCAGCTGGGTATGGATCCCTGCTTTCACAAGCAGCTGGAATCTTAGTCTCTCCAGGAATTCTGCCTGTCTTAGCTTTCCAACCCCCTAATTACAAGAGTATCATGCAAGCACCATGAAATGTAGGTTTGTGCTCCCAGAGCAGATCTCCAGAGTTAGGTATTCAGCAGTCCCACATCTCCACCACTCCCTCCCTGATCTGTTCCTGTTCCTCCCGCCAGTGAGCTAGGGTGGGGGAAGGGCTTGGATCCCACAGGACCACAGCTTTAGTATGTTAGCCTTTTCTGTGAGGGCTGCTCTAGTCTCCAGGTGTATGCAGTTTGTTGCCGTCCTCTTTCCCGTTGCTCTTTCAAGAGTAGTTGTAGTAGCTTTATTTTCATATTATATGAGCTTTTAGGAGGAAGCCTCTGTCTCACCTCTCATGCCACCATCTTTAATCCTCTCCCCCATGCAAACTTTAGAGTCAGCTTGTCAGATGCCACAAAAATCCCTATTAGGATTTTGAGTTAGTTGCTTTAAATCTACAGATCAATTTGGGGAGAACTGGTATCTTTATCATACTAACTCTTCCTATCCATGAACATAATATGTCTTTCCATTTATGCAGGTCTTCTGTAAGTCTCCAACAGATGAATTGTTCCTGATACTACACATTCTTGTTGCTATTGTGAATGGTAAAATTTTCTCTTTGATACTTGGCATAAAAAGGCAACTCATTTTTTAAAATATTTATCTTAAACTTAGATGAACTTATATTTATCAGTCTTTCTTGCAGTTAGGTATAACCATGTGTTAGAGCTCTGGCAAGTGAAATAAGGATGCAAGGGAAATAAGCCACTTTTAGGTATCTTTTATAAACTTTCCATGTGATCTTCCATTCTTTCTTCCTCTGTCTACTTGCTAGAGTTGCTATTCAGGTTGACCTTGGAAATGTGTTGAGGCCATCTGTTGCTCTGTCCTGAATTACCACATTGCACAAAGCACCACCATGCCACATACATCTTCATTAGGTCATTATCTATCCCCAAGCAGTGGAACTACACAAGCCAGAGAAGCACATAGGATGTACCAATTGTTGAGGGAGAGCAAGTGACCAAGGGTCTGGGAAGCAGGTAGAACCCAGGAAACCCAAGGAGGTAGGTAAGATTTGTGTATCACACACACACTGTCCTTACATCTCTGAGCTTTCTTCTGGAATCCTCTTTCTTCTGTCTAAATGTCTTCTTTAGAAGTTCTTCTAGTAAGAGTGTTGTTACTCTTCATTTCTTTCTCATTCTTGAAAGATATTTTTCGTAAGTAGAATCTTGAGAGCTTGTTCTCTCAATACTTCCAAGTTATAATTCTACTGTCTCTGTCTACTTGGTCATTTGTAAATAACCTCTGTTTCTTTCTAGCTGCTTTTATTATTATCTTATCCTTGTCTTTGGTATTATACTTCATATTTACTATAATGTATTCAGAAATGAATTTCTTCATATTTATCCTGCTTAAATTTTTTGGGCTTCCTGAATATAAGGATCTAAGTCCTTCTTCAAATCTAGAAAATTCCAGGCCAATAAACCTTTTTATATCGCCAGTCCCCTACACTATTTTATTCTTCTAAAACTAATTACACTCTATGTTGGACTTTCCCATTCTATACTTCTTTTCTCTTAATATGTCATGTTTTCCATCTTTTTGTCTCTCTGAACTGAATTCATATAATTTCTTTAGCTCTCTCTTCCCATTTACTAATTCTTTCTATAATTATATCTAATCTACTATATAGTCTAGCCACTGAGTTTCTAATTTCAATTATTACATTTTTCGTATCCCTAAGTTTTACTTTCTTCTTAATCTAGTTGGGCAAGTTTGATGATATTTTCCCCCATATTTTACATTCATATACTTTTATTTCCAAAAACATATTAAACAGTTATTTTATAATTCTAATATCCATAGTCATTGCAGGTCTGTTTCAGTGGTTTTCTGTGTCTACTGAAAAAGGGTCTTGTTTCCTATATTATTTGGTGACTTCCTTTTTTTTTTTTATCATGAGCTTGTTTCATGGAATTCCCTCTCTGAGGCAGAAATTCTTTGAGGTCTAGGTTCTTCCTTTAAGAAGGATTTGTGTTTACTTGATCAAGTATACATGAAATACTAACAACCTAGGACAATTTCAAACTAGATTTTCAACTGGAGCTCCTGGGATCATAAGACAGTGTGAATTCTAGCCCCAAACTCCCATAAGATTTTTCTCTTTTTCTCACTTGCTTGAAGCCAAAGCTCAGCCATATATACATACCTACTAGCTCCCTCTGTTGGGTAATTTTTGTTTTTCTGCTTTATCAACTACAGCTCTCACTTCTGGAAATTCAGCTTTATTGTGTGTGTTGTGGTGGGTGGCAGGGAAAGGATCTCCAAGCAGACCTCATACGTTATCCTAAGATTTATTTGTTTTCCACAAGTACTATTAAAATGAACATTCTAGACCACCAAAAATGAACAGATAATCTAGGGCAAATACAGGATTCAATGGTTTAGCCCTTTGAATCTTTCTCTTAATTTCTTAAACAGTAAAAAATTAATTTCTTTACTCTCCTGACAGGAGAGATTAGACAGACCTGATGTAAAATCCTGGTTCTAACATCATTTATGTTAACGGTATTATTTTCTATTGCTGCCGTAACAAATTGCCACAAACATAGTGACTTAAAACAATACAAATTTGTGATCCTATAGTTCTGTAAGTCAGAAATCTAAAACAGATCTCATGAGGCTAAAACCAAGGTGTGTGTCTGCAGGCCCGAGGGGCGAACAGTTCCTGAACTTCTCCAGCCTCTAGAAGACACCACATTCATTGGCTTATGACCCCCTTTATCCCTCTTCAAAACTAGCAATATTGCATCCCTAGCCCCTCTGTCGTCACATCCATCCTTAACCACGCTGGAAAAGTTCTTTGCTCTTAAAGACACGTGATGAGTGGGACAATCCAAGCTAATCTCCCACTTTAAAGTCTTTAAAAACGTAGTCACATCTGCAAAGTGCCTTTTGCCATGTAAAGTAACATATTCACAGGTTCTGGGAATTAGGACATGGACTCTTTGGGAGGCATACCACAGTAACCTTCGCAGAGTTAAACTAAGTTAACTCTAAGTAACCGCTTCTGAGCCTCAGTTTTCTCATCTGTAAAATGGAAGTAATTGTGCCAGTGTCTAACACAGTGCCTGGCAAATAATAGGAATTTCATGAATATTTATTACATGAAAGAATAAATATGTACATTATAAGGTTGTTGGGAGGATTAGATAAAAGAAGTAAAATATCCAGTACAGTGCTTAGAACATAACCTCGCCTAAAAATTAGTTACTCCTCTTGTCTGTATGGCACCATTCTAGAAGCTTTAAGGAACTGGTCAAAGCATGTAGCCTGTGAAAATTTAGAATCTGAAAAAGATGACATAAACATCAGAATGTACTGAATAAAGTCTGTAGTATTAAAAGACAAGATGTTCTTTTTTAAAGAACTCTGCATTGAACTCTAGCCAAAAGTACACTAATGCTTATTCATGAGTAAATATATTAATATAGAATTCACTTGGTTGTCTCCCAAGGCCAGACTACTAACTGCTGGGCAGTTCTTCCAAGTTCACCGTCTGTCTAATGATAATCCCCTTGGGACATGAAGGTCCATGTTCCAGACTGAGTACTCTTTTTTTTTTAATTGTTTGAGTTTTTCCACAATTATATGGAAAGACATGCTAATTGGTTTGCCTCTGACACCCCTCCAACCCTTTCAGCCATCGCTGTTTCTCTGAGCTTAAAAAACCACAGTATTAAACAGAAATGTGTTCTCTGTGATCAAAATGAGAGCTTATTCCAAATAAGCTCCCAGTAACTAGCTATCTCCCTAAATGTGGATTTATGCTACAGTTTTATCCTAGAAAAAAAATTCTTAGTTCCTTTACACTGTCATTTAAAACAGCTTTGTGGGTCGCCATTCACATGGCACAACTGTTATCACTTGCCAGTTCACTTAGTTCTAAACATTCAAATATTGAAAACATTTCAGAGTAAAACCTATGTGCCAGAAATTGTTTTAAGTCTGTAACTAAGACAAGTGTTTGCCCTCAAAAAGTCTGATCGTCTAGTTGAGTAGCCAGGTATAATTTTTGTAATTGATAACATAAATCAGAGTGGGAAAAACCCTTAAGTAACATATTCTAAGATTATAGAGAATTTGGTAATTTGTGACTAGTTGTTTTAAATTTCTACCATAGTCATTCTCTACTCTGTGTCCAAGGGCTAACATATGCCAGTAGTTTGAATATCTATAACCACATAGTTTCAAGTTTTATGAGTCAAACACATGGAAAGATATAATATTTATAGTTTATAAGCAAATAATAAATATACGATTATATTAAGCAATTATTAAACTATATAATTACTAAGTAAAATAAATTGCAAAAAATAAAGTATTTTTATTCCACTTAACCAGTTAAAGCTATCATATATAAAATCACATCTCAGTGATATTACTTGCTTCCTCACACACTCTCCCCATGGCCTCCTAAGAAAATAGTGATAATTCCAAAGAATCAAATGTACTTTGACAGTCTGAATGTTTTTCAATCTAGGTAAGGTAACAACAGCCTCCTTTATTGAAAATCACATGACTCAAAATAATAGAGGTTTATTTCAACACACTTTCATATTTCTTGCTGAGGGAGGCATGCCGATCAAGCCTCCACCATCTGGAACACTACCAGTCAGGGGAGCTTGGATAAAGGTACCTGGAAAATCCCTCTTTGGTCCTACCAGGTTTCTGCCTGGAGAAGACTTTCATTAATTCTTCTCTCTTTCTGTTGGTTAAGTCGAATCACATATCCATGTCTAACCTAAGTGCCTGGAATGTGCATGGAAGGTAGGAAGAATTATTGGTAAACATCCTTAATGACTAGGGTGCAATAGTCGTTGTCCAGTTAAAATTACCTCCCATATAGAGTAATGTGCACTCTCTCTGATACTGTTTCCTTTTCACTCTCCAACATCTACATCCTTCAGAATCTTAAGTTAAAATGATCTTCTCAAACACATAAATTATTTACTTCCTAAAATGCTAACCATTAGAATGCTTCTTAGGCGCCATAATTTATATAGACAGCATAATGTCTTAAGCATAAACGCAGTCTTGCCATCCAAATAAAATAAAATTCAGTGTTGCCATTTGGTCATAAAGCCCCTATTATATTTAAAGAAAGCATTCATTGACAGTTTGACAGATTATCATATTTTACTCCCTAATAGTATCAGCTAAAACTTCAGAGGACTTATGGAGCAAGGGCACAGCCCTGTTGGAAAATTGAATTCAAACTGAGTGAAAATGGACTTGCTAATATCACAGGGTGAGTCTGCATCACAGCTTCCCGATCACTAAGCATTAAGATGATTTTTACATTTTATCTTCTAAAGAGAAGGTCAAAGCATTATCCTCAGGATGAAATTTTTATTCCACCTTGGCAAAGTTAGTTTTTAAGATGATACAGAAATAATTACCTTGCCGATAATAGCACAACTAGACTCAAACTGTGAGGTGGAGGTGGCACAAAGAAAATGATCGCCCCTAGATCATTTTAGGGAAGGACTGGAGAATAATTAAGAAAATCATACATAATGTTCAAAGAGTTTGGATTCTATTCTGGATTCTGCCTTCCTAGTCATGCATGCACCCTTCTGTTTTCATTTTTTATTGATCCCATTATTTTACTATTAATGACAATTTGTGGGGGCTCCATTCAGTTGTCCACCAGCATAGCAAAATTGGGCTATGGAAAACCCAAACTGTAAATGAAGGTCAATGGATACCAGAGGAGACCTACTGCATCTTGGCCAAAAATCAGTACTAATGGAGCACTACACTCACAAATACTGATAAAATACTTATTATTTTGCTTCTAGTAGTTCTGTTTTTTGGTGGGACAAGGGAAGGAGGTTGTACTTCCCTGGAAACTTCAGTGAGACTTGCAGGAATATCTGGGAGTTTTCAGCATTGCAGACAAAATGACAAGTTCACACTCTAAAAGTGAGTAGGGTAAAAGGGAACAGAGAAGCCTGCCAGGAAAGTTGGAGGCTGGGGTGGCGAAGAATGTTCCAGCTATCAAATAGCACATGCAAAGTAGCAGAGATAAAAGGATGAGTGAGCATGTGCAAGGATCTGAAAGGAGTTCAGGAAGGCCAAAGTCTAGAGAGGTGGGAGAGAGCATGGTTGAGCTCAGACCTTGCATTGGTTTATAAGCTCTAATCAAGAATTTAGACTTAATCGGCAGGGCAAAGAAAACCACTGAAGGATGCTGATCAGAGAGACATGGCGTGTTAGGGTTCACTGTTACATTATTACTTAATATAGAATCAACCTAAATTTAATACAACCATACCCTAGTACTCCATTCTAGTTAGGAGAAACCAACTGTATCTGGAGTCCCATTTCAAACCCTACCACAGATTAAGAGGCATTCTTCCCCATCTACTGGGAGTTGGAGTGTGTGCCATCTCCTCAGGAAAGGAGAACCATCATGCACCTAACTTTACAATTACACAACCTGGCGTGTTATTTTCAGTGTTCCTTGTGGAGTTATTTGTGTTTAGCTAGTTTCAACAGCAGTTTTAACGGTGATAATTTCATTTTTTGTTCCCTCCATGATCTAAATTGTGAATGTGATATTGTTTGCATTGTTTTTATATCTTTGGTACTGGATGTTTTGTTGATATTTTTAATTAAGTTTAATTACTAAACACTGAGCATCACATGCAGGTTGTAGTAGTGAGCATATTACTAAATGTAAAATACATAATAGTTATAAAAGAAATTAACCAGAGCAGATACACAGCCGTATTATAGAGAAATTAATGCAGAGAGAATGCCTACAATTATGCTAAGGTAAGAATGTTTTCCTAATGCTAACGATTGAAACAACCATTAATTATTGGAGTAATCGGGTTTATTTAATAAAATTTGTCATTATAGCATAAAATAGATATGCATTTTGGGTTTCCGTAATGTATAGAGACGTCTCTCATTTACACAGACTACTTTGGAAAAACTTTGTCAGGAGAAAAGGCAGATGGTAAGAATGGATGTCCCTTCGCCAAGGTTTCTTAACAACAGCACTACTGACAATTCAAAACAGATAATGCTTCGCGGAGAGGGCTCCCTTGTGCACTGTATGATGCGGAGCGACATCTCAGGTCTCTAACTGCTAAATGCCAGTAATACTCTTGTCCGCCATTGTGACAGTCACAACTGTGTTCAGACTTTGCCAAACGTCCCCCTCCCTGTGTGCTCACACTAAAAGCAAACACTTTACGTTAGGAGCCCCGCGCGACTAGCGACCCGGCCGCCCGCACCTGACTCCACAGCTACCTTGCTGCCCCTCAGCGACGCTCACTGACTGGCCCTTGACCATGCGGCGCGGCTTCCTGCCTTGTGGCCTTTCCGCGTGCGGGCTGTTCCCTCTGCCTGCAGTTCTCTCACTCCAGGTCCTTCTGTGACCGGCTGCTTCTCATTACTCAGGCCTCTGTGAGGAAGTCTTCTCTTCAGAGACCTCTCCTGGCCATTTCAACAGCCCCCGTCACAGTCCCTCTTGCATTCCCTTCTCTGATTTCCTATGTGCGCTTACAGGAATCTCAGTTTTCTTCTACCTGGATTTTGTCAGTGTTCCCCTAGTAGAAAGCACGCTCCATGAGAGACTGGGCTTTACCTTCTTTTTTTTTTTTCAAACCTCTGTATTCCCAGCCCCTAGAATAGGGTATGTCATTCATTCGTTTGTTAAATAAATTAATAAGCCACAGGCAGTTCAGAAATAACGGTTTCAAATTCACTCACTTTCTTTCTTCCTTCACCAAAAGTGTTCATCCACCTAGTTAAATGGCATAACCATCTACCCTGTGGCTAAATAATATGAATGCCATCCTAAACTGCTCCCTACTTTCAATGCACACTCACTCACTTCTCAAGGCCTTCTTTAGCCCTTCCCTTCTCTTTACCAGGTCCTAAACATTTTAAGTGGCCTCCTAATGGGTCTTTCTCTACCTCTGTTATTGAATCTCTAGGCTACCCACAAAGTGACCTTTCATAAACTACAAATCTTACAACGTTTCTTCTTTTAAAAGGGTTCTTATTATCCTCAGGAAAAAAATAGAGAAACACCTTAATATGGCTTTTAAAACCATTCCCCATCTGGGGTCTTCTACCTTCTTTAACAACTGTGTTTCTGTTTAGTTTTTAAGCTTCATTTCCATGTATTAACATGCACAGAGATACCGATTTCCACTCAAGCTATTTCTGTGGATTGGAATTCCTTTTCTTCTCCCTTTCACACAGTGAAATCCATTTATCCTCTTCAAATCCAATGGAAATGCCATATCCTCTGAGGAATTCCCTTACCTTATTGGTCAGAAATTAATAATTCCTTCCACCATGCTCCCACAGCCCTGACACAGGCACATGTATCGTGACCCTTAACACCACCTCACCTAGATTAAGGCACCTGTGTGTATGTCCTCCCAGTCAGTGATGGACGTCTTAAGGGACAGAGACTGACTCGTTCAAAGAGTCCTATGAAACCTAGCAGACTCTCTGAATTCATAGGCTTTTGGTACATGTGGAATTCAAATCAACATCTGAAGCAGCAGAGAAGTTTTGCCATCAGCCCAACAAGAGACTTACAGGCATCCTCGTGTGCTGAAGACCACCACCACCAGCTTTCTTAAAGGCTGACACCTCAGCCTGAGTCTCCTATTCAATCTTCACACTCCACTGCAACATCCCATCCTCTCCTCCTGCTTCTCTGCCCTCGTTACCCTTTTTCAAGTATGTTTGGCAGTAGAGGTTTATTCTGTTTGGAACTCTCTGGGTCATATGTCTCATGTGTCACCTTAGCTGGCAAACAGAAAGCTACCGGTCAAGTCCAAAGTTGCAGCTAGCTGCTTACAGACTCAGACTGGATTTTTATTTTTTTATGCTTATCAATCTCAGTGGTTTATTTTTTTTTATAATTTATTTTGGTATCATTAATCTACAATTACATGTGCAATATTATGGTTATTAAACTACCCCCTTCATCAGGTCCCCCCCACCAACCCCATTACAGTCACTGTCCATCAGCATAGTGAGATGCTATAGAATCACTACTTGTCAGACTGGATTTTTAAAGATTCAAAGAGGATCAGCCAGATACCGCGTGCCTACTGAAGTGATGTAGTCAGAAGCACACAGAACTGTATCGTATTCTTGCCCAAAAAGTTGAACTGGAATCTAATCAATCCTCTAGACTAACTCCTTACAGAAAATACAGGGGACCAAAAAACTAAAAATAGAATGCCATTTGACCTGGGAATTCCACTTCTAGGAATTCACCCAGAGAAAATAATTCTCAGATTCAAAAAGACATATGCACCCCTATGTTTATTGCAGCACTATTTACAAAAGCCAAGATATGGAAGCAACCTAAGTGTCCATCAGTAGATGAATGGATAAAGAAGATGTGGTACATATACACAATGGAATACTATTCAGCCGTAAGAAAGAAACAAATCCTACCATTTGCAACAACATGGATCGAGCTAGAGGGTATTATGCTCAGTGAAATAAGTCAGGCAGAGAAAAACAAATACCAAATGATTTCCCTCAGTTGTGGAGTATAACAATGAAGCAAAACTGAAGGAACAAAATAGCAGCAGACTCACAGATTCCAAGAAGGGACTAGCGGTTACCAAAGGGGAGGTGAGGGAGGGCAGATGGGGAGAGAGAGGGGGATTGAGGGGTATCATAATTGGTGCACATGGGGTGTGTGGGGTCACGGGGAAGACAGTGTAGCACAGACAAGATAAGTGGGGACTCTGGCATCTTACTACACTGATGCACACTGACTGTAATGGGATATGGGGGGGACTCGATAATAAGGGTGAATATAGTAACCACATTGTTTTTCTTGTGAAACCTTCATAAAATTGTAAATCAATGATACCTTAAAAAAAAAATATATATATATATATAAAAGAAAATACAGGAAACAGACCAAATGAAATAACATCACAAAGAGAACAAAAAGAAAACTAAAATGGGGTAAATTATACAGGACAACTGATCTAGTTCTTGCAACAAGTCAATGGGAAAATGTGAAAAAAAATTTTTTATAGTATAAAAAGAGAGAAATCAATATCAAAGAGAGAAAAAATTACAGCCTCTAGAAACACCCACTTATTGTGAAATGAGTCTGAGAAGCTATGGAAAACAAAGAACATTTCTGTAACTCTTTGACTGAGAGACCCTCTACCTGTGCTGTGTGATGTGATCTCTAAGTTGTTCCTGACTCTGCCACTCATCTCTGGTAATGGTGCCAGACTTTAGTTTAATTTTCTGCAAAATTGACAGTGCAATCATAGCTAGTGGAACAAGGGGAGAGCAGGCTTTTCAATGAACCCAACTGATTGAATGACTTTCCTCAGAACAGGTGACAGTTCTAGGTGACACTCTGTTAAACGACCTAGTGGTCTAATCCACTGTTAAGATGCCAAGAACAACTCTCTTGACTTGCCTCCCAGAGTTACAGTGTGTGATTGAGAAATTTTAAAAAACAAAAATAGCAGCTGCAAAGGACTTGAGAAAAAAGGTTTCCCATTAACTGACCATCTTATTTTAAAAATGCATTATCTTCCTTACCAGTGCATCTTCCTAAGTCCTAGTGATATCACAGTTTACCAGCTCCTTACTTTTCTCATGATCTACCTGGATGCCAATGCAGAGAGCTACAAGAGAGTAGTCAAGTTCTCAAAAACAAAACAAAACTTCAAGTTCTTCAAAAAGGCTCTTTACTCCCTTATGCCTTCATCCTTCCATCCCCAGTGATACCAAGGGAAGGGGAAGTTACAGCATCTTCCCTGTGCTTTCAAGTGTAAAGTATACATAGAAAAAAATACACTGGGCTAAAGTCACTGAGTGCACTGTATAGGCTATTTAAAGCTTTTCTTAGTTTTAGGTATTGCTGTGATGCACCTAAACATAATAAGCACAGTGGCCCACAAGAAGTTGTGAGGTGGTAGAAAAAGCAGTCATCTCAGGGCTTTGCACTAGAGGGACCTGCGGGGAGCAACTTATCTGAATTACAGCAAAAATGGAAATCATATAGATGGTCCCACGTGGAAATGGGTAATGGAAGAGACACTAAAGCACTATCTGAATACTAAGAATCCCTACGGCAAGGTTTCCATCTCCCTGAGTATTAAATGGCAATTATAAAGTTTGTAAGAAAAAGACTGTTTTAATATGGACCGTGTGCTAGGTAGAAAGTCAACTCCCTACGACTCCAGCTGTCAAAATTCTTAAACATGGAGAACGTTTCTGGTGCACAGATGCAATACATCTGACAACTCCAATTATGTTTAACAGTTGAATAAAATATCCTATTATATTGATGAACCTATTATATTGACAAGTAGAATATACTTGCTCCCCTTTGGGGTCCCCGTGAATTGTTAATTCTCTGAAAGATGAAAGGTACATACTCATTTTCTTAATGAAAAGGAAAAAATCAAACCCTGTCAGTATGCCAGCACTTGCACTCTTAACAATAAATTAGGACCCTTAATATTTTTTATTCTAACAGCATCTGTTGCTAAATGAAAGTCATGTTATCCAGTAAATAGGAAAACCTAGTCTTTTTCTCACTGTACTATTTTCAATTATATTCTCCTTCAAAATAAGAATAAAATCACCTGGCACATAATAAGCACATTACTGTCAGGCATTATTCTAACTTTTCCACACATATTAACTCATTTGTATTATATGTATTAACTGTAAACAGTTTTCACATCCATTTTAATTACAATAGTTTTCCTTTATCACATTATATTTTGTTTTATCTACATTTTTGCCAATTCTGAGGATGGGATATATTCTCATCTACTATCAAAAGGGAGTTCTACTCCAATCTGATGAAATGCCATATTTTTAAATGATCTTCAAAGTTTATCTCACATTTTTATTTTATATAAAAATAAAAAGAGTAATTTATCCTCATCATAGTTTATATGTTAGATAATTGAGTTAAAAATAATATTATGTAATTACTGAATCCAAATGTCTGAAGTAGAAAAAATTTTTAAATGGGTAGCTTTCTTTATATAAACAGACAAAAATATATTCCACTCATTAATGGCTCATTATTATGAACATTTAGTTTGTTTTTCTTCCAGAAAGTTAAAAATCTAGAAAGAATTCTCTATAGCTTAAATTCCATCATATTTAATTTCCTAATACATATCTCTACTGAAATTAGTGAGAGATTCAGAGAAGTTAAAAAGGAGAAAAACATAATGGTTTGAAATACCCACCAATGCCAAGAGGTGAATTCTAAACCTCATGAGAAGCAAATAAAAAGCATCTCATTCCAAAATGTAAACTTGAAAAGTTCTGAGCAGCGCATTTAAGGACCTGCCACACAAGCACGCATGTGACAATCACCTGCTCACTGCTCATCCGGCTTCTGACTGCCACAGACCACACAGTGGGTGGAGATCTGCGGTCCTCCCACACTCCGCACAGAGGCTGCTGTAACCAGGGAGCTGTGTATCTTTCTCCAAACGCTAAGCAGCCACTAAGAAAAGCACTTGGCAAATGATGTGCTTAGCAGGTTACATGCAATATCTCAAATCTCTCAATACCACCAGTGAAATAGTCACTGTTACGCACCATATTTCCCAGTGAGAAAAGTGAGGTTTAGGCGGGGCTAGTACTTCACTGAGGGCCTCACAGTAAGGGGCAAAGAACAAAATCAAAAGCAAGTTTGTATGATTCCAGAGCCCGCTTTTTTAACTACAACACTATACTGCCTAAATGCTCCAATGCAGAAAACTTTAATTTGGGTATTGACTGTCTTACTCAGGTTTCTTCTGCATCTTATTTATACAACAGTATATTTCACATTATAGAGAATTATCCAATTTTCTGAGATAATTACTCAGTAAGTATAAATCTCTGAAAATATCTGTTGATTTTGAAGTGTGTGTATCAAGGATAATGTTTATTCCAACTATAAGCTGTGATCACTCTTACAAACAGGAGTACCATTGCTTACGTATTATTCAGTTATCATTTAAATTCATGGACAATATCCAGCTCTAATTAACAATTCTAAGCAGCTCTGTAAGACTGTTGCTAAATATTTGCACTGCTTTCCCCATGCTATTTTTAAAAAGATTCCCTTGGTTTAATGATTTGAGTGTCATATTGGAATTTAGGAGACTAGGCAGCCCTCTTCAGCTCTATTACTAAATTCCTCCTAAAACATGAAGTAATTCAGTTTAAACACACTGAACATTGAGAAATAAACTGGCAAAATAAGTGTACTTTGTGTCTATGCATGTTAAGTTACTTCTAAATACAATCATTTTCAGTGTTCACTTAAGAACCTATGGGACTAATCATTTCTAAGATAAAAATAGATTGCTTAAGTTACTGTTCAATAAAAAAAATCACTTTTTTACACACTTCACTATTTTCATAGCTGATTCATCGCATCCTTTTAAGTTTTTCTCAAATTCTGAAATCCCTGGTCCATCCTCCAATAACCTTGAGCAAATGAGGATGGTAAGAATATTTACTCATGCTTGTTGAATACCAAAGAAAACAGAATAAACACTAGACTAGAGGCATGAATTGGAATATAACAATAGCTAACATTTATTGACCATTTACTATGTTTCAGATACTGAGCTAAATGTTCTACATGTTTTTATTTTATTTAGTCCTCACAACTTGGAAACAGATTCTACTTACACTGATGTTTTGAGAGGAGATTGAGTAACTCAGCCAAGTTTTCACCTATTAAGGGGAACACTAAGGATTTAAACCCAGGTTGTCTAACCTAAAACAGCGCTTAAATACTGAACTGCCTGCCCTTTGCATAACTCAGTTTGCTATTGTATTTCTAACTAGTCACTTCTCTGGACATTTTTCTTTTTCCGAAAACAAACGTACTTCTCCACGACTCCTGATAAAATCCAATTCCTAGCTCTGTGGGCAGCGTTCACTCTATTTCCGTCCCCACCGGCACCTGTAAATTAGCCTCTGGTGATTATCTGCGGAGGAAGCAGCAGGCAGAGGACAGAACAACGTACCTGTTGGTCAGATTCCGACTTGGGAATTTAGAATTCTTGAGTCATAAATCAACCAGCCATGGCTCAACTTGAGGATTTATTTGCTCAAGCTTTAAAAATAGGCTTAACTGCATAGCTGTGGGCAAATATGCCTTTGTATACCTGAAGCAGTAAATCCACTATCTGCACGAAAGAACAGGTGCTCACACCTTGCCCTCACAGACAATTGGTTCCCACTGTGTGACCAGATGGTAAGAACAATTTGGGGCACCTGGCCTCGCTTGCGAACATACTGCCTTTGGTTCCAGAAGTCATATACAGGAGCTAGAAATGCAGCCCTCGAAATAACTTTAATTCAAAAGTTAAGATTTAGACTCAGTCGCAAGAGAGTAAATTCCTAAGAGGCCTAAAATTCACAGTTTTATTTCGTTACATCCCTACACAGCAGAACACTGGTATTTTATTTTCTACTGTTTCTCTTTAGAGGAACTGGAGCACATAGAAGAGATGAAACTAGAATGACCAAAAGAATAGGTTATCTTGGGCTTAAACCAGGATTGGCAAACTAGAGTCTGTTGGCATCCTCCCGCCACCTGTTTTGATAAATAAAGTTTTATTGCAACTCAGCCCCACCCCTTTGTTTACATGTCTTCTGTGGCTGCTTTCATGCTACCACAGAATTGAGTAGTTGCACCAGAGACCATGTGACACATAAAGACTGAGAAATATTGTCTCATCCTTTATAGAAAAAGTTTGCTGACCACTGGCTTAAGGTATGGTGAATTGGATATCTTAATGTACTTCCTTCTTTGCAAGTTTCTTATAAGAATACATCTATAAAGGAAAGAGTAGAAGCTCTCCAATCAGGTTTCACTTAAGAAACTGCAACCTAGCAATCTTGAATCAGCTTCTTGAATCAGTATTTTTATTACTATTATCAAAGAACAGAAAACATGACTACTGATCTTTTGGCCTAAGTAGAGATGGAAGACAAATTCATAGAAATAGCACTTAACAGAAGTGAATAAAAGAAACAGCCGTTCAAACAGTGACTCTGTGGCATCTTACTATACTGTTGGGCAGTGATGCAATGGGGTATGGGGGGGACACGATAACATGCGTGAATGTCGTAACCACATTGTTTTCTCATGTGAAACCTTCATAAGAGTGTATATCAATAAAACCTTAATAAAAAAAAGAAAAGAAACACCCTTTAACATAAGTAAACCAGGTCATGAGGGAAGTGACGGTTATAATTTTTCTACCAAGGACCTAGTTTTCCGTTGGACTCCTGTGTCTCAAAGTACCTGTATCTTCTACTTGTGATCTTGGGATTCCACTTACAAAGTACCAATATAAATTGGAGTGATTGACCACTAATGAAAAACCTAACTAGGATTTTAACTTCAAAACAGTACTCTTGAAATTCTAAATTTGGAAGTTTGAAGCACAAATTGGTATTGCATGTTTTGTAAAGTCAGTGAACTGAAATGAGTCATTTCAGCAATGAGTGAGCACAGCTGACAGTCCAGCTCCCGCATCTCAAAATAGCTTTATAGTCTCTGTTCACCTTCTAGATGAAGTAACATTCATAAAGTGAAGGTAAAATAGTGCCCCAGGGAAAACTACCTGTTCGTGTTCATGACAGAAGAGGAAAAAAGCAAGCAAGGCTAGGAAAAGGATCCTTCTAAAGCCACAAAGTAAAGGCTTATGGAGACATGCTGTATACTGTTGGTCATGAACGGGAGCTTTCCAAAATCTTACTAGCCTCACTCCATGCTCATGACAAGCGAAGGAGCAGGGCCGGATGGGTATAAAGGCAAGAGCAAATCTAGGCATGCTGTACCTTCTGGGACTTGCAGTGTATCATGTACTCATTGGTTCAATTAAATGGGTTTTAGACACCTCCATGACAGAGAACATATTCGTGAACATCTGCTAGATCCTAGATGGGAATCTAACCATAAATCAAGTGCAGAGAATGGGAGCAAGTGTAATTTTCTCTACATACTGTTTGCTAATGTATAGTGAATTTGAAAGTATTCAGCACATTTGAGAGTCAACAAGAACAACAAAATGCCACGGAGGCTATGGGGGGAGATACAGCAAGGCGGTGAGACTGTCCTTCTGAAGGGTCAACAGCAGAGCAAACACCTGCAAGTTATTCACCAGGATACAGCAGGAAACTTTAGATAACTATTTGGCATTCTCAGTAAAATATTTTTTTTAATTTCCACCACAAAACAAGAAAGTACTGCTATGTGGAGAGAGTGGGTCAGAATAAATTTATAATGGGATGAAAATGTAATGGGATGAGATGGATCAGTGGGGGTTTAGGATTCCACTCTTGGGAGAATTCACCAGGACATTTTATCTGCTCACCAATTTTCATTCTTTTTATTTATTTTTATTACTATTATCACCATGTCTTTTGATGAAAACATACATGCCTTTTTAGAGTATATACCAACTATTGGGAGTCGAGTGGTCCAAGACATACTAGGATGTCACCTCCAGTATGAAAGTCAAGTCAATGCACCACTGACCAATGTCCGGGGCCCACTTGGATTTTATGCAGAACATATACCATATTTGGGTGTGCTACACTGGTCTGTTCATTGAGTGAATGAAAATGCTGTCAAAAGTGAGTGGGCTCAGAGCAAGAGAAGGCTCACCAGGCTGTCCAGCTGCAGAGCAAGCAGCTCTGCCATTTGAACTTTGACCCAGTAAATTCAAATGTGCATGGTCAACCAGGATACTGTGTGAAGACTGTAGCATGCCCCAGGAGAACAATCACAGCACAATCCTATACGGTTTTAGCAAGTAACTATTCTTCTGATTAAAACTTGGGTGGCTACTAGACCTTGGCAGAGAATCAGTGCTTGACTATAGGACATCAAATGAATGTGCCGCTGGAGTGATCCATCATGGATTGGGTATTAGTGGACCCTCTAAGCCTTAAATACTACTGTGTTGAACAGGAGTCTACATTCAGGTGGAAGAAGTACAAATGCAATTTATCCACGCATTAAGGAACAAAACACATGACATCGCGGTGTACTTACTGATCTGCTCTGCCATGATGCCTTCAATACGTCTTTATGACCTCGTAAGAGGTCCCTACATGAAGCTGATGGACAAGGAAGATATTTTCCTGATTTACAAGTAGTTCTGGATTACATGTGCAATTCAGAACTTTCAAGAACATGTTGTCTGCTTTGTCGATGGGAATATGACCTGAGGTATGAATCTTTCCCGATTCATGGGAAATAGCTGATGGTTTGGCCAGATGGTGAGGGACTTATAAGCAACTAGATGGGAAAATTAATATAAAAAGAAGATTTGGAGAGATGTCTGTGGGCACAGCATATAGATCTGTATCCCACGAAAATGCTAATCAAAAGGCCCCTTCCACAAAAGCGTCTCTCAAAGAGGACCCTAAGATAAAAATAATCCCTATGAAAAGCTCCGTAAGGAAAACAGAATATAGGAAGGATAAAAGAAAACCAAATATAAATTTGGGGAGAACATGATAAATGTATAACAGGAACAAAAAGGTATATATATATATATACACACATATATACACATGTTTATATATGTTTATCTATGTATATATAAAATCTGTATCCACTAAGCCAGAGCCTCTCCATTTTAAATTCCCTGGAGTTCAGGTCTGGTTCCTCAGGTAGGGGAGGGGATGGGGCTCGGACTGCAGACCATAGGAATTTCAGATCATCCTCCTGACCTGTTCTCAACACCATGACTCAACCCACCCTCCGTGGTACCTATTGCAGTTAAACCCTGAACGGGTCTAAATTCTCATCAGCACAACTTGGTTCCCATCTTCCTCTGTTCTGCTTTCAATCTTCAAAAAATTGTGTTGACATCTCCCATCCAGTGTTGCCTCTTCTCCAATTCTCTAAAACCTTATGGTATGACTTATTCTACTATCAATTTAGGGGGCACTGGAAAGGCAGAAAGATAAGTTAATGTCTTCAATAGTACTTTCATCCTTACCTTTTTAACCATTTCCTTCCTTCAGAGGCACTTCTCTTCTCTACAGTTCTTTTCCCAGCCGTCCTTATTCCTGCCTGTTCCCCTCCTACCACACAGGCAATGCCCTACCACCATTCCTCCCTCATTCTGTCAGTCTTGATCTCCTATTAATCTTTTTCTGTGGAAAATGTCCAGAAAAAGAGCAGGCTAGACAAAGGAAGTTGAGCATATTTTGAATTCTCTCTAGGAAGCCATCTGACTCCTCCTGAGGAGAGGCTGCTTCTCAAAGCCCTAGAGAGAAAGTCTGCTTTGGTCACCAGCCCATCTCCTGGACAGGCTCCGGGTCACAATGAGGTCCAGTCAGTTTATCATTCCTGGAACACGGATGTCTCCATGGTAACTATTTCCATGGGTTCTCACTTATTTTTCCAGTTTAGCCATTAATAGAGTATTGGAGCCTGGAAACGTCTCTGTAATTCTGTCTGAAATTTCTTTCTGCTTCAGGACATTATACCTATCCCGTCACTTATCAAGCTTGATATTCTAAAAGGTTCTTTGGACATACATACTATACAGTACTTATATATATATAAAAATTCTCCATGCTAGCACTCCTCACTAGTTTATGACTTTACATACCATCTCTATGCTGTTGGCTCTCACATTTATTCTAAAGTTCTGGCCTCCAACAGGCACATGAAAAGATGCTCCACATCGCTTATCATCAGAGAAATGCAGATTAAAACCACAATGAGATATCACCTCACACCAGTGAGGATGGCCAACATCAAAACACAAACAACAACAAATGTTGGCGAGGATGTGGAGAAAAGGGAACCCTCCTACACTGCTGGTGGGACTGCAAATTAGTTCAACCATTGTGGAAAGCATTATGGAGGTTCCTCAAAAAACTCAAAATAGAAATACCATTTGACCCAGGAATTCCACTCCTAGGAATTTACCCTAAGAATGCAGCAGCCCAATTTGAAAGGACAGATGCACCCCTATGTTTATTGCAGCACTATTTACAATAGCCAAGAAATGGAAGCAACCTAAGTGTCCATCAGTAGATGAATGGATAAAGAAGAGGTGGTACATATACACAATGGAATATTATTCAGCCATAAGAAAACAAATCCTACCATTTGCAACAACATGGATGGAGCTAGAGGGTATTATGCTCAGTGAAATAAGCCAAGCCGAAAAAGACAAGTATCAAATGATTTCACTCATATGTGGAGTATAAGAACAAAGAAAAAAACTGAAGGAACAAAACAGCAGCAGACTCACAGAACCCAAGAACGGACTAATAGTTACCAAAGGGAAAGGGACCGGGGAAAATGGGTGGGAAGGGAGGGATAAGAGGGAAAAAGGGGCATTACGATTAGCAGATGTAATGTTGGGGGGGCACGAGGAGGGCAGTACAACTCAGAGAAGACAAGTAGTGATTCTATAGCATCTCACTACGCTGATGGACAGTGACTGTAATGGGGTTGGTGGGGGGGACCTGATGAAGGGGTAGTTTAATAACCGTAATATTGCACATGTAATTGTAGATTAATGATAATAAAATAAATTATATTTAAAAAAATAAAATACTAACTACAAAAAAATTAAATTAAATTAAATTAAAAATAAAATAAAGTTCTGGCCTCAAGGTTGTGTATACACAATTGTCTTATCCATGTTTCTACTTAGTTATCAAATAGGTGTGTCTTAATATGGCCAAAACCAAGCCCCCAATTCCCGCACACTTCCACCAGCCTGTTCCTCTCATTATATTCTCATCTAAGTAAGCTGCAATGTCATCTTTCCAAACGCCCAAACCACCTTGGAGTCAGATGGATAAAGAAAAATGGAATACTATTCAGCCATAAAAAAGAAGGAAATCCTGCCATTTGTGTCAACATGGATGGACCCTGAAGGCATTATGCTAAATAAAATAATATGGACAGAGGAAGACAAATACCAGATGATCTCACTTACATGTAGAATCTGAAAAAACCAAATTCATAGAAACAGAGATCAGTCTGCTGGTTGTCAATGGGGTGGGGGACGGGAGAGAGGTGATGAGGGGTGTGAGAACTGTGTGAAGGGGGTCAAAAGGTACAAACTTCCAGTTACAAGATAAATAAGATGTGGGAATATAATGTACCACATGATGACTACAGTAAACAATACTGTATTGCAGTATATCTTAGAGTTGTGAAGAGAGTAGATCTTAAAAATTCTCATCACAAGAAAAAAAAATTGTAACTATCCAAGGTAATGGATGTTAACTAGACTTAATGTTGTAATCTTTTCACAATATATACACATATCAAATCACCTTAAACTTACAATGGTTTTGTTAATTATATCTCAATAAATCTGAAAAAAATTTTTAATGAAAATTTCTAAATATCTTGGAGTCAATCTGGACTCCTCTCTTTCTCTCACACACCATAATAAATGTATTAGCAAATTCTGTTGGTGTATCTATACTCAAAATATACCCAGTTATTTGCCTACTCCACCATTACCATTCTATTCCAAGACACCACCATCTCTCTCCTCTCTCCTAAAATACGTTGAAAGCCTCCTAACTGACTGGGCTTCTATCCTTGCCTTCATATCGTCTCTTCTCAAGAGAGTTGCCAGAATAATCCTTCCAAGACACTGTTCCAGCATCTCCTGATTAATAAACTTCCCCTGCCAATTTATATAACAGGGCAAATATTTCCCATCTTTCTGCCAAGGTGCGTGAGCTTGCACACACATGCATACACACACACTTATACACACATGTGCACACACTTTAACTTGTGAAATTTTTCTCTGAAGCACTTGTTGCCATCTAATTTTGTGTACTAAAAATATTAAATGACTTTTTAAAAATAATGAAACAGCTATTTGCAATTAGACTTTTCCCCCTTACTTAAGAGGTCCATCTTCTGCCTAAAAGGATGAAATGAAATACCCACCACCCACTGCCCACCTGTCTTCTCCCCCTAGGAGTCCACTCTATAGCAACCATAGCCCATTCTAAAGACTACGCAAAGATGTGCAATGATTATAAGAAAAGAAAACTAGAGGAGTGTCCTTATTACCAGCAAGCACCATTTCCATTAACAATGGGATGGCTCTAGCCTAAAAATATTTGAGTCCACCTTCTATTCTTTAAGCATAATATTCAGCCCGTGAGACGTAGTACATTCCTTACCATGTGGTTCCTATGGTAAGGTTCCCACGGTCTACTTCCCTTATATATCAACCTCCTTCCCCCAGGATCGTTCATCTTTAATTGCTAAGGGGCAGCACAGTGCAGCGTACCCCTCTTGAGCAACCTACCACTCTGCCTTCCATCCTGCCCACTTCTCCCTCAGGGCTACAGCCCTTTCCCAACTCCACACCATATTTCAGTTCTTCAAGTCCTTTCCATTTTCACCCTTGCCTCCAGAAACCTGCTTTTCTTGTTTGGTGGTTTGGGGGTTTTCTTTGTAAACCCAAAGCCCCTTAAATCTACCCCTGGGGCCATAAAATCCCAGACCTCCAAAACAGGAAGCCCCAGCAATTTCCATAAGCTAGGCACCTGGTGAGTTAACAGGTGAGAAAACAGAACAGAGTTAATTCTTGATAAGGTGCTCATGGTATATATAGATAAAAGAATTTTTAAAAATCAGTCCTAATCCAACCATGAAAAGATTACCAGAGCTGAAGTTTTGGTGCCTTTCCATGATTACATCATTGAAACGACATATTTAAATGTGCATATTCATTGTAACAACAAGCAATAAGAATTCTTTATAACCATAATTTTAAATGGCCACTCATCAGCTCACTATATGGATCCAACACCATTTATATTAATCATTTCCCACTCATTAGATATTTAAATTGTTTCATTGGATGTATATAATCATTCAATTAGAAATAATGCTAAAATTAATATATCCTGTAAAAATACGCATTTTGGATCATTTCCTTAGAAAATATTCTCAGAACCAGAAGTGCCAAGTCAAATAATATTAATAGTTTGGGGGCTTTAAATAAATATATATATCTAGATACAATTGTAGGCATGTAACTACAACTTAAACTCTGAGCAAGTGTGACCGAACTTTCGACATGGGGTGTTCAATAACTACATACATAAAGTAGTATCCCAATGTTCTACTCTATATTAACTTGATTATTGTTGAGAGTAAAGGTTTTTTAATGTTAGAAAATTCTCTGAAACTGTTCACATCTTTTCCTCCTTTCCAGAATTTGGGTCTTAATTTTTTTTATTCATTTGCATGATTTCTTTATATGCTCAGTATAATATTCCCTTAGATATCTGTTAAAAATACCTTCCCAATGTGTAACATGTTTTTTACTTTGTATTTTGTTTTTATATTTTTAAAAGAAGTGGTTTTTAAGTTATTTTTATGTAAGAAGTCAGGTTTATCATTTTTCTCTTTCATTGCTTCTAGGCTAAAAAACCCTCTCTCATCCCTGGGTTGAGATGAATATTCCCCTATATTTCTATCATTTTCAGGTTTTGTTGATTTTGACATTTAGTGTTATAAATCAGCAGAAAACAAGTGAGCATTTAGTAAAAGAAAGAATTCTAAACAATTTTCTAATTATTTTAGAATTATTAAATAAGCCCACCTTTTATTCTTTATTTGTTTTGCCTCCTTCATCAGATATGAAACCCTATTTATATCAAATTATTTTCCTAAATTATCTATTCACTTAGCTACCATTAATGTACAGATATAACTGCTACAGATTTCTAATAACTGATAATAAATATTTTTTTAAAAATCCAGGAAGGTTTGCTTCTGCCTCATTATATTTTTTCTTTCAGCACTTTTATGGTGCTGTTACATTTCACCTATTTGTTCTTCTAAGTGATATTGAAAATTTTTGGTAATTTCCAGAAGAAAAAAATCCTGTTGGAATTTTTATTGTGATTAAAACTACAAGCAAATTTAGGAAAAATGGAAATTTTCACATTCATCATGCTTCTCTTCAAGAACATTTCATGTCTACATTATTCAAATTCCTTTATATCTCTCAGCTGAGTTTTATAACTTTCTCCATAGAGATTCACACATTTCATTTTAGAGTTATTCATAGACACTCTCTCCCTTTTATTGCTATTATGAATAGAACTTTTTTTTCACTGCTACTGCTAAATGGTTATTGCCATAGAGATTGGCCACAATAATTCAACCCAGAAAACTTTTAAAGCAAGTATTACCAAGTGCCCATTTCTGTAAGAGAGAAAGAAATCTCTGTATTTATAATGTATCTAAATTTAATAATTGTATCTTTCTGATGAACCCTTTAAATAAATGGTGCACACACTATGTAATTTAATTAAGTTGATTTGCTCAGTTGCTTAAGCCATACATTTTTGGATATAGGATAATGTTACTAAAACAACTATTACTGGTTGCAACAATTGCTCTGAAATAATGTTTGCTAATAATTAGGTAATAGAACCAGTAGTCTACTGACATTTCTCCTAGTCTAAAAAAAATAAAATCATATGATCTGCATAAAGGGGCATGCTTAACTTTCTCTTCTCTGTAACTGGGTGAAGTGGAGGGAAAGGGGCATTTGTTTTCCTCACTTGAGAATGCTGTAGTCTCTAAGACACGTATGCCATAAAGAAGAAAGGCCAGAATGTGCCCTTATTTAGTGCTATGAAAATGAATTCATTTTTGCAGGCTGTCAGTGAGCATCAAGGACTGCATGTGACAAAACTTCAACTCAATCCAGCTTAAAACAAAAAGAGCGTTTTTGACTCGCAAATTGGAAACTCCAGGAGTAGGCAAGGCATGCTCAAGCATTCCCTCACATTCTCCCTCTTCCTCTGCCTTTTCATTCTGCTTTTCATTCTGCTTCTCTATGCTTCTCTTGGCTTATTGACTTTATTCTCCAATGGAGATAGAGTTTATCTCCATCCCTGGAACATCTGTGTTTCCACATGTTTGCCATTTATTTCTCATTCTAAGTAACATAATTTCACCGACACAATGGACCAATGTGAAATTCTGCAGAATGTCCCAATAATCTAAGTCTCTTCAGACTACATTATGACAGATGGAAAGAGAGTGAGCATAGTCCTGTGGCAAGACCATAAATGTATACTGCTGTCAGTCCACATACATGAAAACTGGTTCTGATCCTTTTTCTTGATAAGGATGAGAAGAATTTCACCATGCGAATACGTACATATATCATTTATCTAAGGCTGTGTTAATCTGCTCTAGCGAAAATATGCCTGGTGTAGCAACTGAAACTGACACTACTACTTGATCACATTTACCATCTGCAGATGCCATCATCTGCCAGGGACCATTTCATTTTTGTAGATAAGACTGGTGAACTAAATGGGGATTTGATGAGATGACCACTTCTGACTTTTTTAAGTTTGGAGGGAAGTATTAATATCTAAAATAACCCTAGACTGCAAAATTGTGTTTTATTTACTCTCTTGGCCAGGATGTAGGACAATTTCTGAGGCTTCCAGTTAGTCTTTCCCATATGATAGCCCTTAATCACGGGTCAAGAAACCAATATGGGAGTGTTACTGAGTTCCAAGTATCCGTCCCACTAAGGCTTTTCTTCTTTTCTGATATAAGCATTGAAAGCTAGAAATTTCCTTCTAGGCATTGTGTTAGTTGCATCTCATGATTTTGATGTGTTTTATGTTCATTATCATTCAATTTGAAATATTTCCTAAGTTCTCCTGTGATTTTGTTTTTGTCCTAAGGATTACTTAGAAATGTAAGTATATTCCATTCCAATTAAGTATTTGGGAAATGAGGAAATGGCCACTGAGTGCACTGAGGACCTTCTGTGAGCTGGACTTGGCCAAGACCCCATATACACCATTCTACCTGGGAGGCAGGATGAGGCTTTGATCCCAGATAACAATGCCAACTTGACCCTGCATTGAACAGTTTCAAAATGTTGAGATATTCCCCTTTCCACAAGCATAGAGTCTCCCCAGTATAGGGTTACCTGAGTAAATGCCTGTGATCCCTTCGGCAGAGAACTGGAAAATGCCTTAATACATATACTTGTTACAGTGTTTCAGCATTCTTCCTCGTGGGAACCACCTTCTCCTCCAGTTCATGGATTCCGTGTCTGAGAAGGTTCTCAGTCCAAATATTAGAGCAGTAATGTTTTACTGGACTAACTGGTATCAGCCTCCTCATTAGCCATCCTTAATTTCTTCTGATTGTATAAATGAAGCAGTTCTCTTGTTAACTGCCATCTATCTTGACCTTACTAACTTTGGGTGCTAGTAACCCTTCCACAGCTCTCTGAAGTTCAGGCCCACCTTGTGGCCCTTCCAACCCTGCTTCTCATTACAGTAATTGCACCCATCCTGTTTCTAGTGGCTAAATGGTGCTTCCTGGCCTCTCTCTGTCAAATATAGTTCTGTTACAGTGACTCTTATCATTGGTTCTGACATACAGAACTTCTCAACAGAGGCCTTGCCAATCCTGTGAGGAGCTCTCAACCTGGAGTGGATCTTCAGAGTTGTCCCAAATTGAAATAAGTTGGCCAGGCCTTTGAACCCCTGCACTAATCAGTCCTTATATGCAGACTGCCCCCCTCATGCCAGGAGGAGGCATAACTTACGGTGAAGTTGCTCCCTTCCTCCCAAAACTCCAAACAGTGCCCTGAGCCGTGACCACCAAGCCCTCCTGGCAGCTGGGGAATGAGGGCTTCAGTCCAGAAGAGGGGAGATGGAGAGTACACCACAGCATCTACCACAGTAGCACACGTCTGAGGAGTGATTAATAATAAAAGGCCCATAGTTTTTCGATGGGGAATGAAGGATTCATTTTTTTTAACTGAATTACTCTCTAGCTCATACCACCTACAGCCATTTTCATACAACTAATAAAAATAAACTCAGGCAATTAGGTACATCATTTCAAAGTCATCAATGAGTAACTCTCAAGGCAGGACACCTTTTCTGAATACATTCTTCACCTTTATAAAGAACTAGGGTATTTGGATTGCACCTGGAAGGGGTGGCCAAAAAGTCCAAAGCCTGCCCACAGATGTGTTTTGATTGGTATATAGAATGTTTCCTAAAAATTGAATTAGCTGCAGATTAATATCAATAAATCTCACAATACAACTATTACTGATTTCTCTTGGGAAATGGTAGATCTCGGAACAGTGGCCCAACAAGAGTTAATTCTCAGGAGTAGGCTCCTCTTCCCATTGTCATGTCCAGTGGCGGGACCCCTGGCCCGTCTCTTCTGGTGAAAGCACTATCTACTGCCTGCGGCATAGCAGGTTTAAATTGGCAGAGGTTCAGGTTGCAGTAAGTTTGCACCTCTGAGCAAACAAATCCATTTTTTATTTCCTGCAGTTTCAGAGCATCACTAATAGAATCTGCAATCCTGTACTGCAAATAGAATTTGATCCACCTAATTCATTAAGATCCCTAATCTCTAAAAGCCCACCATGTGAACAGAGTCTGGGACAATAATTCCAAAAGTTAACAGAGGAACTGGTAACTTCTCAGCCAGTCCAGAATACCCACTTTGAAATGCAGTAATAAACAGAAAGGAATTATGCTGTGCCCCAAAAGGCAGGCTGCCAGATCAAATTTTTTTTTAAGTTTCCACAAATTATCTCCTGCCCTACCATTTAGTATTAAAAGCTGTTTTTGTACGGACTTTTCCATTTAAAAGGTATACATTTTTATGAAAAGATTAGCCCATAGTAGAATAATCCTCCTTACCTCAAAGCATGTTACGACATTCAGATCCCTGAGAATCATAAATTCCTTGCATAAAATGAAGAGTGGACCCATGAACTCTGCATGGCCATGTGCCCAAATGGACGGGAAGCACCTTGACAAGAGGCAATCACCCCTGGGTGTCCAGGGAACCAAATAAGGAAAGGAAAGCAGAGACTCTTGTCATTCATGCCAGGGACTGAGAAGCAGATTCCTCATGCTGACGG
The DNA here is from genome assembly GCA_032199065.1 of Smutsia gigantea. NCBI lineage: Eukaryota > Metazoa > Chordata > Mammalia > Pholidota > Manidae > Smutsia > Smutsia gigantea. Next base: position 168,259 of record JAVSCE010018803.1, read on the forward strand.
GAAAGCGAGAGTAACTCTTATTCCTAACAAAGTATGCAGGCTATTTTCCCCTAACATCCAAGAAAGAGATGAACTCTCAAACCTTGACCACAGTCTGAACACCAATCTCTTGATGTCAACAGCCTTCAAAAAGCAAACATCAAGCTCCCCATACAAAGCCCCCAAATGCTCCAGAGCGACTCAAGCTCTGGGGGTCGTGTAGGTGCCTCCTCACAATCGTTCTTCTTTGGTAATAACGGGTTCGGCCGGAGCAAGCAGAACAAGGGGGAAGATGAGATGGTGGCAGCCTGGGAAAAACAGGCCAAGTGCTGAGGTGAGAACCGAAGATTCCTAGCCTTGGACACTTGCCAGCGATGATAAGATAAACCCATCTCACTGGAGTCTTGTGGGAATGAGGTAATCAAAATGATGCTATGGCTTATTATGCAGAGAATGATGAACAGATGTTCTCGATCTCCTCTGAGGAGCCAACAGGCAGCAAAGGGCGCGCGCCGCGCGTACAGCACGCAGAGCTTCTGCACCCTCCACTGCATCAGCGCCAAGTACTGAGCCCGACTCCCTCAGAGGGAAAGAGCCGAGAATTTTCATTTTCCGCCAGCACCATAGGCGATTCAAATAGAGGTGGGCCATGGACCGTGTTTACATAAACCTAGCATGTAAGTGAACCAGAAGGAAGAACTTTCTAGAAGCTAGGAGTTAAATCTGGAGAGAGTGTGGGAATTACCAAAGGATTTCAAAGAAATCCCAAAGAACAGGATCCTGCTTTCCTAATGATTTGTGCATAGTGCTGGAAAGCAAGCAGAAGGGGATTTGGAGGTAAGTAAGGAGGGAGTACAGGAAGGACAGAGGAGCAGGGAATCAAGATCTGGGAAGGATTATGAAGGCTGGCATGGGGTTTTTTTTTTTTTACATTTATCAAAAGGAGTCATGGGTTATGAAAGACTGAGATATCTGCATTAGATATCTGATGCATAAACACACGAATGCATGATGAGATCTAAGTTAGAGGAGGACAGCGTGAAAGCAAGTGCTGAGGCCTGAGTAGAAGTGAGTGACGGCAGCTCCCACCCACTGTTCCTTCTCCCAGGGCCAAGGACAGTGACTGGCACAATGGTGACAGTATCTGCTGCCCGTTATGAGTACTACTAGGCAGCCCTCACAGGACACAGTACACGACATGAGATGCACATTATCTTATTCTTACAACAACAGAAGTAAATATTAGGATCTTGAGCTTGCAGATGAGGAAACTTGTGAAGGAAATCATTCAGAAAGACCAGCAAGTAGGTGGCCAAGCTGAATTTAGGCCAAACTGCCTGACCCCAGAGGCTGAATTCTTACTGATGATGCTAAACCCCCAGCAAATGACTCCAAAAGCACCATCTGTGTGCCACCCACGCAGGAGGCCTTGCAGGCATCACCTCATTCACGCCTCTGGACAGCTCCATGGGTAGGCAGTTAGCTCTGTCAGATCAGGAAAAAGGATTAGAAAGCACCTTCCCCAAAGGCCTAAGTGTCAGAACTGGACCTCAAATTCTGATCTAAGGTTAGATTATCAATTATATCCAAGTTCAAGTGGATCCCTTTTGTTAGTGAGCAAAAAAAAACACAGTCTGGAAGCTACTGAACACATCTGGACCTGGCTAATTTGTTTTCTAATCTCCATCTTCCTCTACACTTCCCCTCACCCTTCCCCTTCTCTTTATTACCACCTCCTCCCCTCTACTTTCCTGAAGCAACTACATGTAAAAAAAAATCCATCTTTTACATGTTGGGATGGATTTAAGACAATACTTTAACTTTCTAGAGATAAGCACTTTTAAGTCTCATTCCAAATTGTGGAATCAATGTCCTTGTCCCCCAGCTAAGGGATTTTAGCAAACATAGGGGAAGTTGGGCAGGGAAGACTCCAGAAGGTTTGCCACAGATTATCAACTTTTCTTTGGCTCTGTGCAATTGGATATCTGATAATTTCCTGAATAAAAACTATATATGATAGAAGTTGTAGGGTTTTTGTTTATTTAAGACAGTTGGAGATAATAAGAAAAATATTCTACCATTCATCTGTCTCAGGGCTTCTTCAAACTACCCAGTACTTATCATTAAATAATCCTGAAACATGAAATCCTCTGCTTTTACGTCATCAATTGGTATAGGATTAGTAGCCCACCCTTATGACCTCATTTAACCTAATTACCTCCCAAGAGCTCTATCCACAAATAAAGTCACATGCAGGGGGGACACAAGTTCATAGCAAACATAAGGGGCCTTAGACATGAGGGTCCCCTAATGAAAAGCAGCCTGTCTAGTTAAGGGACAGAATTGAATCACTATGTAACTGTGGCACCTGGTTGTCTAAATGAATCTTTATTGATCTCTTTCTCATATCCTGTGTCCTGGGGGAATAGGGAATAAAAAAGCAATAAGCTTTTGTAAGGCACACATCAAGCAGTAAATGCCCAAATTGATTATTCAATAAAAGGGTGCTTTTTAAGTTTCTATCTTCTCCTTTCTCCATAGCAGCCAATCTTGGCTTCTATAACAAGTCTTCCTTTTGTTAACAGTATTAAAACTAAGACACTTGTAGGGCGCTGTTTTGTTTCTGTGAACTGAGCCCGCCATCCAGTGGCTAATACAGAAATTGCAAGGACGCAGGGCACACAGGACGCAGGGCACACAGGACTGCTTTACACATGGAACTGTTAACAGTCACTCACTACAACTTCAACCGTGCAGACAAACAACCACTTCTGGAAAACAGTTAACTTTAATCCTAAAGCAGGTTTGCCTTGGGCTTTCTTAGTTGAGAGGAGGACAGAAAAGGGATGGTGGGGTTTGTGGGTGGAACTGCAGGTGGAGGGGGCCAGCACCCAGTCTGAGCTCCCTCCCCTGCCACAGCCCACACTCTCTCCTCCTATCCTGCCCTCAAGGGTCTCGACAGACACCTGCCTGTCCAAAGCCTCCCACCTCTGCCAATCGCCAGCCACTGCCACTGCTGGGCTTCAACCCATTTCTGATTCCATTTGGGCAGACATAACTAAAACCTCAAATTCATTATCTTCCCCACAAAGCTTGCTCCTTCACCAGTGTTTGCTTGCTTGGGGAGTGGCACCACCATCTGGTCAGCCCCAGGGTCCAGGCACCTGGGCCCCACCCTGTCCCCCATTCTTACACCCAACGGTTCACGGAATCGGGCCCAGGCTACCACTGGACTGTGTTTCCAACCACCCCTGTCCTCTCTACAGCCCTAATGGATTTCTCTGTCCCCATTCACGTCCCATCTGCATCCCTCCAACCCATTCTCCAGACTGCTGCCCAATAAACTCTCTATATATTTATGCTGCGTGAACACTTTTTTGGTGAGCTGTGTTAAGACAATGCAGCTAGGCATAGGTGAGCAGGCAGCAGAATGTTCCTTACAATAAATATAGCATAGGCCAAAGAACAACATGAATGTAGATGATGAATGTAAGTATAGTTATGTATATTTGTATGTGTATGTACGATACAGGCATTCACACAGACACGCACAGTTAAATCGAAGTGGAAAAGGCCTTTCTAAACATAATACAAAATCCAGAAGCCAGAAGGTAAAAGATTAATTTGACCATAGGCAAATTTTAAATTTTGATAAAAATAATGTAATCAAAGTGTTTGGAGGCTTTCTTGGCCAAAGATCAGGGAATATGCCCTTTCCTTTGGCATATTTTTTTAATAAATATAAATACAAGGCTGTGAGGGAAAATTTCAGAATTTTAAAAGACAGACATCAATCAGAATCTACTACTCAAGTAGTTAATATCCACTCAAACTGTCATTAAGGAATAATCAGGTGACATAAGGCTACTTTCTCAGACCTCTGCTGGTAAGGGTTCTTTCTCTTCATCAAATGTCTGAAAGGCGGAGACCTACTTCCACTCATCTAGGAAAGACCAACAGAGAGGTCTGTCCACCTGTAAGGCCCCAAGGATAAGACCTGCTCTCTTTTGCTCAAGGGTGAACTTAACCTGACTTTCATATCCATGTTGGTGAGTTATGAGATGAAATTTTAACTCTTCTTATTTGGGTCACTTAAAGCTGAGCTTCTTCTATTTCCTAATAATAATATTACAGAATAATGGTGTGCATAATTTCTAGTAGTAATATTAGAGACTAATAAGTGTGCATAATTTCTCACAGAACAAACAACATAAGACACTTAGATCATATTTCATTCTTCTAACCCTTTCTCTTCTTGCAACTTGTATAAATTAATGTTTTGGAATGAAACTTCTCAGGCCTTGCTCTAACAACAAAAGCTCCCATCTCTCTGGAGAAAAGTAAGAATGTCAAATGTAAAAGGCAAAGCAAGAGTCTTAACCTGGACATGCAGGATCTTTCCAGAAAGAGTCTCCTGACACAGGTACCAAATTATCTGCTTTAATAATCACCTCCCCACAGCCCCCGATGGCCCCTGGAATAGGTCTGACCAGTCAACTATCCACTGATTTGACATGGAGACGTTAGAAAACCAGAGGAGCCCAGAGCAGGGAAACCTCCAGGATGAAGCCACGATGCCTGACAGGAAGGTCTCACAGAAAGCGGGGACAAGAAACCATGCTCTGCATGACCGGTGACCTCTGAAAGATTTAACCCACTCCTCACAGAAAAGCAGGATCCAACCAACAGATCAGCCCCTCCCTTAAAGCAGGAATCCTGAGGGAGAAATGCCCTTCATAACAGCAAAAATAATAATGCAGTCTTCCCTTCCCCCCCAACCACCAATCACACCCCCACTGCACACACACACACACACACACACATACACACACCTACACACACACACACACACACACACACACACAGCCTTTACTCTTTCACTTCAGTGCTGGGACAACCCAGTCCGTAACAGACGAGGCTCTCTCTCAAGGAAGAAAACCTGCAGCATATCAGGGCCATTTTGCTCCCACCTTCATGAGACCTCTCTGTCTACACCTATTAGGTTCTTTACATACCTTCCTTGGGCTCATGAGAATGAGATGTTTGTACCTAAAGGCTCTGAGATGTCCAAAACTGAACATTTACTAAATCAACTTTAAGGCCAAACTGCACCCTGAGCCAAATCCACTCCCTACCGCCCATCGCAAATGCCACCCAGGTGCCGTCCAGTATAACTCCCCACAAGTGTGCAGAGAGCATCGAGGATCCTTAGGGAAAATCCCCAGATCCTTCAGCAGCAATAAAAATATGTACCACATTCAGGCAATATGAATCCCCTCAAGTAATAAGTGTCTAGAAAGAAATTGGACTCCAGAAATAAAATCCTCTTATATATTACAGCTGAAAAAAATTAATCCCCAAATTTGTTCCCCTCCCCAAATCTTATTTTTCTTAGTCTTAAGAGAGCCTCACATCAATGCCTGTGTCAAGCCAGGCACCTGCTTCAGGAGCCACAACCTAACTTTCACAGATCAGCTCTTTCATCACCTCCCAAGTTGAATTAACCAAACTCAAACGTCTCCCTTAAGCCACTTGTCCAAAGAGTCAGAGTAAACAGGAAAAAATAAGACACTAAGCATTAGCACGCCAAGCATAAAAGGCAGAAAACAAAAAACGCCCAGCTTCTACCATCGTGACTCCAAACAAAATAATCTTCTCAAGACCCAGTATTTAAAACAGAATCACATTAGGAGAAATAGACCAGCAGAAAGGTAACTGTGATATTATATATCCTCTTTCCTCAGAAAAATAATTAACCTATATACACTGTACCCTCTCCCAGAAGGGCGTTTGAGACATTTCTGTGTCTAACAGGTTAGTTTGCAACCTCAGGAGCTTCCTGCACGAAATCTGAAATTGGACCCTGTTCAGAGAGCTGGGGGAGATGAAGAAAGGGACAGGCCCTCTACGTTGGGGGGTGGCAGGTACAATGAGCAAGGGTACTCACCCAGGAGGCTGGACTCTGAGTTTACATAGAGGCCTTAACCGGGTTCAGTCAGGTAACAGTGCAGAGGGGCCCCACACCACATCGTTCTCAAGGCTGCGCCCTTGAAAATGGCTCACGTCGTGAGAGTGTCAGGCAGAATAAAAATTCTAAGGGCTAGGGAGTGGGTGAGGAGACTCTGATTGGCCCGGACCAGCTCATAGGTCAACCTCAATCTCGTCCTTTAGATGACTTTGCTAACATAGCAAAATAGAGAAATGTGCAAGGTGGTGCCTCCAAGTCCCCAGGTTTTATCTGCGTGCATCCCACATATTTTAAAGCCTTGTACTGTTCAGTTTCCCTTTGAACCTTGTGTTCAAGGAATCTTCATGCTTAACTGGTTCAGAGTCCTGATAGGGAAGAGTGATATTATAACCTGGATGTTCCCCAAACAACTCAACAATCTATTAGCAATCATAAGATCCTTCCCAAGTCCAGTCCCCAAAGGAACATAGACCCAATATATTTCATATCCATCTGACTTGACCTCTAAGATCTCAATCTTTCTCCAAAGGAAATTCTTTTCTTCCTCCTGCTCAACTAATACCTTTATCTTCATTTTCCTTGTTACTTCCCTCATATTCCTATTCTGAAGTCAAATCTAAAATCTGGTTTTATCAATTCTATTCCTCTTTGACTTTCAGGACAAGACTGCTTCTTAGAGGTACCTGTATTCCAGGTACAGGCTGTTTGATTTTCTTCTAAGTTTCAGGGTTTAGAGCAATTCAAATGAATTTATTTTCAACTCCAGCAAAAAAAAAGATGAGATAATAAGCACACTTTGATGACCCTTTGATTTACAACATTTGACCTAAATAATGGTAAAATGCAGAAGTAACAGAAATTAAGGGACACATACGAGTGGTATGAGACCATTTTTCAGGAGGCAGTTCTTTGCTCTACACATCAGAATAGACATATTGCCTCAGACTGTAATTTATCTCTTAAGCATCCTTGTACTGTCTCTCCTCTAAGTCAGGAACAGTATTTCCCCCTCTTTTATTACCAGCTTCCAGCACAAAGTCCTTCATGCAGAAAGGGCTCGGGAACTTGACAACCGCCGCAAAATCCTACCCTTGAAGCTACTGAGACTGACTCTCACTACATAATGACGCAGAGTCAAGAGACCCAAGTTTGGTTTCTGCCCAGACAATAAATAAGTGGTTGTATCACTCTGTAGGGTGTGTGGTTTCCTACAGAGGAACTGGACTTGAGATGAGAGGATTATATATGACCTACCTCCAACATCTCTTCCGGCAGCATGCTGCCATGAGAATTACTCTCAAGTCTTTTTAAGGTGAAGTGTGCATTTTGACTGTGTTAAGGTATCACACTCGTGGAAAGAATCTAAAGAACACTGGGACAAGCATGCACCTTGACCCAGCATTGCTATGTATCAATAGAATCCTGAACATCCCGCAGGCAACCTGAAGCCCTCAGTGCTTCAAAACAGTTCTCTAAGGCGCCAGGAGGCTGTCGGAGGAAGATGACACCTGTCTACTACATCCCCGTCCCCATCACAAGTCACGCACCAACAGACAAACCCTGGTCCTGCAGAAGCAGGGAGCTGACCTGATTGTTTTACCTCTAGCAGGACCCCGGAAGCTACCCTTTGCAGATTCTGTCCCTTTCTTCTTTAGGTAGGTCAATAATCCTTTTGGAACTAACCTTTCTTTGAGGCTCCTGTACATTATTCAATCTGACTGTTGTCTTTGGTCCTGTCCCTACCCTCAACCTTTCAGCCCACAGTGGGCATCTTCATGCAGCTGGATTCTCTCTACATGTACATAAATGGACATACTAATTCTACTGGGCTCTTCAGCTTGTGCTCTGCTTCCTTAGACTTCCAAATAACCCTACCTTGGTGAGAATAATCTCTCCTCCAATAAATGACCAGGAGTCCCTGAATTTCAAGATGTGAGTCCTGAATCCACACAGCATACTGTCAGTTCAAGACATCAAAGGAGCTCTTAGGTAAAAAAGCTGTTAGGAGCTGCTGGTGGGCCTGACTCTATAAAACATCAGGGTTAATGGCATATTTATCCAACAGCTAACATCAGGAATTAAACCTTAGTTCTCTGGAAGAATAGAAAGTAGAAACCGGATCACGTTTAAAGAAAAATGTGAACCACCACTGAGAACCGAAAAATAAATCAATTCCCCAATCACATCTACAAAGTGTCCCAGGGAAAAAAAACCAGTGGCATTTTTTTTAACCTATAGGCTCAAATTCTACCCACCCTACTCACCATGCACAATTGCACGTGCACACACACACACGCACGCTCACACACACACATTCACAGACACATGGCGGCAAATACTTAAATCCCACCAACAGTTTCACCTAGTTACACTATGCTGACCAACACTTTAGCTTTTGATAAATGCACAATCTGTTCCCAAATGTTATTTATTCTGTTTCTTCTTACAATACTGAATATATGGAGTGTTTTTTCAACCTCCCTGCATACTGAAGTAATAGTTTTATCAGTAATTCAGACTATATTTTTTTCCATGTAAGCAATGTAATCTCTTCACCTCATTGTCCCAGATAACTTCTTATCATAACCAAAACTTCTGAAGAGAAGAGATTGCCATTAGCTTTAGACTTCTTTCAGAGATTTTCTAGGAGTCCAGTGGGAGCTCCAAAACAAATGTAAAAGTCTCCCTCCATGTAGGCGATGAAGCCATTCCTAAGGAACCCCTGTTAGAAGACAGTTTTTACGTTGAGAAAGAGAAAAGGAAAATGCAGAACGTACCCTGAAGCATCTCAGAGTAACAAATCCTCTATACATTGAGAGTCACACAGCTATGTGGAAATAACCAAAAAGGACACAGGAATAATCCTCTACTAACGCTTACCAAATAGCAGATCCATCCTCAAACTCAACAGCGTCCTTGCCTCACATTTAGCTGCAAAGAAGTGACTGTCATGTGATGCTGGAGACAGCCATGATCCTTGTTTTTCCAGGTGCCATCCGTAGCTGGGTTCCTGCCACGTGTTTCATGAACAGACCCACAAATGCCCATGGGACTCTGCCAGAGACTCCCCCTCACAGCTGACCCCGTCACTGGGTACAGACTAGTGCAAATATATCCAGTGTCAGGCTTCGGCCGCTCCCTCGTGAGTCAGCCATGCGCTGGAAGTAGGACCCTTTAGCCTGTTTATGAAAAAACCCGTTGTTTGAACTGTTATTGTCAGAGGAACCTAGGAAAGTCACTTCATTTATGACTTTTTAGCCAGTTAACATAAAACTTAGGCCTTAGACAGCAGAGGATTGGGCATGAAATAAGTTAATATTTGAATATCAATGCCCTTATAATCAACAAACAGCACTTTTTTGGCTTCAAAGTACACACTTTAAGATGAGCATCAAAATTGAAGTAACTCTGTCTATATAATATGTTAGATATTTTTTGAATGTGTATAAATCAAATTTAAAATAATTAAAGCATTTTAGGGGGTCCCCAAGAGAAACTTTTTTTGGTAAAATAAAGACCTATAATTTGTCATACAGTTGTGCCCCTAATTTACACCTTTTGTAAATCTCTTTTTCTTTGTTAAGGTATTTTACTGAAGTCAAACCTGTTGGTATTGCCTAAAATAACAGTGACTAATCGTGAACAAGAGCTCCTGACAACAAAGGAAAATCCACCTGTACCATCACCCGGTGCTGGCAATCATCTCAGAGAAAATGTTGATGGATTTGGGGTGCAAGAAAATAAAGGAAACTCTATTTCCTGCAGGTAAAGATTCAGCAGAAGCACCCCTGGGAAAGTTGTGCCATAGTAACACCCCACTAGCAGGAACACCATTCCTTCTGAGCCACCAGGAAACTGTGAAAGGCCTGAAGCACAGATAACCATCTTGCTACAATAGGCTAACACATGGACGGTTCTGGATTCTCTCTATTCCCTCATTTCTTTCTGCGGCTTCTTAAAAAGAAACGCCTTAGGAAGTCTGTCCAATATAAGCCTTTTTAATGTAAATGTGATTTAAAGCTGTTTTAGATCTCTGTCCCAAGGAACAAAGCTGTGGTTCTCACTGCTCTGCTTTGAAACAACTAACAGGGGGAGCAGAAGGCAACCTCAAACCTGGTGTCGTTACAGATCACAAATTCAGGTTCTAGAAAGCCCACAGCATGTTAAACCTTAAAGCCGATGGTCCTAGGAGGGTCACACCTTGTGAAGGCTTTCCTAGTAAATCAAGTCAGAGACCAAAGTGCATGTCCACAGGAAGGTAAGGCCCAAAGCCCTTCGGAAGTGAACCTTCTAAGGAACCTGAGCTGGCACTGAAATGGATGTCTGTTCTGCAGACAGATTCTCTTCTCAGTCCATGCCCCATAGCCATTTCCTTGTGAGCATTTGGAGTTTGGCTTGAGATAAACAGGCTGTCAAACAATCAGTGGGTTTGAAAGATGTGGAGGTTGAAAGATGTGGAGAGAATTTAGACCATACTGCGTAAGAGACCGGCAGAAAGGAGAAATCCATTCAGGACCTTCAAGGCACAAGCATTAAACAGGCAGAGGGTTGCTTCTCCCTAGGAACTGGGAACTGGTTTGAAAGGAGTGAGTAATTCAGAAATAAAGATGAATTTCATATTGAACCAGGAGGGGTTCCCCTGGAGTCTGCTTAAGAAAGCTTGCATTCTTTAAGAGCAGCCTGGGAAAGGGGAGTGAGTCACTCTTTTCTTCCACTGATTAAGCAGAAGCCTCCAAGGGAGGGAGGTAGCAGCAGGCATCATTTAACACGACAAAAGGCAGAAAAGCTTCAGCTAATTACAGCCTTAGAGAGACGCAGGCGGCCAGCACTTCTTGGTCTCCACACTGGGCTGTCACAGAGAATGAGTCACCCTGAACCTGGCTGGGAGTCAGCTCAGTGCCCCCTGAAACTGCATTTAGTTAAGTACCACCATCTCAGCCAGCCCAAGTCAAGACGGAACCAGTCGAGTGTGCCCCTGCTGACCTTCCTAAGTACACTATATCAATCCCTTTGGGATCCTAAGCAGAAATAGAACCTTATCTCTCCTTCCCTGAGGTAGGTGGTTTTTCTGGTTTGTGTTACTGCTAGAACATTTCTAAAAAGAACAGAGTACCATCAACACCGCTATCTAAGCGGCAGGAACAACTCCAAGCCCAGGGCCCAAATCTGCATCTTCAGATTGGAACTCTCTCCTGGATTCCCAGTCTCTCCCCTGTGTTCCCAAAGACTGTCTCCTCTACACTCCTACATGTATGTCTCAGAAATACCTCCCTCTACACTCAGCCCAGTCTCACAACACCTCCAGTGGTCCCTGAATTGGTTAAAACACTGCCACCCAACCACTCACCCAAGGGAGAAACAGGGCACCACCCCAGCTTCCTCCCTCAAACGAGGCTCCAGAGCCCAGCAAACCAACATTTTAGTATCTCAAAAATGGGTCTCTTCCCTCTAGCCCCTCATGACCGAGGGGCTCATTACTAAGAAGCTCCTGGGTCACAAAACTGAAGCAATTCCTTTAGTTGTGTTTTTTTTTCTTTTTTACTACTTGGAAGAATAAAAGATTATGTTTATATTGGAAGTTAATTATTTTGAGATTAAAAGTGGAATGAATGAGGCTTTATCTCTAACTATTTACTCTCAACTTTTCTCCACCTCACTGTGAACCCCAGGAGGTAGATTGGAAGGGTCTACATCAATGAAATCCTTTGCCTCTGGCTTCTGGTAGGATTTGCCCAATGGAAGGCACCGGGAAGAGCTCAGAGGACAAAGGAGTGAGATCGGGGGTTTCTTCTCTCTCGTCCCCCTCAATTCCCTCCCTTTCCAGGTTGCTTTGAGTTTGGCTGCCTGCTCCTCCCAAAGGCCATGACCTCTGTCTGGCCTCCTCCACAGAGCTCCCCTCTCCGGATTCCAGTAACACTTCCTCCCTTTGCCTCTTCAGGCCAGGGAGTCATCAGCACCCCACAATTACGGGCCCACAGTTCTACATTACCCTCTGCTGCTTTCCTTAAACCTTACCTGCACCCTTATAAATAGCCCCTTATTAAACCCTCCTCAAAATAACTAGTTTGACTGAACCACTTGTCTTCTGACAGGACCCTGACTGATAGAATAATTGGTGCCTGGAGTCGTCTCATCCTAGGAAAAAGCCTTGAAAATGGAATTCTAGGATTTGAAAAGTTCACAGATCAATTCTTTGTTAAGAGAAAAAAGGGATTCAAATAATCCATGGCATGTGCCAGCATCCCAGTTACTCAAAGGATCACAGGGCATGGAAGGTAGTACAGGAGAAGGCAAGCTGCTGAGGAAGAAAATGCCTGGAACATATCATCGGTACGGCAACAGCCATGCTTTAAAACTTGTGGGGTTTATTATAAAGCTTGTGGGGCCAGCTGGCTTCTCGTGGCCCAAGATAATATATGGGGGCAAAAGAAGAAATTGGGTTTTGTGACCAACTCAAAACACAAGTGGAAAATCTGAAAGAGTCTAAGGCAGGATTTAAAGAGTCCCTTATCTTAGGCAGTCATAAAGAAGATATGGCTGATAACCAAAGGCAGACTTGGTTTTAGGAATTTAAGTTGTAAAACCTATTAAGCGCTCAGCTCACCATTTCTCTTCACCAAGACGGGGGCATTTGCTGATGGTGAAGGAGCAGGAACCCAAGGCATGGGAAAGCATCACCTGATCAGTCAGAAATGAGGCTATGAGGCTGAGAAATTTGAACCCTCGTGTCTTTCTGAACCTTCCTTAAGAGAGGAGCCAAGCCCCCCCCCCCCACTCCAACTGTAGTCTCTGGAGGGAGAAAAAAATTCAGTGACTATCCCTGGGGTAGTTGCTTCAAAAACGGATGCTTCTCCTCAGGACCCAGCCCCTCAAACTTTTCTTACCTCCAAGTTCAAAATGGGCATCTTCAATACTACAGAGCCCAGATAAAGAAATGCAGTGTCTGCTACAGGATTCTGAGAAGCAGGTTTACATAAATGTGACAGAGCATGATTCAAAAATGTGACCCCAAGGAGGGTGAAATGTGGAGCTTGATGGGGTGCATTTATTGACTGGCTCCACTTACCCAGGAATTAGAATCCAATGAATTGGCCTCAGCACCCATGGGCAGTGAAACAATCTACGAGACAAGCAGTCAATGAGATTAAATGCAAAAATTCTCTGATTTACAGGAGAAGAAGGAATCTAAAAGTTCGATGAGATGGAAATGTTAGACCAGATCTCTTATGACCAACATACTCAGCTATCCCTAACCAAAACTTACCCTGTACAAGGACCTGAGCACATTCTTTCCACCAAGACACAGGAAATTAAGATATTTATTGATGAGAGGAAATGATATTGATCAGTGGGGAATGGGGTACCAGCATCTTTGAAAAGCCTGTGGTAGCATCGTCCCTTAGCCAACAGAAAAAGGAGATGCCAAAATGGAACTATACCTTCTGGCTTCAGTGGAAATAATGGGATCCCCAAATAGTAGCAGACAGGTGATAGGTGGCCTTCACCAGCCAGACAGAGTGGGCACAATTACCACCAGAAGCTATAAGGACCCAGTTGCTATCAGAGGGTTTAGAGTCATAGGATTCTGTAGAATCATCTAATCGATCATGAAATCCCCAGAAATAAAGTGGATGGGCAGCCAACAAAGGATGCTGTGTGGCATTTATAGGTGGAAAAATCGTAGATCTGCTGGGCAGAGACCTAACTCCAGTTTTTGTAGTAAGGAATTCACAGCCTCTTAACTTGTTGCCATCCCTAAATAAGTTCACAGACCCAGAACTCCTTGGCTGAGGAAGAACTTTGTATTTCCTACAACGCAGCCATAGATGTTTACCATAAATCAGCCCTCGAGGCTTTCCCAGAGGTACCAACAGCCATTTAAGAGGATAACCAGACATTGCACAAGGTGAAATCGAGAACTTCTGGCAGGATTTCAGTCGCTCTGAAGTGACCCTGTTCTCCAGAGGTGCGACCAGCACTGCAGTCCACCAGTCGGAGCAGAGGCTTAAGGAGGGTCAGGGAGTATACGGAATCTTGGCCCAAAAGGATCACCCAGTGGGTCCACGGGGACCCATCCAATCTATTGCCACCCCCCTAATTCCAGAATGTAGAGTAGGAACAGACAGATTGAGCACCTGGCAGATGTGCACTCTGGTGCCCTGGCCTGAAAACGGAAGTCTATTCAGATAGCAAGGGCACAATGGAAGCCTCTGAAACTGCCTCCGTCCCTTCCAACATAGTCCACCAAACACAACACTAGATCCCTGGAGTAAATGTGGCAATCAATCCCACCACAAAATATATAAGAAATGCAGGAACGAAAATTCTTTTTTACTTTTTTAACTTTTTAAAAATTGTGGTGAAAACATGTAATTTACCATCTTAGCCATATTTAAGTGTATGGTTCAGTAGTGTTAAGTATATTCACATTGTTGTGTAACATCTCCAAAACCTTTTCAACGTGCAAAACTGAAACTCTATGTCCATTAAATAACTCATTTCCCCCTCTCCCCAACCTCTGGCAACCACCATTCTCCTTTCTGTTTCTAGGAATTTGACAACATTAGATACCAGAGACAGTATTCTTAACACAACACCATTTAACACTTGTGTTTGCCCAACACAAAAGCCAGACAGGGCATAAAGATGACTACAAGCAATCATAAACCATGACAGGTAGTGACAGCAATCAGTACTGCAGTTCAGATGTGGCATGTCACTGCAGCAAACTAACAGAGCCCCTGGCCATCAATAGGCACTTGCCAATTTTTTTCATTGTTATCACTTAATTTAATCAGAAGTAGTTGCCTTCCTGTCATTGGAAGAACATTATACCTAAACAGTCTTGCCTCAGGGCCATACATATACAGATACCAACATCCAATAGACAGACTGGGAATAAAAAGAGAGATATGATATGGGAAATAAAATTTAATAAGGAAATGAATGGATTAGAACAGGAGATCTAAATCAGAAAAACAGAATCTCTTAAGAAAAATATTTTATCTAAGAAAAAAATGTTTAATGTCCCAGAACGGAAGAATACGAATGTCTCAGTTGAAAATATCTACCAAGTGCCCAACACAGAGAGTGAGGAGACACCCTAACACATATCATCATGAAATTTCAGAAGCTGGGAATAAAGAGATGATCCTAAAACCTTCCAGAAAGACAAAACAGCTCAATACACAGGTTCAGTAATGAAGACAAGTTAAGACTTCTGGAAGCTAGACCCTGGAAGCTAGAAGATAATGGAGAAATGCCTTCAAAATTCTAAGGAAAAAAATATTTCTAATTTAGAAAAAACATATATAGTTTGTTATGGACTGAATGTTGTGCCTTCTCCCCACCCCCAAATTTCATATGTTAAAGCTCTAATCCCCAATATAACTACATTTAGAAATAGAGCTTCTAAGGAAGTAATTAAGGTTAAAAGAGGTCATAAGGGTGGGGCCTGATCTGATAGGATCAGTGGTGTCCCTATAAGAAAAGATACTAGGGAGTTCATTCATTCCCTTTCCACATGCATCAAGGAAAGGCCATGTGAGGACATAGCAAGAAGGCACCTATCTTCAAGCCAGGAAGAGTTCTCACCAGAAAATGAAACAGCTGGAATGCTGATGTAGGACTTCCAGTCCCCAGAACTATGAGAAAATAAATGTCTGTTGTTGAAGCTCCCAGTCTGTGATATTCTGTTATGGCAGCCTGAGCAGACTCATACATTGCTGAAACCATTCAAGCATAAGAGTAGAACGAAAACATGTTCAAACATGCAAAATCTCAAAACATTAACCTGACTGGCATGCTCTTTCTAGAGTTTCTGGAGGATGTGTTTGACCAAGTACGGGAGTAAACTAAGAAAGAGGAAAGCATGGAAGCTAATGCAGGAAAGAGGCAAGAAAGATTTCTGGGATGATAGTAAAAGGAAAACCAATATTCAGAAACCCTCTTGGAGAGAATCTGTCCAGAATGGAGAGGAGAACTCAGGGCTACAGAAAGAGAGGCATCAAGGGGGAAGAAAAAGGAGGAGGATGGGGAGCTAGAATGAGTGGGAGGGAAGAAGGGAGGGAGGGAGAAAAAGAAAGGAAAGAAGACCCTATGTGTCTGAGTACATTGTGATTGGAATTTATATTTCTGACAGATGCAGTTGGGACTAAATTAAATAGACCAACAGAAGAGTTAGAAAATTTAAAACAAATACTACAATACATAGAAAACAAAGAGTTGTATTAAAAAGTAAACAAAATAACAGTACACTATACAGCTCAGCTATGAAGAGTATGCACATAGTCATAATAAAATAAATATTGATTTATCATACATGTGCTAAGATTTATAGGATAGAGTGTTATATGTGTGGAGGGTGGGGAACATTAAAGTATTTTAATACTCATTTAACATAGTGGAAGTTGGGGAAAGGGAATCAATAAATAATGATCTAAATATATTATTTAGGAACATGATGGTAAATAAAAGAAACAGCTAAAGTCCAGAACAAAAGTTAGGGTGGGAAGCAGTAAGGCCTTATCAAAACTTTACTTTATATACTCTATAAATATTGTTCCTTAATTTAATAATAATTAAACTAGACCACCAAAAAAAAGTACTTCCCGTCTGAATTATTTAACAACCATTTTTAATAGCAGAACCCAAACCTTGATATTTGTCTTACAGTTTGGCCTAACAGGAAGAGTACAGTCAATGACATTTTTTTAAAGAGTTACCCTTGGAATCATGAAGATTCCCTAACTTAAGTAAGCAATAAATATGGCTTTTACGATATTTGTTTGTTTCAGATGTTAAAACAGCACCACAAACACCTGTGGGCTTTTTGTATTTTTTTTAATGGAAAGGTAAAAGAATACACTTCTTGTGAATTGTATCGCTTTAAAGCCACAGACCACGAGTGGCAATAATATATATACCTGATCCTGCTATCTAATTGCTATCTGAAGGTATTACTCTAGATCTACCATTCAGAATCAGAATTGGAGGTTTTGGTAAATGTCATCTAATACTGAATGACTGACAACCCACATCATGAGTCAGTCACTGAGGAACAGGTAACACACCCACCTGATCTTGACAGAGCCACCAAAACTAACATCACTTAAATTCAGATGCCTTTTTTCTTCTCTTTGTATTGGAAAGCCTTTAGAATATCATACCACACTATCTTGCATAAAAACTTGGAATTCACTGTCCCATTTGTTTTTATGCTGGAAAAGCTCCTGCACTTTTTAAGTTAACAAACAATAATAATAAAATAGAATTGAAGTAAAAATAAAATAAACTTTGTGCTTCATTCATGAAAAACTTGCAGTTTTCTAACCATGACATCTGGCCACCCCCGATTCAACCATCTAGGAAAGTGCATGTATCTGCCTCAAAGTGGAAAAAGGATATCATCCACCCAGAATTGGTGAAAGAATATACGCTCACAATTCTGCCATCCAATGTGGATCAGAAGTGCATGATTTTATGAGTAATAGCTTGATGATAAAAAAGACCGTTCTTTCCTGATAGAGAACTAGATTCCAGGACCACATCATTTTTAGTCCTCCTAGAGCAGCTTACACTGAATGTTCTGTGACACTGTGCAGCAGCTTGCTCTGAAAGATACAATAAGTAGCTTTACCAACCCTTTACAATACCTCGTTTAAAACACCGTTATCAGCAAGTATTTGTTATAAACCACCTTGTGATGGCTAATTTTATTCGTCAATGTGACTGGCCTAAGGGAGGTCCACATAGCTGTGTAAACATTACTTGTGGGCATGACAAGGTGTTTCTGGAGGAGATTAGCATTTTAATCAGGAGGCTGGGTAAAGAAATCTCAGCAATGTGGGCAGGCATCATCCAGCCTGTCGGAGGCCCAAACGGAACAAAAAAGGCGAAGGAAGGGAGAATTTTTACCTCTTTTCTTGAGCTGGGATGTCCATCTTCTTCTGCCCTCTGACATCGGAGCTCCTGGTCCTCAGGCCTTTGGACTCAGACTGAATTACAGCACCAAAGATCCTGGTTCTCCAGCTTTCAGGTGGCAAATAGCGGGACTTCTCAGCCTACAAACCTGCCTGAGCGAATTCCTATAATTCATAGATATAAATAAATAAATAAATTATATACATAGCTCTGTTTCTATTGATTCTGTGTTTCTACAGAATGCTAATACATGCCTGTTTGTGAAATACACTTATAAAAAAATAAAATCTTTAGTATAAACTTGAAGTATTTTCTCAATCTGCATGCTGTAATACATCCGTAGGCATTCTTGATGACTCGGCATCACCGGTTATATTAAACTGTCCTATTGTCTCCAATTTTACTGTCTGCTGTCACTAGCACAGTTTTTCTCTTAAAATAATCCCTCTCCTAATTTGCTACAAAGCTTTCTTTTAAGGAATAAGTTTTACAAGCTGATTTTACATGGGTGGAGACTCCAACAGGCCTTTCTGAGAAAATCTCCCTCCCAAAACGACACTGGTTCTTAGAAGTTTTAGCTACACCTTAGAGCCTAGCCTCCTCACCATCACAGCCCAGCCGCGACTCCACAGCTTTCAAACCAAGCTGTCACCACCTTTCTAAATGATTCCTCTGAACCCTTCTTCCACTAGAACCTTGTTCCCTACGCTCTCTTCTGCTCTATTGTTTACATACTATTAAAATTATTTTCTTCAATATCAATCTCAGATTTGAAGGGCTTGACCTACTTTTTCCCAAGGGGCCACCTGGAGGACTACAGACCAAAGGCCATGCCCCAGTGCCCTGATTTCAGAGCCTAACCTTACTGCTACCTAGTCTGCTGTTGGGTTGCTTATGTGAGAGACTAAGTTCTCTCCCACCCTGCACACAACTAAGTCCACTAGGTCTGCTTGCTTTTTTGAATTATTATTAAGGTATTATTGATATACACTCTTAAGAAGGTTTTACATGAAAAAACAATGTGGTTACTACATTCACCCCTGTTATCTTGTCCCCCTCATATACCCCATTGCAGTCACTATCCATCAGTGTAGTAAGATGTCACAGACTCACAATTGGCCTTCTCCGTGCCACACTGTCTTCCCCATGATCCCCCACACCATGTGGACCAATCTTTTTATTTTTAAATTTATTTTGGTATCATTAATCAACAATTATATGTGCAATATTATGGTTATTAAACTACCCACTTCATCAGGTCCCCCCCAACAACCCCATTACAGTCACTGTCCATCAGCGAAGTGAGATGCTATAGAATCACTACTTGTCTTCTCTGAATTGTACAGCCCTCCCTGTGCCCCCTCAATTAGGTCTGCTAATCATAATGCCCCTTTTTCCACCTTGTCCCTCCCTTCCCACCCATCCTCCAAAGTCCCTTTCCCTTTGGTAACTATTAGCCCATTCTTGGGTTCTGTGAGTCTGCTGCTGTTCTTTTGTTCTTATACACCACATATGAGTGAAATCATTTGATACTTGTCTTTTTCGGCTTGGCTTATTTCACTGAGCATAATACCATCTAGCTCCATCAATGTTGCTGCAAATGGTAGGATTTGTTTTCTTCTTAAGCTGAATAATATTCCACTGTGTATATGTACCACCTCTTCTTTATCCATTCATCTACTGATGGACACTTAGGTTGCTTCCATTTCTTGGCTATTGTAAATAGTGCTGCGATAAACATAGGGGTGCATCTGTCTTTCAGATTGGGATGCTGCAGTTCTAGGGTAAATTCCTAGGAGTGGAATTCCTGGTTCAAATGGTATTTCTATTTTGAGTTTTTTGAGGAACCTCCATACTGCTTTCCACAATGCTTTAACTAATTTGCAGTCCCACCAGCAGTGTAAGAGGGTTCCCTTTTCTCCACATCCTCGCCAACATTTGTTGTTGTTAGTGTTTTGGATGTTCGCCATCCTCACTGGTGTGAGGTGATATCTCATTGTGGTTTTAATCTGCATTTCTCTGATGATTAGGGATGTGGAACATCTTTTCATGTGCCTGTTGGCCATCGGAATGTCTTCTTTGGAGAAGTGTCTATTCATGTCCTCTGCCCATTTCTTAATTGGATTATTTGCTTTTTGTTTGCTGATGTGTGTGAGTTCTTTATATATTTTGGATGTCAACCCCTTATCGGATATGTCATTTATGAATATATTCTCCCATACTGTAGGATCTCTTTTTGTTTTACTGATGGGGTCCTTTGCTGTACAGAAGCTTTTCAGCTTGATATAGTCCCACTTGTTCATTTTTGCTTTAGTTTCCCTTGCCAGGAGAAATATGTTCATGAAGTAGTCGCTCATGTTTATGTACAAGAGATTTTTGCCTATGTTTTTTTCTAAGAGTTTTATGGTTTCATGACTTACATTCAGTCTTTGATCCACTTTGAATTTACTTTTGTGTAAGGGGTTAGACAGTAGTCCAGTTTCATTGTCTTACATGTAGCAGTCCAGTTTTGCCAACACCAGCTGCTGAAGAGTCTGTCATCTCCCCACTGTATATATAAGGCTCCTTTATCATATATTAATTGACTGTATATGTTTGGGTTAATGTTTGGATTTTCTATTCTGTTCCATTGGTCTGTGGATCTGTTTTTGTGCCAATACCAAATTGTCTTGATTACTGTGGCTTTGTAGTAGAGCTTGAAGTTAGGGAGTGTAATTCCCCCTGTTTGATTCCTCCTTCTCAGGATTGCTTTGGCTATTCGGGGTCTTTTGTGGTTCCATGTGAATTTTAGAATTATTTGTTCCAGTTCATTGAAGAAGGCTGTTGGTATTTTGATAGGGATTGCGTTGAATCTGTAGATTGCTTTAGGGAGTATAGCCATTTTGACAATATTTATTCTTCCTACCCAAGAGCATGGGATGCATTTCCATTTGTTACTGTCCTCTTTCATTTCTCTTAGGAGTGTCTTGTAGATTTCAGGGTATAGGTCTTTCACTTGCTTCATGAGGTTTATTCCTAGGTATTTTATTCTTTTTGATGCAATTGTGAATGGAATTGTTTTTCTGATTTCTCTTTCTGTTAGTTCATCGTTAGTGTATAGGAAAGCAACAGATTTCTCTGTGTTAATTTTGGATCCTGCAACTTTGCTGAATTCAGATATTAGTTCAAGTAGTTTTGGAGTGGAGTCTTTAGGGTTTTTTATGTACAATATCATATCATCTGCAAACAGTGACAATTTGACTTGTTCTTTACCAATCTGGATGCCTTGTATTTCTTTGTTTTGTCTGATTGCCATGGCTAGGACCTCCAGTACTATGTTGAGTAACAGTGGAGAGAGTAGGCATCCCTGTCTTGTTCCCGATCTTAGATGAAAAGCTTTCAGCTTCTCGCTGTTAAGTAAGATGTTAGCTGTGGGTTTGTCATATATGGCCCTTATGATGTTGAGGTACTTGCCCTCTATATGCATTTTGTTGAGAGTTTTTATCATGAATGGATGTTGAATTTTGTCAAATGCTTTTACAGCATCTATGGAGATGATCATGTGGTTTTTGTTCTTCTTTTTGTTGATGTAGTGGATGATGTTGATGGATTTTCAAATGTTGTACCATCCTTGCATCCCTTGGATGAATCCCACTTGATCAAGGTGTATGATCCTCTTGATGTATTTTTGAATTGGGTTTGCTAATATTTGTTGACTGTATTTGCATCTACGTTCATCAGGGATATTGGTCTGTAATTTTCTTTTTTGGTGAGGTCTTTGCCCGGTTTTGGTATTACAGTGATGCTGGCTTCATAGAATGAGCTTGAAAGTATTCCCTCGTCTTCTATTTTTTGGAAAACATTAAGGAGAATGGATGTTATTTCTACTCTATATGTCTGGTAGAATTCAGAGGTGAATCCATCTGGTCCGGGAGTTTTGTTCTTTGGTAGTTTTTGATTACTGATTCAATTTCGTTGCTGGTGATTGGTCTGTTTAGTTTTTCTGTTTCTTGCTTGATCAGTCTTGGTAGGTTGTATTTTTCTAAGAAGTTGTCCATTTCTTCTATGTTTTCCAGCTTGTTAGCATATAGATTCTCATGGTATTCTCTTATAATTCTTTGTATTTCTGTGGGATCTGCTGTTATTTTTCCTTTCTCGTTTCTGATTCTGTTTATGTGTGTAGATTCTCTTTTTCTCTTAATAAGTCTGGCAAGGGGTTTATCTATTTTGTTTATTTTTTTTCAAAGAACCAACTCTTGCTTTCTTTGATTTTTTCTATTGTTTTATTCTTGTCGATTGTATTTATTTCTTCTCTGGTCTTTATTATGTCCCTTCTTCTGGTGACTTTGGGCCTCATTTGTTCTTCTTTTTCCAATTTCAGTAATAGTGTCTTTAGACTATTCATTGAGGAATGTTCTTTCTTCTTTAAATAGGTCTGGATTGCAGTATACTTTCCTCTTAGAACTGCCTTTGCTGCTTCCCACAGAAGTTGTGGCTTTGTGTTGTTGTTGTCATTAGTCTCCATATATTCTTTGATTTGTTTTGATTTGTTCATTAACCCATTGATTAATTAGGAGAATGTTGTTAAGTCTGCATGTATTTGTGAGCCTTTTTGATTTCTTTCTAAAATTTATCTCTAGTTTTATACCTTTGTGATCTGAGAAGTTGGTTGGTAGAATTTCAATATTTTTGAAATTACTGAGGTTCTTTTTGTGGCCTAGTATGTGGTCTATTCTGGAAAATGTTACATGTGCACTTGAGAAGAATGTGTACCCTGTTGCTTTTGGGTGTAGAGTTCTGTAGATGTGTGTTAGGTCCATCTGTTCTAGTGTGTTGTTCCGTGCCTCTCTGTCTTTACATATTCTCTGTCTGGTTCATCTGTCCTTTGGAGTGAGTGGTGTGTTGAAGTCACCTAAAATGAATGCATTGCTGTCTATTTCCTCCTGTAATTCTGCTAGTATTTGTTTCACATATGTTGGCGCTCCTGGGTTGGGTGCATATATATTTAAAATGGTTATATCCTCATGTTGGAGTGACCCCTTTATCATTATGTAATGTCCTTCTTTATCTCTTGCTACTTTCTTCGTTTTGAAGTCTATTTTGTCTGATACAAGTACTGCAACACCTGCTTTTTTCTCCTTGTTGTTTGCATGAAATATCTTTTTCCATCCCTTCAGCTTTAGTCTGTGTATATCTTTGGGTTTGAGGTGAGTCTCTTGTAAGCAGCATATAGATGGGTCTTGCTTTTTTATCCATTCAGTAACTCTGTTCTTTTGATTGGTGCATTCAGTCCATTTACATTTAGGGTAATTATCGATAGATATGTACTTATTGCCATTGCTGGCTTTAGATTCGTGGTTACCAAAGGTTCAAGGGTAGCTTCTTTACTATCTAACAGTCTAACTTAACTTTCTTGTTAAGTTATTGTAAACACAGTCTGATGATTCTTTATTTCTCTCCCTTCTTATTCTTCCTCCTCCATTCTTTATATAATAGGTGTTTTATTAGTATTTGGATGTTCTACTTTCCTTGCTATGATTTTATTTTCTCTGGTGGCCTCTTTTTAGCCTTAGGACTGCTTCCATCTAGAGCAGTCCCTTTAAGATACCTGAAGAGGTGGTTTATGGGAGGCAAATTCCCTCCGTTTTTGCTTGTCTGGTAATTGTTGAATCCCTCCCTCAGTTTAAATGATAATCATGCTGGATACAATATTCTTGGTTCGAGGCCCTTTTGTTTCATTACGTTAAATATATCATGCCATTCTCTTCTTACGTGTAAGGTTTCTCTTGAGACGTCTGATGAATTTTCCTTTGTACGTGATCTTTTTCTCTCTCTAGCTGCCTTTAATACTCTGTCCTTATCTTTGATCTTTGCCATTTTAATTATTATGTGTCTTGGTGTTGTCTTCCTTGGGTCCCTTGTGTTGGGAGATCTGTGGGCTTCCATGATCTGAGAGACTATTTCCTTCCCCAGTTGGGGAAGTTTTCAGCAATTATTTCTTCAAAGACACTTTCTATCCCTTTTTCTCTCTCTTCTTCTGGTACTCCTATAATGCGAATATTGTTCCGTTTGGATTGGTGACACAGTTCTCTTAATATTCTTTCATTCCTAGAGATCCTTTTCTCTCTCTCTGCCTCAGCTGCTCTGTACTCCTGTTCTCTGTTTTCTATTCCATTAACAGTCTCTTGCAACTCATCCATTCTGCTGTTAAGCCCGTCGATCGCTTGTCTGATTTCTGTATTGTCTTTCCTCAGTTCCCTCACTTCCTCCCTCAGCTCTTGCACATTTCTCTGTAGGTCCATCAGCATGGTTATGACTTTTATTCTGAATTCTTTTTCAGGAAGATTGTGCATGTCCATCCCATCAGGCTCCCTCTCTGGGGTTGTCTGGCTAAGCTTTGTTTGTACCATATTCCTCTGTCTTTTCATGGCAATAGAAGTGGTCGCTGGTAGGCGCCACGTGTGTCAGCTAGGCTCTTTAAGACTTTAAAAAAAAAAGAAAGAAAAAACACCCGCCAGGAATATATTCTGTGAGGATGCTGTAGGTGGCGCTGTGGCTCCACTATTCCGCAGCGGCTCCGCCAGGCCCTCTGGCTTTGGCCGGAGGGAACAAATGGGAGGCTGCTGATCTCTGTGGAAAGCCTCGGCATGGCTACTTTGCTTGGCCATTGGCCAAGGGGTCTGAAATTCCCCAGGACTCCCAGCCTGCTGGGCTGAGTGCACTAGGACGATTTTGTTCTGCTGCTTGGCCTTGTCTGTTTAAGACTTTTAAAAAAGCGCGCGCTTTTCTTTTGTCCCGGGGAGCTGGCTGAGGGGACCTGCCATCTCGGATCCTGCACTTCTGTTCCTCTAATCTCTGATACACCGCGCGATGTGTGTCCGTGCTCCGGGCGCAGATCACCACGGCTGTTTATTTGGTGGGCCTGTGCTTCCACTCCCTCCCCGCTCTGAATCTTTTCCTCCCGCTGGTGCGCTGGGGTGGGGGAGTGCTCAGGTACCGCTGGGTTGCGGCTTTGTATCTTACCCGCTTCGTGAGGCGCTGAGTCCTCGCAGGTGTAGCTGCAGCCTGGGTGTTGTCCTGTATCTTCTGGTCTCTCTTTTAGGAATAGTTGTATTTGTTGTATTTTCATAAATATATATGGTTTGGGGAGGAGATTTCTGCTGCCCTGCTCACGCCGCCATCTTCCCAGAAGTCCTTCTGCTTGTTTTTTTAACAAAACACAAATGCCAAACCCACACATAGCCTGGAGCTTCTGAGGGCAACAAGCTGGGATTGCTGCTGCCCAGACCAGAGGGAACAAATTCAGGGGCCCACTTCTACTGATACCATAGCACTGTGGTATGAAAGAAATAGAAAATTCAGAGCCTAAACTGGAATCCATTTGAACTCCTGGTAAAGCCCTTCAGTCGCCATTAATTGAAACTAAAATGGAATCCATCTGAACTCCTGGTAAAGCCCTTCAGTCGCCATCAATCTGCAGGTCAGAACTGGCTTTTTATAAGCTGGCTGGTATTTATAACCAGGAGCAAAGGAATGCATCTGAATGTGCTCTGGACACTAGAGGATTGGAACAATCTGAAACCTAGACATGCCAGTTTCCTGAAGTAAAATTTTGATCTCCCTAAAGCCAAGCACAGTCTCTCACTGACCCCTAATCCCCAGCATGGAGCACCGTGATGGATGGAGTAACTTGACAGGTCAGGGGCCTACATTTCTGCATGCTGTATATGGCAGCAAGAGTTACACACTTCTCTAGGCATTTTGTAGGATAATTCTTATAGGCCGATAGATCAGAGATATAAATTGGTGTACACAGAATTTCTTGATGGCATTTTCCCTTCAGACAAGATCAGGAAAGATAGTATAATTGATATGAGAACATGGCAACATAATAAGGGTAGTCTTCTTTAGGGAGCCACAAAATAGCAGAACAAGGGAAGAAACCTTTCCAGAACAATGGTTTTGGGCCCAGTGAGATAGACAGAAACAAAGGGTCAGTGGGAAACCTGAGAAACTAACACTAGAACCCATAAGGATGGGTGTTGAAAAAGCCCTTCCAGAAGTCATCTGGAGGGAAGGAAAGGACACGTATCTGGCTTAGTGTCAGCTACAGAACCTTCTCCAGACTATGTAGGTAGATTTTGCCACTTAAGAACTTCTGAAAATTAAAATAACCACTGGAAATAAAAGTGGCCTGTTATAATAAAAAGGTACATCAAATAAAATTTATATGATGAAACCATTAAGGCTGGATGTTACCTCTAAACCATGAACTGTTCTTCATTTTACTTAAAACAAACACTTATATCTCATTTATTAGGTGCCAAGAAGTCTTCCTGGGAAGTTTACAAATGTTAACACATTTACTCTTCTTAACACCCCTAGAAATAAACAAAGACTGCCCAAATGAGGTCAAGCAGAGGCTATTCATTCGGAGCTTACTATAGCAAGGGAGTCAGCCACCATCACTTGCTTTTGGCAGAGACTCAAAGGCAAGCAGAGGAGTGGGGAAGTTTTATAGTGGAAAAAAAGAAGTTTTCAGGTATATACTGATTGAAGGCTGTTAGCATGGGGAGGGGCAGGCAGACTAACTACAGCAGGGCATTCTCTGGGATTTGCGAATAATGAATATTTGGCTTTCTCTGGTTGGTCCTAAGCTAGAAGTAGCAATGAAATTGGGGAAGCTGTCAGTTAATAATCAAGTGCTGGTCATTTTAGGATGATAGATAAAGCCTTTATTGTTTGGCTTCCTGGATTGTTTACTGGAGACAGTGGTCTAACTCCTCACAAGTCTAGCTTACAGACTGTAGGCCAGTTACCTGGGCTGGTTACTAGACGTATTGGGTTGGTTTCCTGGGCCAAATTGCTATGGATTATGGGTCAGTGGTTTATTTCTTATCCATGGTCTAGCCATTGTCCATTTGTATATTCACTGTCTCACTCCCACCTCTGGTCATTCTCTTACTTGCGAGACACTCACCAATTCAAGGAAAATAAGGGATTCAGATCTTCACCACTCAGACTGTCCAGTTGTCTTCCTAGTCAACTGTACTGCAAGATCTCCTTGACCTTTTGTTGTTGTGTCTTCATGGTGACCATCTGGGAGAGAGCAGCTGCACAGAGGCAGGTCAGAGTCTGGGTAGAATGCAATGGACAAGCATCATGACCCCTAGGACAAAAACAGGAACAATTAATAGTCCCTGTGAGGTACTTCAAAACCAAGAACCCCAATTACTCAACCAAGGCCAAGAAAACCAATCCCATAGGCCACGAGGATCAGCCTCAGAGAGCCAAACAGCTTTTTGCCTGTTTCATTGGTCCAAGTGCAACAAAAAATATTAGTAATGACTCAGATGCCACCATGAGTCTACAAGAAATTTAGAGCAAAGCAATTGCCTGTGATGACACTTGCCAATGAGACTAATCTGTATTCTATCGAGGCAGAGAGTTGTCTTTAATTAATGACTTCTGCCAGAGTTAGAAATAGGTTTCTTATAGTATTTTCTATTTGTATGATTCCTACCAATGGGAACACTGCTCTGACTGTCTGCATAAACAATGAGTCTGTGATTCCCCCAGGCAGTCTACCTGAGCAACCAAAAGTGGCCTCCTTAGGAAGCTCCTCCCTGAGTCCAAACTTGGTGTCCTACAGAATTTGGGAATCTGTGCAAGGACAAATCTCAGAATACTATTCCCAAAGAGTATGAGGTATTAGCTGAGGAAAGAAAGACCAAGCGTCCCAGCTACACAGGAAACCGAGCCTGGATATTCAGGAAAAAAGGAGTTATTCATGACATGAGGTCAGAATTAAGACCTCATTTTAGCTACATTACATATTTGGATCTCTGCTAGTCTCTTCTAGGTGGTATGTGTTTGGCCCATTGTTCCACAAATTCAAATTTAGAACTACCTAGGGTCTGATCAATAAGTTGTAATTAGTGGGTCTTTTTCTGGGATAAAAGAACACTAGCAAAATTACATGCTAATTTGTTTAGGGTCAATCGTCCATGTAGGTACAAGTGGAAATCCTACCAGCTGTGAATCCCTATGGTTTCCTGGGCCAGTTGCTATGGAATTGTGGGTCAGAGTTCTGTTTTTACATATGATCTGGCCACTGTTCACATGCATACTGGGTCCCTCACAACCCCATAGAGTAAGCAGTATTATTAGTCTCACCTTACAAATGAGGGAAGTGTGGCACAGAGACACAGCAAATGGCAGAGCAAGAATGCTCTGTCTACAGCCTGCCTTCAGCCCTGCAGGGAGCTGCCTCCAATGTTGTTATCTTGGTATTGGGTGTATTCAGGAAATTTCCTTTCTGTGAGAAAGGTTAAATCTCTCTTCTTCTACTCAGTTGTTTGGGGTCCTACCCACCCATTTCTTGTGGCCCAATCAAAAATGAGGCCTTGGCTTTGGCATGGTAAAGCACAATGCTGTATTACTGTTACATTAATACAGAAATTTTTTTTTTTTTTAGTTTTGTCTGTAATTATCTTCCCTGCTAAGACTAGGAAAGGAGAATTCTTATGGTTGGGTTTACTGGAAGCAGACTGAAAAAGAGATTAGTATGCAGTACATTTGTTAGAGAAAGCTCTTGGACTCAACCCTTATGGCAGTGAAGAGAAGGTGGACTGAGCAGAGAGAGAAGCTGAGCTGTGATGCAGCCTCAGCAAGGGCCTCCACTCCCCCCTGGGGCACAGTGAAGCTGGGAGGGCCCTTCATAGTTGGCCTGCATAGCAGCGAGGGTGTCTGGCTTTATATTCTCCCAGGAACTGAGCAGTAGAGCAGCCTGCCCCCAAGTTCAGCCATGAACAATTTCCAGAGGGAGCTGAAAGCTGAAGGCTGTCTTCTGGCAGCTCCCCCAGCAGCGGGGAAAACGAGTCCTTCCCCCATGAAGGGGAATCAGTGTCCCAGCACTGACGACAGACAATAAGTGTGGACCATGTTTATGTACTGCAAACATCATTTTAAGGGAGGAAAACTCTAAGAAATTGCTCCTCAGAAACTACTAACAATTTTTTAAAGGTTTTTAAAGTGCAAATTCCTTGTGGTGTTACATTGGTGGCACTGAGAAACAGTTGAGCCACTAAGGGGCAATTCCTGACTACTGATGTGACAACTTTCTGGGTAAGGGAACTAATAGAAACAGGTACCCAGAATGTCAGGAGTGGTGGGGGTGGCCAGGTGGCTTGTCATCCCAGCTGGTTCTGAAGATGCCTCAGGCCCCATCTTGGTCCTCATTCACTCCACCAACTGTGATTTCCCGAAGATGCCATTGTGAGTGCATGAGACTTGGTTCCTGAACTAGAATTAGACCAGACATGGGTTGATAGATAAGTTCCTTTGGATTAAAGAGCAGCTTCTCTACCTGCTCTAGGAGTAAATGTTGCTCTCCCTGAGCGACGGGTTGCTCCCTTAACTCTGGCTAATGCAGGGGCGATCTAGAAAGAGACTGAAAAGTTCCATGAGGAGACGCAGGAGGGACAGCAAAATGGAAGGAAAGAGAGTGGGGGGCGGAGATAGGCAGGAGAAAGGGGGAAAGGAGAAAAGAGGCAGCAAGGTAAGACTGAAAGGAGGGGACTGCCTATAGTGTCCTGCCTGAACACAGGACACAGGAGATGTTCCCAGATTCTTTCCTCCTCATGACTCTAAGATTAAGTTGGCTTTGCAAGTGATTTCCTAGCAGAGCTCATATGCCCTCTCCCCACCTACCAAGGCCGGTTTCATATTTGGAGAATAAAACATGAGTCTACCACCAGCATGTCCTAGAGGAGAGCACAGTAACGCGTTAGAACATTTCCTTGCTGTCACTTTTAGCATATAGTCTACAGAAAGACACAAATCGTGCACTGAAACTAAACCCACCCCAATTAGAATAAAACAAATGAGAGAGGCAAAGCCAGGAAGTGTGATACCCCATAATAACCAAGCAGTGCAAGCTGAAAACAATCTTTTCAATCCACATGAAAAGTAAGACTATGAATAGAAATCATCTATTTTTCAAGTGACTTGTTTCAAGTGACTTATTTACTCCAAGCTGTTCCTCGTGGTCACTTGTGGAGAGAAGGGTTTTGTTTAATTTGTTTTTCTTTATTTTGTTATGAAAACATCCTCCTTCCTTTTCCCGGGGGGAACTTGCATTTTTTATGGAGCCAATGAAGTTTCTTTTTACATACTTCAACTGGAAATTTCATTGAAGAAATTCGAAAGGTTGAGCCATTTAGCTGAGAATATGCTCTAAGGTTTCACCGGGGTGGAGATGGGTAGGGGCTGAACTTCCTAAGTCCCTTTCCTCCTTACCAAACTCAGTGCTTAACACCATCACCAAGTCCGCCTCAACTGGGGATGACCTTGTCATCTCCAAATGCAACACATCTCACTTCTTTTTAGTATTAGGTGACAGCACTGTTGCTCTTCCCATAGACACAAAAGGGGGGAAGGGATTCCACTTAGGGGGCTATTCCCCAGTCCCCATAAAATATTATAAAAGTCACACTTCCGGGAAGATTGCGACGTGATTAGGGCAGGAGAAATCTCCTCCCAAAACAAAATACATTTATGAAAATACAGCAAATACAACTATTCCTAAAAGAGGGACCAGAAGATACAGGATGACACCAGCCTGCAGCTACACCTCAGAGGACTCGGCACCCTGCAAGGCGGGTAAGATACGGAGCTGCGACCCGGCAGGACTCGAGCAATCCCCCACCCCAGTGCACCAGTGAGAAGAGAGAATTCAGAGCGGGAAGGGAGTGGAAGCACAGGCCCGCCAAATAACCAGTCCTGGTGATCTGCACTGGGAGCACTGACACACTTTGCACGGTGTATCAGACACTGGAGAGACAAAGGTGCAGATTCCAAGATGGGAGGTCCACCTAGCCGGTTCCCCGGGACAAAAGAAAAGGGCGCGCTTCTTTAGGGGTATAAAAGAGACAGGGGCCAACGGAGGAGGAGGATCGCCTCAGCGCACTCAGCCATGCAGGCTGGGAGCCCTGGGTAATTTTGGTCCCCTTGGATGGTGACTGGGAAAAGCAGTCGCACGGAGACGTCCCACAGAAATTGGCAGCCTCCCATTAGTTCCCTCGCTGGCCAGAGTCACAAAGGGCCCAGCGGAGCAGCGTGGCGGCGGAATAGTGGAGCAGCAGTGCCACCTACAGGATCCTAGCAGAAACAACACCTGGCAGGCTTTTTTTTTCTTTTTTGTTTTTCTCTATTTTTTCTTCTTCTGACCACTTCTATTGCCATGAAAAGACAGAGAAATATGGTACAAACAAAACTTACCCAGAAAACCCCAGATTACACTACCCCAGAGAGGGAGTCTGAAGGGATGGACATGCACAATCTTCCTGAAGAAGAATTCAGAATAAAAGTCATAACCATACTGATGGATCTACAGAGAAATATGCAAGAGCTGAGGGAGGAAGTGAGGGAAGTGAGGAAAAACAATGCAGAGATGAGACAAGTGATCGACGGGCTTAGCAGCAGACTAGACGAGATGCAAGAGACTGTTAATGGAATAGAAATCAGAGAACAGGAATACAGAGAAGCTGAGGCAGAGAGAGATAAAAGGACCTCTAGGAATAAAAGAATATTAAGAGAACTGTGTGACCAATACAAACAGAACAATATTCGCATTATATGAATACCAGAGGAAGAAAGAGAGAAAAAGGTATAGAAAGTGTCTTTGAAGAAATAATTGCTGAAAACTTTCCCAAGCTGGGGAAGGAAATAGTCTCTCAGACCATGGAAGCCCACAGATCTCCCAACACAAGGGACCCAAGGAAGAAAACACCAAGACACATAATAATTAAAATGGCAAAGATCAAAGATAAGGACAGAGTATTAAAGGCAGCTAGATAGAGAAGAAACACCACCTACAAAGGAAAACCAATCAGACTACCATCCGACTTCTCAACAGAAACCTTACAGGCCAGAAGAGAATGGTATGATATATTTAATGTGATGAAACAGAAGGGCCACGAACCAAGAATATTGTATCCAGCACGATTATCATTTAAATTTCAGGGAGGGATTAAACAATTTCCAGACAAGCGAAAACTGAGGGAATTTGCCTCCCATAAACCACCTCTACAGGATATCTTAAAGGGACTGCTCTAGATGGAAGCAGTCCTAAGGCTAAAAAGAGGCCACCAGAGAAAATAAAATAATAGCAAAGAAAGCAGATCATCCAAATACTAATAAAACACCTATTATATAAAGAATGGAGGAGGAAGAATAAGAAGGTAGAGAAATAAAGAATCATCAGACTGTGTTTACAATAACTTAACAACAAAGTTAAGTTAGACAGTTAGATAGTAAAGAAGCTACCCTTGAACCTTTGGTAACCACGAATCTGAAGCCTGCAATGGCATTAAGTACATACCTATCCATAATCATCCTAAATGTAAACGGACTGAATGCACCAATCAAAAGAAACAGAGTTACTGAATGGATAAAAAAGCAAGACGCATCTATATGCTGCTTACAAGAGACTCACCTCAAACCCAAAGATATACACAGACTAAAGCTGAAGGGATGGAAAAAGATATTTCATGCAAACAACAAGGAGAAAAAAGCAGGTGTTGCAGTACTTGTATCAGACAAAATAGACTTCAAAACGAAGAAAGTAGCAAGAGATAAAGAAGGACATTACATAATGATAAAGGGGTCAGTCCAACAAAATGATATAAGCATTTTAAATATATATGCACCCAACACAGGAGCGCCAGCATATGTGAAACAAATACTAGCAGAATTAAAGGAGGAAATAGAAAGCAATGCAATCATTTTAGGAGACTTCAACACACCACTCACTCCAAAGGATAGACCAACCAGAAAGAAAATAAGTAAAGACACAGAGGTACTGAGCAACACACTAGAACAGATGGACCTAACACACATCTACAGAACTCGACAACCAAAAGCAACAGGATATACATTCTTCTCAAGTGCACATGTAACATTTTCCAGAAGAGACCACATACTAGGCCACAAAAAGAACCTCAATAAATTCAAAATTATTGAAATTCTACCAACCAACTTCTCAGATCACAAAGGTATAAAACTAGAGATAAATTTTAGACAGAAAACAAAAAGGCTCACAAATACATGGAGCCTTAACAACATTCTCCTAATTAATCAATGGGTTAATAACCAAATCAAAACAGAAATCAAAGAATATATGGAGACTAATGACAACAACAACACAAAGCCATAACTTCTGCAGAATGCAGCAAAGGCAGTTCTAAGAGGAAAGTATACTGCAATCCAGGCCTATTTAAAGAAGGAAGAACATTCCCAAATGAATAGTCTAAACACACAATTACTGAAATTGGAAAAAGAAGAACGAATGAGGCCCAAAGTCACCAGAAGGAGGGACATAATAAAGATCAGAGA
Organism: Smutsia gigantea; assembly: GCA_032199065.1. Classification (NCBI taxonomy): domain Eukaryota; kingdom Metazoa; phylum Chordata; class Mammalia; order Pholidota; family Manidae; genus Smutsia; species Smutsia gigantea. The sequence goes on from JAVSCE010018803.1 coordinate 201,503, forward strand.
AGAAATAAATACAATTGGGAAGAATAAAACAATGGAAAAAAATCAGTGACACCAACAGCTGGTTCTTTGAAAAAATAAACAAAATAAATAAACCCCTAGCCAGACTTAATAACAGAAAAAGAGAATCTAAACACATAAACAGAATCAGAAATGAGAAAGGAAAAATCACGACAGACGCCACAGAAATACAAAGAATTATAAGAGAATATTATGAGAATCTATATGTGAACAAGCTGGAAAACCAGAAGAAATGGACAACTTCTTAGAAAAATACAACCTACCAAGACTGACCAAACAAGAAACAGAAAAACTAAACAGACCAATCACCAGCAACGAAATTGAAGTGGTAATCAAAAAAATACCCAAGAACAAAACCCCAGACCAGATGGATTCACCTCTGAATTCTACCAGACATATAGAGAAGAAATAACACCCATCCTTCTTAAAGTTTTCCAAAAAATAGAAGAGGAGGGAATACTTCCAAACTCATTCTATGAAGCCAGCATCACTCTAATACCAAAACCTGGCAAAGACCTCACCAAAAAAGAAAACTACAGACCAATATCCCTGATGAACATGGATGCAAAAATACTCAACAAAATATTAGCAAACCGAATTCAAAAATACATCAAGAGGATCATACACCATGATCAAGTGGGATTCATCCCAGGGATGCAAGGATGGTACAACATTCGAAAATCCATCAACATCATCCACTACATCAACAAAAAGAAGAATAAAAACCACATGATCATCTCCATAGATGCTGAAAAAGCATTTGACAAAATTCAACATCCTTTCATGATAAAAACTCTCAACAAACTGGGTATACAGGGCAAGTACCTCAACATCATAAAGGCCATATATGACAAACCCACAGCTAACATCACACTTAACAGCAAGAAGCTGAAAGCTTTTCATCTAAGATCAGGAACAAGACAAGGATGCCCACTCTCTCCATTGTTATTCAACATAGTACTGGAGGTCCTCGCCATGGCAATCTGAAAAAAACAAAGAAATACAAGGCATCCAGATTGGTAAAGAAGAAGTCAGACTGTCACTATTTGCAGATGACATGATACTGTACATAAAAAACACTAAAGACTCCACTCCAAAATTACTAGAACTAGTATCTGAATTCAGCAAAGTTGCAGGATACAAAATTAACACACAGAAATCTGTTGCTTTCCCATACACTAATGATGAACTAACAGAAAGAGAAATCAGGAAAACAATTCCATTCACAATTGCATCAAAAAGAATAAACCTAGGAATAAACCTATCGAAGAAAGTGAAAGACCTATACCCTCAAAACTATAAGACACTCCTAAGAGAAATTAAAGAGAACAGTAACAAATGGAAATTCATCCCATGGTCTTGGCTAGGAAGAATAAATATTGTCAAAATGGCTATATTCCCTAAAGCAATCTACAGATTCAACGCAATCCCTATCAAAATACCAACAGCCTTCTTCAGTGAACTGGAACAAATAATTCTAAAATTCACATGGAACCACAAAAGACCCCGAATAGCCAAAGCAATCCTGAGAAGGAGGAATAAAACAGGGGGAATTACGCTCCCTGACTTCAAGCTCTACTACAAAGCCACAGTAATCAAGGCAATTTGGTATTAGCACAAAAACAGACCCACAGACCAGTGGAACAGAATAGAAAATCCAAATATTAACCCAAACATATATATTCAATTAATATATGATAAAGGAGCCTTAGATATACAATGGGGAGATGCGTCTTCAGCAGCTGGTGTTGGAAAAACTGGACAGCTACATGTAAGAGAATGAAACTGGACTACTGTCTGGCCCCATACACAAAAGTAAACTCAAAATGAATCAAAGACCCGAATGTAAGTCATGAAACCATAAAACTCTTAGAAGAAAACAGAGGCAAATATCTCTTAGACATAAAAATGAATGACTTCTTCATGAACATATCACCCCAGGCAAGGGAAACAAAAGCAAAAATGAACAAGTGGGACTATATCAAGCTGAAAAGCTTCTGTACAGCATCCAAAATATATAAAGAATTCACACACCTCAACAAACAAAAAGCAAATAATCCAATTAAGAAATGGGCAGAGGACATGAATAGACTTCTCCAAAGAAGAAATTCAGATGGCCAACAGGCACATGAAAAGATGCTCCACATCGCTCATCATCAGAGAAATGCAGATTAAAACCACAATGAGATATCACCTCACACCAGTGAGGATGGCCAACATCCAGAACACAAACAACAACAAATGTTGGCGAGGATGTGGAGAAAAGGAAACCCTCCTACACTGCTGGTGGGAATGCAAATTAGTTCAACCATTGTGGAAAGCAGTATGGAGGTTCCTCAAAAAACTCAAAATAGAAGTACCATTTGACCCAGGAATCCCACTCCTAGGAATTTACCCTAAGAATGCAGCAGCCCAGTTTCAAAAAGACATATGCACCGCTATGTGTATCGCAGCACTATTTACAGTAGCCAAGAAATGAAAGCAACCTACGTGTCCATCAGTAGATGAATGGATAAAGAAGATGTGGTACATATACGCAATGGAATATTATTCAGCCATAAGAAGAAAACAAATCCTACCATTTGCAACAACATGGATGGAGCTAGAGAGTATTATGCTCAGTGAAATAAGCCAAGCGGAAAAAGAGAAATATCAAATGATCTCATTCGTATGTGGAGTATAAGAACAAAGAAAAAAACTGAAGGAACAAAACAGCAGCAAACTTACAGAACCCAAGAATGGACTGATAGTTACCAAAGGGAAAGGAACTGAGGAGAATGGGTGGGAAGGAAGGGATAAGTGGGAAAAGGGGGCATCACGATTAGCAGACATAATGTTGGGGGGGCACAGGGAGGTCTGTACAACTCAGAGACGAGAAGTAGTGATTCTACAGCATCTCACTACGCTGATGGACAGTGACTGTAATGGGGTTGGTGGGGGGGACCTGATGAAGGGGGTAGTTTAATAACCATAATATTGCACATATAATTGTAGATTAATGAATGATACCAAAACAAATTATATTAAGAAATATAAAAATATTATACAAGACAAAACCCTAGTTCCATCAACACTCTGGAACCCTGGGTTTTCAGTCACGGGTGTCTCCAATTTAGCAACTTGTCTACCTCAATGAGCTCCTGAAATTTTATATGACCTGTTTCTGTAACTTGTTCCATTTTGGGCAGTATTATGTAACCCCTGGCAGACATCGCTTGGCAGGCAGGGGCTCTCAGCATAAAGCAAGTACCACATCACAGGAAGGCACAGCTCCACAGGAAATGCAGGAAGACATGGACGCATCACAGTCTGTCACAGGAAGGAAGGATAATGATCAGTGAGCATGTGAGCTGGGCTCCTGTTGCTGGGCAGGGTGGGCCCGGGCTGGGATGGTGAAGATGACATTCATGATTTCATAGACCCCATGGCTAAGAATTTAATTTTCTTTTCCATCAAATTTTGAACTGATATTGCTCCACTTTTCCCGTGAGCACAGAGAGAATAACAGATGCAAAAGAGAGAACTGGTTTGTTCCAGTGTCAGCAAACTGACAGCCCGTTTTGCTAAGCATAGAGTTTGGTGAAATTCTGGATAGGGTCTGCACTGGAGTAAACCAGTAACATAGCCAAAGTGCTATGAGAGGGTAGAGGAGTTCGCAAAAGCTTCCATTTGAGTAGATCCATGAAGGCTTCATGGTGGAGGTGACACTGGAACCGGGCCTTGAAGGGAGAGCAGGGTTCCACTCAATGGAAAGCACTCTAAGAAGAGCTGTATGGAGGTGCACAGACATTTCTGAACTCCTAGAAGATAACAAAGTATCCTTCAGTCATTTTTATTCCTAAAAATAGCTGACTTCTAAAATTAAAACACCTAGTCCCATATAAGAGCAAAAGTTCTGAAGCTTAGCATTACATTTTCTCCAACCTTCAGTGTGGGAAGCTGGTTCCAGTTCAGAAGTGGGGAGGGCGCTGTGCGGCTGCTGTGGTCTTCACTCTGTCCTAGCTTACTCCTCCCCTACGGGGGAGCTACAGTTTCAGACCCCTCCGGGATCCAAGGGGGATGACAGCGAGAGGCAACAAGGGATTCTTGCTTGACTAGTATTCCCAGATGGGTCTGGCTGTTGATTACACATGGATTATGGTGGTGCTTCCCAGAGGCTCTCCAGAAATTCCCTCAAGTTCCCATGACCCCAGGGAACCTTTTGGCAACTCCTTTTTCAACCTTTGGGCACCCACAGATATAATACCAGCCTCCTTATGATGAGTTCTGCTCCTCTGCAAGTCAACCCTATCAAGAAGCCCCCAAAGACCCCACACCAGGTCTCTCTCCTGTTTAGTCCACACGTGTCCTCAGGAAACAACTGCACATCGATGACCCTCACAATGTCCAGGAGAGCAGGCTGCTCCTGCACAGCAGACACATCTCCCGGCTCTGCCACCAGAGCAGACATCAGGCCTTCTCTCGGCTCTGTGAGAACGCCTATGCCCCTGTTAGACCCCCATCCTCTGGGCCTCCCTTCTGTGGGGAATACATTTCCAAGGTGTCCAATTGGCCAAGGAAGCCCCTGCAAGCTGGATTTAGAAAAGCACACCCTCTCATCCTTCCTCCTAACATGGAAAGAGCATGTCCTCCCACCTCCTTCTGGCTTAAGAAAATGCCCATAAAACTGATGGCTTCTGAATATATCTAGAGCACTTTATGACCAAAAGTCAGGATTAGGGCTATCTGAACTAAATAAATTCTTCCCCATTAGAGGAATTGAGCTTTTAGAAGCAGGATAATTGGTAGGTTCTAAAATCACATAGCTCCAAACGCAAGGTGATTTTATTCTGTATACTGAATAAGCACACTCTTTGAGAAATCAGTTTCCTATTTAATATCATCAAAGTCAAGGGACACATTATTTTATTTATACATCAATATCTTGCCTCACTTGACAGAATTCTGAGCAGACTTATTGATTGATCAGCAGGCTGGGAATCTGGCACATGAATTATGGAGACCTGCCAAGGTACAGAGCAGGATTAATTATAAGGGTATAACAATCAGATCATAACCATTTTTGAAGGGCAGAGTTCACCTGATTAATTAGAAAATCAGTGATAACCCAGAGCATTTCTGGGAATTGACAGTCATCTGGGAAAACTAAGAACCTAAGATTGTGTTTACCCCCATAATGCCCGGCTGTTAACCGCAGCTACTCACTAACCCACCCATAACTCCATCTTGCTAATCTTCTTCTGGTGTTGGCATCACTTCCCCAAATGCCTTCCAGCCCTTCCACCATCACCTCCACAACTACCACCACCTTGCCATTTGAAATTAACCTAGAATCCCTGGGAGAGAATGGTGCGATGATGTAATAGCTTTTGGTCTTGGGCATAGAGAGGAAATGGAAATGGTCCTCTGCTGTGATAAATCTATAAAGAATTAATTTCCTAATTCGAAGGGATCAGACATAACTATGACTATACTCACCTTTCCACCTGGAGAATAACTTCCACCTTAAATCAAAATATTATATTCATCTCAATACTATCTGCACAGTTTTTTGAATGAACCTTTAGAAACTATTGCCAAATACACTAAAATACACAAAACTAATATTTATTGAGCACCACAGAATGTACAAGGATGCTTCTTGCCCTTGATAAGTTTAAATGTGTAGCTGCAGAAACAAAACATGTACTGGAAATGAAATGAAAATAATCAGAGAAGTGAGACTGTGAAGCAGTCCTCAATAAATTTTCCTTAATAAATTGCCAGCACTGTTCAACCACAAAAGGTAAAGGTGTTCAAAAAAGGTCTGAATGACTTTGGAAGGTTTTATAGAGAAGGAATTTGAGTTGGCTTATGACGAGTGTTCTAATCTGGAGAGGCAGAGAAGAAATAGAGCAGTCCAACGAACTCTAAGAAGCGTAGACTGAACTACTAAACAGCAACTGATAGGGGATAGGGGAAAATTCATTCATCAGAATGCCTCTGAAGTGAAGCACTGACTTTCTCATTGAGACAATGTCATGCTTAGTCTTGTGACAAAAGGTGAGATCCTACCAAGGGCCAGGCTAGTGCCTTCATCAAGAAAAAGAGTGAGGACCTGTTCTGCTCAGGTGGAAGAAGCTGAGATTCTCTGGAGGAATCAGGGTGCTGGAGGAAGGAAAGGACCCTTAAAGCTGGGCACAGCAAAAGGACACACCCCAAGGATGTGGTGACCTAAGGGAGACTTGGGGAAGGACAAGAATACCAAGGAGATGGATTTACTTGCCAAGAGGCGCGCAGCGTGAGCCCTACACATGCATACACACCTCCCTTCTGAAATCTTTAAGAAAGTCCATGTGGTCTTCAAGTCTTCTGTGTGAATAAATTCTTTGGAGGGATAGTAAGTTTTCCATTCAAACTGGCTGTGCATGTGACAGGGGTGTGACTGGAGGAATCATGTCTGGACAAAGAAACCATGTGCATCATAACAACCTGGGGTCAGTAAAAAAGTCATGGGATGAGCTCTCAACTTTTCCAGGATACACTTGGCAGAGAGTCCAAGCTAATTATGCCAAGATCACTGAGGGAAGGCCAGAGAGGCGAGTGGGTGGGAAAATGGTGACAAGTGACATCTTGGATAGAGGGGATGGTGGGAGGAATTTGAAAGAGGATTGCAAAAACACTTTCCATCTTCAGGAGACTCTAAATTTAAAGAATTTAATTATACTTAATATTGTTAGTTGATAAATAAAGCAGACACTAAAATCTGAGGCATGCCTGAATGCCCCTACACTCATTAAAAAAAAAAAAAGAATAGACCAATATACTTCAGTATGACAGTCAGACTGTTGTTCTCCTAAGGGCAGAGCCAGAGTCCTACTAATAAGAGAATTTTTTTTTTGTCTTGTCACCATGCTGTACATTATATCCCTAGGATTTACTTATTTTATAATTGGAAGTTTGTACCTTCTGACCCCTTCACTCATTTTTGCCCACATTCTTTTCTTTATATAGCATTAGACTGTGTGGCTTATAAAAACTTGCCTTCCAGACGGTTGATAACTTGATTACCTAGCAGTTTCATTAACAGGAAAATTACACTAGAATTGAACCACTGTTCACCTTCCCTGGACTCCAACGCATTCTCCTGCCTGAAAACTTGTTCAGAGGTAAACAACGGCATCTTTTCTGCTAAACTCATGGAGAAGATAGAGCCAGACAGAAACCAAGAAAGAAAATGTCCTCTTGTGGGATGGGTGTTACTTTCCTGGGGAAGAAGGGGGTTAATCCAAATAAGAATCTTGAAGGAGGAGGTACATAAAGGCCGAAGAGGCAGAAGCAGGGAGCCCTACCCTTTGTACTGCTCTGTAGCACAGAGAAGCCCAGCCCTTGAGCAGTTAAAGGGAAGAGCAGCAGTGACGTTCAAAGATATTTGACAGGTCATCGAAGTTCCCAATTTTATGTCTGACTTTGGCTCTAGCCAGTAGGCTCTAATCAAACACAAACAAGCTGGTGGTGACAAGGACACAAAGCCTGACCCCATAAGCAACTGGAGAAAATGCAGTGTAGGTCAGTGTGCAGAGCAGACACTGCAGTGCCCACCTCACTTATGTGCTGAGCAGAGATACTGCCAGGGTCACTTCCTAAAGAGGGTCGTCAGCCCAGTTAGTGCAAGAGGCATGGCCTCCACTGACTTTTGCTGCCACAATAAACGTGGAAAACAAAACAGCTTTGCCCAGTCATGTGCCTTGGGTTCCACAGGATGTAATGGCTCCCTTGATGCTTTTCACAGTCAACTGGAAATTAAACTGGCAAAAGGAAAGATAGGTGATCCTTTTCCCCTTTTCCTGGGACAGAAAGATTAAAACAGAGACTCACAGCATCTCTGAATCTCTAATTCCAAGACAGGAAATTACAGGCAAATTTACCTATAAGATTAAGCTAAAAAGGGAAATCACCAGACCCAACAGTTTAAAAGAAGTGAACCGACCTGGGGAATGGAAGTACATGCCCCTGTACAAAATGACTTTCCTGAAAGAAACATACAGTAACCTTCAAACCCCCACTATTGTATTATCACAATTCAGAAGGATTTTGCATCTAAGAAATGTGGGAAATCCAAGATCAGGGAAGTCAGTTTGAGATATAAAGGAAATTGCAGGCCACATGAAATGTAATGGAAATACTAAACTGTGGGTTAGATAGCACTGGAAAAATGTAGAAAATTGGAAGTCTAGCTTGAGCAATTTTCCCAGAACTCAGAGGAAAAAGATAGCATGGCGACGAATGAAAAGCAGAGATGCATCACAGTGCTTCACCCTAGTCCAACAGTCCCCCAGGCCCAGGTGTGAACCTCCACTCTGCTGCCTACAAAATAGACAACCTAGGAATTATGTAGCCTTTCTAAGTCTAATTTTCCTCATCTATAAAGATCAATAGTAACACTATCTGAGTCATAAGGTGGTTGTAAGATATAATGTAAATAATGAATGTGGCACAGGGCCTGGCCCTTTGAAAACACCTAATAGATGTGGTGTACATGCTGATGAAAATGTGCTGCTAATGACAATAACACAACCAGAAACATAAAGATACTTGTGATGAGGACTGCAGAATGAGTGAATGAAGCAGATGGTGCAAGGATATGTCAGAGAAGGTGCTATGGCTACAAGTCATAGCGAACCCCACTACAATAATGTAAGCAATAAGGAAATTCACCAACTTGCAAGAAGAGTCCTAAGGCAGGGCAGCCTCTCAGTCCTACCACCAAGATTCAGATTTTTTCAGCTCTTTATTCTCCAGGCTCAGAGTGTCAGCTATTCCCCTCAAGTCGGCCAGATGGCTTCACTAGCTCTAGGCTTCACATTCCCACACGCCAACATTTATACCAAAAATTTACACCTTCTTCCTTGTGATCCTCTTTGTGAAGCAAAGACACCTTGTCCAGGAGCACTGCCAGCCTGACAGTCATCCCTCACTGTCTCACTGAACTAAGAACTGAGAACTGAGCCCCATGCCCACCCCTAACCAAAGGGAAAGGGCCACCCTGATCTACCCTGTGGTCTGTATGTTACAGCAGTTAGCCTGACACAGGTAATGCAAGGAAACAGACTTTGACAAAGCTGTAGTCTCTGCCCAGCGGGCCTGTGTCCATCAGCAGTGCATTCAAGCTGCCAAGTAACAAGAAACAGCCCTTCAGTGTTACAGTCCTAGCATGTCTCATGTAACCAGAGGTCCCGAGCTGGAGCGACTCCTCAGCAATGTCACCAGGACTCAGCTTCTTTCGACCTGTCTTCTCTCCACTCTTAGCAAGGTGAAATGCATCGTATGCTTGTCTTTTTCTGTACCGTCAGACATCGAATCCACATTTCAGTGAGGATACTGAAGAGGAAAGGAAAAGGGCAGAGGGGCAAACAGACTTTCTCCTGGTTAAGTCTTTGCCTTTCTGGTCTGAAAAGGGCTCTGTCCCCAAGAACATGTGCTTTGTCTCCCGGTGAGAACTCTACCACCTGCTTAGCTAGCCGGCAGGCGGACTGGAGAACTGAGCAAGTTAGCTGGATGCTTTCCGCCCTCGACAAAACCTGAGTTCCATTTCTAAAGGAAAATGGAAGCAATGGATGTTAGGTAGCCTACTAGCAGTGTCGACTACACTCAAAAATTAAAAATAAAAAACGAGGCAAACACTCTAAATCCCTTGAAAACTTAAATTCATCTCCTTTGTAATCCTTGGATGTAAGAGGAAGAACTATAATGCCATCTGTACCAATTATAATAATAATATGACCTAGAGAGGAAAATAACCCCCCAAAGGACTCAGTAAGATTTGGGGCTTTATTTTTTACTATTACATTTTTCAAAATGATGATAAAGAAATTAATCAAAGAAACTAACCAAATGAAAGCAGGAGATGGGAATTAGAGGTTATAAAATCAGAACTCAATTAATTATAAAATTAAAAAGAAATACAATTCATAAATACTAGTAGAAGACACAAACCACCGGCAAATCTAACCAAGAAGAAAAGGGAGGAAGTGAAAATATAAGGAATCAGAAGTGGAATATAATCACAGATATAGAGGGAAATTTCTCAATTATAAAACATGTACAATTTTGTGATCATTCTGATTGAAGTAATAATTTCTATGCAGACATAAATTATTGCAATTGACTCAAGAATAAGTTAAACTATTTTTGAAAACAACAAAAATGGTAGAAAATATACATAAAGAAGAGAAACATCTCAGCTTTTTAATGGAGCTGGGATACCAATATACTGGAACCTCCCAGAAGAAAGGAGAGAGGAAAGAAAGAATGAATGACTTGTACTTATGAACACAATATAAAATAAAATATAAATATATTAAATTTGGCTCCTCTTAAATAATTCACTGTTAACAGGAAAATAAGAATTGTTGAATATTAGAAAAAGCTATGTATAGAATTCACCATATTTACAAACCAAGTATAAAAAAGAAAGTATATAAACCATTTGGACATGTGTCAATAAAGGCATTCAACAAACACAACATCCATTCTGGAAAAAAATTAAAAGCTCTGAATAGAAGGAAATGTCTTGGATATAGTAAAATAATTTATCACTATTAAATATAATTCATGATAAAACAAAATTATTGCCAGAAACAAACATACTTGACTTCACCACAATTTTTCAACACAGTTCTCAAGGTTCTTGAAATGCAATTAGAAAAGAAGAATTGAGAAATATTCATAGTTCACAGTAAGATAAATCATTACCAATTTCGGCACATTAAAAACTAGTCTATCTGGAAAATCACAGAACAAATGAAAAATTGTTAAAACTAACAGCTCTTATTCAAAAAATATTATCAGTCCTAACAACCAGCTGAAAATGTAATAGAAAAAGATTGTACTCGTAATAACATGAATGGGAACAGCAAAAAATGCCCAGAAATAAACTTAGGATATATGATATATATATAAGACCTAGACGTAGAAAACTGCAACGCTTTACTGTGAGGCATAAATGAAGTTTGAGAAAACCAAGAAATAAGTTGTGTTCCCTATGGGAAACCTTAAAGAATGTTATATGAGTTTTCAACCAAATTAATCTATAAAATTAATAGAGTCACAAGTATCCAAAGTAACCTTTTGGAACTCACAAAACAATTCTAAATGTATTTAGAGGAACAAATTTCAAATAGCCAGGAAATTTTTTTTGAATGATGAGAAAGGATTTGATGTTACAGATATTAATATGTATTATATAGTTGCAATATTTAAAATAGCAAAGAACTGGCATAGGAACTGATAGACCAGTGGAATGTAGTAAAAAGTCCAAAAGAGATCCTCTTGTATAAGAATTTAGTAGGTAATACCATGAAAGCATTCATGGTTCAAAAATGGGTCATAGGGTAAACAGCTCGTCATTGGAAAACTAGAGTCACTCTCCTTACTCCAAAGTCATTTCTAAGTGGAAATCATTCTAAATGGAGCTTAATAAATTTTTCTAATACACACATTTTTGTTTGTGAAAAACATATCATGAGCACAATTAAAGGTAAATGACAAACTGGGGGAAAATTAAGAAATAACTAATAGCAAAAAAGTTAAATTCGTAACCCATAAAAAAGTTTTTTTAAAAAAGCCCCGATTTTTAATGTTTAAAGAAATACAAAATACCAATAAACTCATGAAATGTTTGATCTTTATTAATCATAAGATATTCAAATTATATAAAGTAGTGAGAGAACTTTTTGCCTATCAAGTTGGTAAAAATACAAAATAATAATAATACCCAGAGCTGGTGAGGGTGAGGAAATGACCACTTTCTGGAGTACAATGGGAAGCCTTAGAAGTGGAAGTTTTGACCCTGCAAGTTTATATCCAGGAATTTATACCAAGAGAATTTTCATCTTTTAAGAGTATTGGAAAGGATGCCCATTGAAGCATAATTTATAATAGCAAAAAATAGTAGAAATATTCTAACTATGCAAAAGTAAGAGATTAGCTAAATAAAGCATGGTACACCATACCCTAAAGTGGTATGTAGCCATAAAAAAATTATGTGGACATGACAAACTGTCACAACACATTTCAAGAAAACAAATTGAAACTATGGTTAATTCTGTGCATAAGAATTTATTTTTCTAATTGGATTTCTATTTTTTTCTGATGACTATACACTGTATTTGCAAGTTTAATATAAGTTAGCACCAAGTTGCAAAACGCCTTACATTCCACGCTGAGGTTTTTAGAGCTCTTAAAAATGCAGACAGGGTATCTACAAACATCCAGGAGCTTAATCCTGGCTGGATTCTCCTTCTCCCTTCCCATCGCTAAGGATGAGCCAAGCATCTCCCCATGGATGTCTAAATAGGGAAGACATGAGCCCAGGCTGGAATTCCCACACTAGAGAATCTCAGGACCCCAAAGAGTGTGTGAATGGAAAACACTGTTCCAAGAGAGCATGTTTAAATTGTCAGTTTTTTTCAGGATGAATTTGAACAATGAGAAACTTGTCTGCTTGGCTGCCATAACAAAACACCAACAACTGGGTGGCTTAAAAAACAGAAATTAATTTTCTCACGGTTCTGCAGGTTGCACATCCAACATCAAGGGATCAGAGGGTTGGTTTCCCCCGAGGACTCTCTCTCCTGGCTTGCAGAAGGCCTCCACCTTCCTGTGTCCTCACGTATGTCTTCCTTCGGGGTGTGTCGGCGTCCTAATCTCTTCTTTTAAGGACACCAGTCATATTGAATGAGAGCCCACCCTGATGTTCTCATTTTTACTTAATTAATCCCTTTCAAGATCCTCTCTCCAAATATATTCACAGTCTGAGGTACTGGATGTTAGAGCTTCAACACAGGAATTTGGGGGGCCACAATTCAGCACATAAAATACAGGGTTATCCTGAGACTGTGGTTATCCCATCTGGTGATGGGTGGCCATATGTTTAGGGTGCAAGCTGTACAGTACTTACCCAAGGCTTCAGAGATGCTCTCTACAGGAGTGCAGTTCTACCTTCAGGACACGTGGCATCTAGTTTTGAGGACTAGACAAATTATGAAGTTTATTAAATGAGAACTAAACACTGCTCTTCTTTTGTCTATGAAGCTGTGGTCTGAGTTCTCTGTGTGGGAGGGAGTGGGGTCGGTGAAAAGAGAAGGCTTAAAAGCCTCTTTTTGGACTGAGGGGAGGCACAGCATTTCTCCATAGAGACCAAGGGAAGATTTCCAATTGAGAGCCGAGAAGCCCTATCATGCCTGGCTCACATGCATGTCTGGATCTGATCAACAGACTTAAAGATTCATATTACTGCTGCTCTATAAACGAACAAACAAATGCTAGCTTCTCTGTGGCTCACAGAACCTGGCCCAGAGTTAACACCCCTCCTCTTCTCTCCAAATCTGGAGCATCAGCCCCACCCCTGAAGCCAAAACCAAAACAAACCATCAGACTTTCCTGTGCACCAGGGACCCTGAAATCACCGAAATTGGCCAATAGGTGGTGCTCTTGAGCCAGCAAGGTAAATGTTCTAATACATTTTTAGTGTGAAAATGATGGGCCAAAGGAGCAAAAGATGGGTTCCTGGTAGATGCTTAAAAATGTATATAATTCAAGTGAGTCAATGTATTATATATGTGTACATATGGATGTAGATACATAGATATATAGAGGTATATTGATGTATCTGCCCCTATAAGACAAAGCAGGGGGAGGACCATCAAGTCCCACCTCTTCTCTAAGGCTAACAGAACTCTGGCAGACACCTTTTTCTTTCTTCTTGCTCTTCATTATCTTGCATGTTCAGCATTTCCCCAGCTTAAATACTCCTTCCCTTAATCAGCTACAAAAAGCCTTTGAGGAAATTAAAAGCAATTCATATTCAGATTTTAAGGCTGTGCCTTAAAAGATAAGCAATTCATGAACCAGAGTATTTCATCGACTTCCAAATTTTTTATTATCCCAATTATTCCCTTAAAAGCTCTGGCACGCCCATCCCTTTGTATCCTTTGTTAAATGAAAAATAATTACTTTGGTACATTGAGAAATCTATCCAGGGCCTTAAATATAAAATCACTCAACTCCCGTTTCTTTGATCGAAACACCAGGTAACCTTGTGATTCGACTGTGGCTTACCCTGTAGCTTTGCTAAGGAAAAGGATGAACATAGCTAACTTTTATTATTCCTAAAGTGTTATTATTCCTAAACACAAGCTAACAGCTTTGTTAAATGCTGCATTCAACTACTCTAAGCCTCTATTTCCTCTTCTATAAAATGGTGTCAATAAATGGGTCCTAGAGAAGACCAGTTTGCTTAAGACCCCAGTTAGGTTATCAAACTCAAGCGAATTCCAGATGGATATAGTAAAATAATTTATCACTATTAAATATAATTCATGATAAAACAAAATTATTGCCAGAAACAAACATACTTGATTTCACCACAATTTTTCAACACATCAGAGGCCTTCCCTGACCCAGTCTGAAACATCTCTACTGTTTCCCCAGCTTTGCTCTCCTACCGCTTACCACCGTCTTAAGAAACATTTTACCCGTTTTGTCACTGTTGTATCCCCAGCACCTAAACAGTGCCAGGCATGTGGTAGGTACTACATAAATACTTGCTGAATATTTACTTCCATCTATATCAACTTAGATAATGAAAGCCTGAATCTGACCTTGAAAGAAGGATCCACTTTGGGCTGCTGACAGCCCAGATTTCTGGCCAAGAACAAGCACACGCTGGACCACAGTGATTTCACCAAGTAGTGACCAACAAGTAATGTCCAGGGGGACAGGCTGCCTCCTCTGGACACCCAGTCACTGACTCTGCCTATTCTGTTAGAAATTTCTCCAGCTCAGCCTGGGTGAGAGCTCAGTGTCCCAACCATTGTTAAATGGTCTACATGCATTGCGTGTAATCCAGCCACACATCTTCATGTTACAAATTGTATAAATGAGGATCAGAATGTCTAAGTAATTTGTCCAAAGTCACACAGCTAAATTAATGGCTGTCACATGGTGAAGGGCAAGGCTCTGGACTTCACTGACTGTATGGCTGATGTACTAAGGTCCAGAGGAAGCAATAAACGGAGCTGCACCACTGGTATGGGGAGAATCACTTCGTGGACACAAGCCATGCCTTCTGGCCCTGCTTCAATCTGCACCACAAGAGGTCTCCCGTACATACATAACAACACTCCACCTGCATGTCCAAGCCTGCAAAGAGCCATTTTTGACCACCCCTCCAGCCAAGAAATGAGCACAGCAGAAGGCAAACCAAGGCCAGAGGGCCCTGAGGGCTCAGGAGTGTCTGGGCTAGGCGTTCTGGGGTCTAGAAAATATGGGCTCCTCCAAGATTGACCCTGGCCCCAAGGATTCCTCAGACCATGGAAAAGATGAGGGATGTCTTCTCACTATGGCTCAGCTGCTAAGGAGTCTAGCTGGAGGTAAGTCATCAAATACTTGTCAACACAACAGGATAAGCCTCTGGGAACAATGTGGTCTCCCTGTTCAGCTCCTCCTTCCTTCTTTTGGGGCCAAGAAGAGCCACCATATCCCAGCAAACTGACCCACCTTTCCCTCCAGGTCCTGCAATCTCTTAGAATCCTCCACATTCCTATCTTTGCCCTGGGGCCTCCCCACTGGCCTCCAGACTCTACTCTCCACCAAGAGGTGGCTGAAGACGTGGGTGGCAATGGAAACTGGGAATGGAAAGCAGCAGACGTACTCGTCTGCCATCACCCCAGAAAGGCCTACCTACTTGATTTTTAATTTCAAAAGCAATATATACTCATTTAAAATAGAGATAATAAGAACATCCATAGCTGGCTCTCCCTCCCTTCCTGTTCCACACCCACTGAAATAAAAAATGTCAATCATTAGGAGTACTTCTGCCCACGACTTGACCTACTGACCCAATTGCAGGCTTTTCCATCACTTTGGGATGAGAACACTCCCAATCCAGTTTTCAGTCTTCCACCACGTATCTGATTCAAAGTTCTCCTTCTCACCTGTGCCTGGCCTGGGTTCATGCTAGACTGATGGTTTCAGCTGCCTCTTCCATCACCTCCCTTCTCTATGCACTTGTCCTCTAGAGTACAACCACATGGCTGACTAGCAGAATTGCTTACTTACTCCCTTTCTTTTGAAGTGGCAGCTTCTCTGGCTAATGGGCAGTTGCTCAGTCTGTTGGCAGATGTCCAAGTGCTGGCTCTCTTCAGGGCTGCCCTAGTTGGTCCTTCTGAAGGTTCAAGGGGGGTGGGTCACTCCTTTCCAAGCGTGTTCTTACTGCTGGATGCACCCTCCCAGCAGGCAGCCCCCTTCTGAGGGTCCAGTAAGGATAGCCTTTAAACCCAGCTCCTTCCAGAGGGTCCAGTCAGCCCACAGAAGGCAGACCTCCCTCCCCCTTGGCAGCAGCAGTCTAAGCCTGACTTTCTTCAAGCCCCAGGAGCATCAGGGACTCTGCTGGGTCAGTAGGTCAGAAGACTTTGGGAGAAGGAAATCAATTAGTCTAGTGCAATGTTCCAATGCCTCCAGCCCTCCAGGAGTGAGGATGGGAGGCTCACATGGTAGGGAGTGAGGATGGGAGGCTCACACGGTAGAGGAGGACTGTTGCCCTCCACAGCTGCATTCCCTTGCAAACGAAGTTCTCTCAGCCATGACTCCTCTTTTGAAGAGGGGCAGTGGAGGGAGGGGGGGGAAATCAGCAGTGCCAAAAAGCTAGAAGGGCTCTGAATTTAGAGTGTGGGGTATTTAGTAGCATTGGTTATCCATTGGAAGATTAGTCAAAATTAACCCACCTGGTTACCTATTCCTATATTGTGCTCTCTTTTCCCGTTTTTATATTGTTTATACAGATAACTGAGTCTGTATAAATCTCCAGGTTGAACTGAAGGTTAAGTGCACAGTGTTTGACACAGCAAATGCTTAATAAATTACCAGCTACAATTCCTTCCAAGTACATCCTTTTTTTCTTGCACAGAGATCATTTTCTTCTTACATCTTACAGAGTATGTGAAGTCAGTATTTTCTTAACAATTTTCTAAGAAAATACTTCATGAGATAGTTTTCTATGAATTCTTCACAGAGTATATCTTCCCATCTTTCCAGCCTGGGATTCAATGTTGAGATGTCCTCTCCCACCTGTTCTACCTTGAAAGAGGCCAGCATATTGCCTTGCATTCTATATATGCAAATGTGTCCTGAATGAAGGCAGAAGCCAGCACATACTTCTCAATAAGCCTTTTGAGTTAGAAAATGAAGCTGGATGAGAGGTGAAAGTTTCATTACTTTTTCTGAAAAATAATGAAAGCTCTGGGTTTACTGATACTAGTATTAACCTTAGTATGAACAGTAAGCAAAATAGATCTTCTTTCTCTTGCAAGTGAAATTGGTTGATAACAGTATCTCTATGCAATTAACAGATTTAAAAATACTTATAAAATATTCCAATAATGTTTCAAACTTGGTAGGACAAGCAACACGCATATATTGATTTTTCAAGGATACATTTTAAATTGTAGTTACAAGAATAATGTTACTATACTATTTCAGGCATCATAAATGGGTACGATGTCATTATTCCTCAAGCCTAAAATATTACTACTCAAAGATTCATTTACTCTGTATTTTACTTACATCTAATTTTTTCCAAGGCTTAAAACACATTTACCCAGGAAGTATGTACATTATCCCAGATGGGTTTTGGATTTAAGCTTCTCAAGCGAAATTATGGGAAACCTTGTTAGGCAGCTGAGATTACTAAGGTTTGCACTCCTATCAAGATTGTATTAACTTTCTTCAGTGTGTTTGTTTGTTTTGCATTTCTTTGCTCCCCAGTAGATAAATTTCTAGATAGCTCTATGACTTTAAGGTCATTCAGTTGGGCCCTTCATGTACTCAGTTAATTCTACTGCAATCTCTTTGAATAGGGGGTACCCTATTTTTTTTTTTCTTATACTCTGGCAGAAACCACAGCTTTGAATTCTTAGTAACTGCCAGGGCTTTGTCTGACTCTGCAGTCATAGTACTACAGTCCAATAGTAACTAAATGGAAGAGAACACAATTATGCTTTTGGAGGAGACAGAATAAGACACAGCCTAAAAAACTCCTTGTTTTTAAGAATGAACCTGAGGCAAACTTGATGCCTGAGACTGCTGAAGAATGAAGGAAGCTACACCAGGGAAATTTAAAGTTCAGGTCATCTGGCCTTTCAGTAAATACTCCTCAGTATGCTGACAGCATTTTCTACCAGTTACTTGCGCCTGGTGATCAGGCAGGTACCTATAGCAGAGCCTCCAAGATGCATGCTGGTGACACGGTGAGGGAGCAGGGATACCAAATCCCCAGAGGGACCCATAGAAAGAGAACTTAGGAGATCTAGGAAGCCTATGCCTCTGCAGAGGAGCACCCTGCTGTGTCTTCTCTTTTGTGGAGCTATCTCTATGGGCTTCCATAGCCTCTGGCATTAAAGAAACTGTATCTTCTGTGTCTGTTAGGAGGGTGCCTTCCTATCAATCATGTGACTATTGTTACGATAACAGCACACAATTAAACGTTAAAAACAAACAATAAAAAGCCCTATTCAAACCTCTTTAACTTAGGCCAAGGGAATTTCATGTCCTAGGTAGCTAAAAGAGTCAAAGGAATAACTGGTTTCAGGAACAGCATGAAGGAGCCCAGAAATATCATCAATAACCTAATTTTTATGCCATGTTTCTACTCTGCATCAGTGTCAGCTTCACTAAAAGATGTTTCCTCATGGTCGTAAAATTGATCCAACACTCCTAAGGTCCTCGTTAGTAATAGCAGAGAAAAAGAGGAGGTATTTGGTCCAGCTTTCCATAAAAAGTCCTGAGACTCACTCTGACTGGAACAGTGTAGGCTATCCTATGCCTACCCCAGATCCAAACACCACTACCAAAGCCTAGCTTGGATGAAGTCATAGGTGTCAATCCCAGGCTGGAATTTTTCTCCCTAGTACCAACCAAACAGAAATTGTGAGCCAATTATGCTAGGAAGCATAACGTCCACTAGAGATGATAGCCAAAAAAAAAAAAAAAAAAATCCCTCTCATGCTGGCTATGTATTTGGCATGAGACTATACCAAATATGTCAAGAATGTTCAAAGCAGTGTTTAAAATGGAAAAATTGGAACCCACTGAATATGCAACAATGTGAAATTGACTAATTCATAGTAATCTACACAGTAAAACACTGTATCAGCAGTTCTCAATTTCCTAGGTCTCAGGACCCCTATATTCTTAAAAATTATTGAGGACCCAAAAGAGCTTTTGTAAATGTGGGTTATCTATTACCATTTACCATTTTAGAAATTAAAACTGAGACATTTAAAAAATGTATTTATTGTTTAAAAATAGCAGTAGTAAATCCATTACATGTTAACATAAATACTTTTTTTAAATATCCTCACTCCCCAAAACAGTGAGAAAAGTGACACCATTGTCTGGCTGAACAGAAGTGGCTGGATTCTCATATCTGCTTCTGCGTTCAACTAGTTTCAATATGCTATTTTGGCTGATGTATATAAAGAAGGTCTGAGCTCAAACACATATGTGGTTGGAAAAAGGAGAGTATTTCAATACTCTTTCCAGATAACTGTAGACTTTCTTCTTTGAAACTATACCAAAATTGGACAATTGTTAGTTTCTTAAAAATTGGCTGTCATGTAATCTAAAACCATATACATGAACTTCTTCATATTCTGCTACATTAAAGTCCACTGGCCCATCATGTGCTTCAAAGGGATCTTTTACTCATACATGACATTATAAATCATGAATCAGTTATGCAGAAAATACTGGTTCACTGAATTAGGTATATCTTCTAAACGTTGACAAAAATCATTATATAGTAAAAATAACCCATTTGTCAATCAAAAGATTTACATCTCATTAGAAAAATCTTTATGTTATGAGAGGCTGTCAACCTCCTGGTAGCAAACACAAGCTTTCCAAAATTTTAAACTTTGTAAAAAATCTCAAATTTTATCATTGGCAACAATAACGATCACTTTTCCTTGAAGTTAGAGGCTGACTTTATTCAATTTTGAGAAAATATCCACCAAACTATCCAAGTCTGAATAACCAACTGTTGTTTTCTGTCATTCTTTTCAGTAAAAATGGTGTTCCGTGGGAAAAGAGAAACTAATTCAGTTCACAACTCAACCAAACACACGAGCGTTCTTCCTGGAGATGACCATCACACTTTGGTACAGAGCAGGTCCTGTGCATACCTGCCATTTCATCACACAGAATATTGCAAAGATGTGGGTTTAAGGACTGAGAATCAAAGTGATAATTGGGGGCCATTTTCTTGATGTGCCCTGAAGTACCGGTGGTTTGACTCACTACCAATTTGTACCCTCAATGCAAATGTCAACAAAGCATAAAAAGCAAATAAACATCTTGGTATTTTGAAAACAGTTTTGCCTTTGCAGATCCCCTGGAAGTGCCCCAGGGACTCCTAGTAGTCTTCAGGCTGCACTTTGAGACTCACTGTATTCTATAAAGCCACAAAAGAAGATTCTGTGGAAGATGACTTAATCACATGGAAAATACATTTTCATAGTACATTCAAGTGAAATATTAAGTAACAGACAACATCTTTATGTTTGGTTAATTCTACTTCTAGAAATGATCTGAAATAGAAGAATAATGACAAAATCACCAATAGAAATGTGATTATATAAATTATGGTATAGTTACCAGATAGAACAGCATGTAGCTGTAAAAAATAAGACCAATATATACTGAAATGGAAAGTTCTTCAGGACATATTAAGCAAAAAAAGTTTGTTGCAGAAAACTGCATGTAGCATGATCTCATTTATGTAAAAAAATAAGAATGTGTGTGTAAATATACAGACAAAGGAATTTACATACGGAAGAAATGATGAGGGAACTATTTGTCACATATTTAATAGGAGTTACCTTCTGGAAAGTAGGTAAATGGGATGTAGGTAAATGGGAATATGGGAGACTTTAAGTTTGGCTGGAATATTTTACAAAGAAAATCCATTCATCTATTATTCCTGTAACAAACTAAGAAAAGGAATGAATATAAAAATGGCAGAATATACAAAAGGGGCTAACTGATTATCTAATGATGGAACCATATGTGATTTTCGTTTGCTTTTTTTCATTTCTCTGGCTTATCTAGTCTTCTACAACAAACATTTATTTCTTCTTTATTAACAGCAATTACTTTTATTTACCAAAATAATCAACTGAAAGTCATATGGTAAACTGCTGAAAACTATATAAACTATGGTTTAAAGAAGCTCAGAGTCAGAATATGGGTTTTAGATCTTTACGTTTTATGTGCTACACAAAGAGATAATAGAATTGAATACTGACATCTTAAAAACTAAAGGTGTTCAGGTAATTAAATGAATGTTTAAACATATATGTATATATATTTTTAATATTCACTAGGAAGGACATTGTATTTTTTATTATTTGAAAACTAATAAAAATAGTGTATAAAACCAAAGTGCATAGTGTCCTAGTGCAATTGCTCTCCTTAGTTATATGCTTTTTCCCTACTTATATGCAAACCAAAATGTTTTTTTTCCCCAAAAATGTTTCATTTTCATTGGTCTGGCCCACTAGTACCATTTGACAATGTGAATGAGAGTTTCTTCTAAAGATAGTAAAGACAATCTATAGAATAACTACTATGCTTTCTTCATTTACAAGACAGAATTTTGGTAATGTATCAATTTTACATCACACACACAACCACTGTACAACTACTCATCTGTTATCTACAGCAAAACACCTCACTTTACGTTTTCCAAATATACTATCAAAGAGATTAGAAAACAGGGCAGTAACACAGTGTATTAAAGCGATCTTAAAGGAAACTAATCTAGTATTTTACTCGACGACATACTCACTCAGGCTCTCAGAAGACTCAGCTTTGTGTGAATTGCATGAAGCTGTTTTAAGATGCCAGCTGTTCATTAACAGGTGAGTTTTACTTAAAGATAGAATAATTTTTAAACTGACATCACTCCCCACTCTTTTCAGAAATGAAATACAGCTCCCCTCTTATAATGTAGCAAGATATTTGCCAAATATATAAATCCTTTGGCAAAATTGCCAGTTTAACTAAAAAGACCCTTCTTTTTTGTTTTGACCATTGGGTTCTTGCTAGTATCAACTAAGGTCTCAGTTCTTTGGGCAAACCACGCAGGTAATTTTCTCTTTGAGGTTTCAGATGAAGTCTATAGGAAAGAAACAGAAAAAGAGGTATTTGTACTGTTGAAAATGTGTGCCCGTTGCGAAAGGTAACATAGGTTAACCCACCATTCTTCCCTTGCGAAATGAAAAAAAATAGGGAAATCTATAGCATCTACTTCTTGATCAAAAAGCAGGTAAATAAAAGAGACAAAAATCACTGTCTCACTTCTATAGGTAACTGCTTGTCATTCTGTTATCTATTCTTAGGCACTTGGGTGTGCACTCATGTGGGAAGGAACGAACTGGGCATTATTTCAGTTCTGTGTCCTGCAGTGTATTTGCTCTGGGTTGACCAAAATGCTGAGCTGAATGTTCTGAGGAAGGTATCTGCCTGGGCATGCACACCCACACACACATGCAGTTATATGAGGCATCTAAAAAAGCATATAACTTCTCCATCTACGATGGTAGACAGACTAGAGGAGCGGTTCAACCATCCTCAGTCCCTTGCAGAGCTGCTGAGACACAGCAAATACTCAAAAACATAAGCTGAATAAATGAAAAAAAAAATTGTTTTTTGCCTCATAGACTTTTTTAAGAATCTGCTGAAACCTAGAGATCCACTTCTGAGAAAAAAAGACACACACACATATATAATACTTGGAATGATTTTAGGGGGCGCATGCACCAAATGAGGTCTCAGAACTTGTAGGTAGAGTTCCATGAGCCTAAAATGGTATTAAATTAATGTTATCTCATTTTGAGCACTAGATCCTCAAACGAACATGACAGAAATCATTCTAACATGAGTACACCTTGGAATCCAGCAGAGTTGATTTAGTTACTGAAACTGAAAGACTTTAAGATAAGGTGGCCTCATCCGAGTTATAATGTTTCTGTTAGCCTAAGGTACAAAAGTATAACTTATTCCATTTCAAGAATGAAGACTATATCTACATACTGTTCATCAATTGCCTGCTATGTTCTATTATGTCTTCTAGGCTTAAAAATGAATTCAAAATATTCAGGGTGGGGGAAAAAACAGTGAAAGAACCTTGACAGAAAACTGTGAAACCTTGTATTTAAAAAAGGTAAAAACTGTTAGTTCTAGATTAATTAAAGAAATCCAGTGTGGAAGAAAGGGCTGTTTACACTTTAGCAAAAAGGAAAAAAAAACAGGCTAAGTTGGCAACTTTTCTCCTAGGTACCCATTTCCTCATAGACCTGGTGAACAGACTAGATTTATACACACTGTATAATACCCCAGTGTTTGACACAAAAGTAACAGATACTATGGATGTGAAGAGGCACAGAGAAAAGGTATTTGGGTAGAGATAAAATTGGCCCAGAAATATGTGTTCTACCCCAAAGATATTAATCTCAAAATCCTTTATAGCCACATACAACTACCATCACTTGCAATTATGAACCCAGAGTGCATTTGGAGGAAGGAAATCAGTTAAGATAATACAAAAGCCAAAAAATAAAACAGAGCATGATATCTGACTAATAACAGAGCAGAGGAAAAAAACCCTAAGTTTTATCATAGCTCAATACCATGGAATAAGCAGGGGCTTTGAAACCAGGCAGAACTAGGTTTGAGTTCAAATTGAGTCACTTGCTAAATGTATGACCTTATGAATGTCATTTAAGCCTCAATTTCTTCTCACAGAAAATGAGAATAACAGAGTATAACAACATTGGATTATTTGGAAAATTAAATGAGAATATATACAAAAATAACAAAACACATTCTGATTTACTATTGGCACTCATTAATTGGTAGTATCATTTGGAGTCTTACCTTCTACAATATTCCTATAGAATATGATCTTCAGTATGTATCCTATAATAATGGGCTTATTTCATTGAGAAAGGGGGAAAACACTCACTTATATTGAGTGTATCTTTTGAGTCTCAACAGTAAGTGTCCAGAGGAATCTTAATTTGAAGTCTAAGTCACCTAATAGAAACAATGCCTTTCAGTGACTACCTCCTTCATCGTTAGAAAACTAAATTTCCCAGCAATCATAATAAAATTTTAAGGGGGTATTTACATCATTTTGATACTCCAAATTCTATTAATAAATACTGTCATTAAGTTAAGAACACAAAACATTAACTCACTAGCTGATTATATGTGCACACATACATGCACTCAAAAAGAGAAGTATATAGGTTGTATTCACATCTAATTTCATCTAAAACTAAGATAAGCCTAAATGTATCAGTAATCAAGCTTGATGTATCTGTCATAAAAAATACTTTCTTAAATCAATTTTACCTGTGGATGAGAATCTGTAAGTAAATCTATTTCTGGATTGCTCGATGGCTGACTCCAAGAAGTTAGTGAACTTCTGTGACTCTCATCTTTCAGTGAAAAATCACAAGGATATCTTCCACCAACCTTTAACATTATTAGAGAATACAAAATAGTTATAGCATAAACCATTTTCTTCACCAAAAACAAAAAAACTATGCCTAAAAAGGCAAAGCTTAAAAATATTCTAATTATTCTGAAGAACTGAATTTTAATAACGTCTCTAATATTAACCCATAAGGCATTCTTTCTGAGTACCTTTAGTTTGTAAAGAATACATTTACTTCAATTTACAATGAGATTCAGTGGTAGGGCAGGAAATACCACTCTGTGTCTCTCTCAAGCAGCTGAGAAAAATAAGGAAAAACACGGTTCGAGGAAGACAGTGACAGCAGCAAAAAGGCTTTTTAAGCTCTCTGGATCCCAGTGTTAAAAGAGATAGAATTAGACAGCAAAACAGAAAACTGATCATCTACATTTGCAATAAGACCAAGTTTAAGAGTATATCCTCAGGAAATGCAAACTATAAGCATGTGAGGAAAATCACCAACAGCCATAAGGCCTGCATGCATGGTACAGTGTCCATATGGGAGAAAGCAGGGCAGCCGTGAGGTGCCTGAGATCAGGAGAGCCACACAGCCCATGGGGACACACAGGAAAACACATAGATTAGTTTGAGAACAGCCACCTGAAGCTGCAGGGCTTCTCAAACCAGCAGCACGTGACTATGAAGAGTCCACAGTAGTGGCTTAAGGGGCAGAGCTGCTGGCTCCTGTGAACTCTCCTGACCAGTTAATGCTGCCTTCTGGGAAGACCCCACACTCAGACCTGCTGGGCGTAGGTCAAATCATGCAGGACAGCCAGAAGAGAGACACGGGGAAGAGAGTCCAGGTAAAAGTGGCAGAAGAGTGTATCTCATAAACCAAGTTTCCATATTTTGAACATTTCACAACAGAAGAGCACCCTGTGAACTTGGTAACACTATCCTGAAACAAGCCCTCTTTTGAAAGTGCAGGAAAGCTCATTTCAAATGACAAAGAGCAACAGGAAAATATCAAGGTCAAATCTGACACCAGAAAAACTTGCTAAGATATACAAATGAAACTGTAACTTCTCAAAAGGAGCTGGAAAACTTTAAGACAATGATTCAAAACACAAAAGAACATCATAAATCAAAATTGGAAAAATTCAAGACCAAGGAAAAAAGTTCAAGAAAGAATGAGAAATAAAAAAGGATTATAGAAATGAACATTAAACTATAAGAACATAGCAATATACAACAACAGATGACATCCAAAGAGAAATAGAAGGTGAAGAAGAAACCCATTTTTAAATGAAAGACAAATGAAGAACTCAAAAGAATTCATTTGAGTGACAAACACTGTAGCTGGGCAAGGAAGATCCAGTGTACAGATAGCAGGAGGCTCTGAAGAGGAAGTACAAAGCAATGGGACAAAAGCAGTAACAAGTCAAATGGAAGGGAGCTTTCCTGAAATAACAACATTTTTAAAACTATAATGTAAGGAAACTATCCAGAAATTAAAAAAACTGCATATTGAAAGAGCCCACTGCTTATGTCCGTACACTGAATCAGAAACACAATACCAAGACCTAATCTTCTACTATTAAACGTAGGCATGATTGAACTTCTAGCAATCACAAAGGTAAACATGCATCAAACCTGCATCATCTGGTAAAAAGAATTTGTTTTGGCATTATTCTTTATCAGAAGCCTTCTAATTAGAGGATGAAACAGACTAAGGGATACAACGCAGGTCAGTAGAGAAGATGAATGTTCCTCTAAATGAGAGAGGAGGCTAAATCCTGTAGGGCTAGGACGATGTACCTCTACCCCCAACACCTCCCCACTCTGTCATCAGCATCTGGTATTATTTTTCAATAGGGGAAAATTAAAAATACTGATGTATGGTTAACATAATATTTCACTGCAAATATTCTTCAATATTGAGGAAAAACAAGTTACACCTTTTCCTGTATTGACAGGTAGAAAGTTGAGAAACAATAAGGTCATAGGCACCTGGTATAAATAAAAGGCTCGGAATAGAAGCCAAATTTCACTATCACTACTCAACATGTTTTCTCTAATGCCTTTCATATAGCTAGTCCAGTTGTCAAAATAATGTAAAGAACTCCAATTAATCAATTTCATTAGGTTCTCAAGGACATGACTACATACAAACCCAGCTGAAGTACAGAATTTGAAAAGGCCAATTCCTCTAT
The DNA here is from genome assembly GCA_032199065.1 of Smutsia gigantea. Classification (NCBI taxonomy): domain Eukaryota; kingdom Metazoa; phylum Chordata; class Mammalia; order Pholidota; family Manidae; genus Smutsia; species Smutsia gigantea. Next base: position 228,254 of record JAVSCE010018803.1, read on the forward strand.
TTTCAAGCTATTGAGAAAAGAATTCCTGTGAAGACTACCTTAGAACTGAAATGGAATTTCCAATTGTCTCATATAAATATTAGCAATCACCCACTACCATGCTGAGCGAATTATCTAGTAACTAAAATAATTCTTTAGTTAATCATTCATTTTTGCAAGTTTTTATCATGGACCCATGTAATTTTAGACCTGAGAGACACTGAAGGCCAAGTTTTCAAATTTATACAATCATTTAATAAAGTCACATTGTCAAAGAAGTTATTCTCTGATTACTTACTATTTATCTCATACAACACACAGAATAGTTTCCAAAACATTTGATTTTAATAAAACAAACCATCCCAAATAATACTAAATTCGTGGCCTTTCTCTGATCATACAAAAGGTGTATTGGGATATGCTCAGGACAATGAACAATAACTCTTCTTGTACCTGACATATTCAATACAACAGGCACAGAGCATGATTAGGGACAGAATGACAGAAAAACTAGAATCTGTTTTCATTTTCATTCATCACATAAAGGCAATGTCACACTTAAAGTCAGTATTGATTACATCTACGAAAGAAAGAGAATTCCCAGGCTATATAGTCAATAGAAAGTAGAGGTAAAATTTAAGCTGACATTCCACACAAAATGCTAAATAGATGGACCCAATTCCCCTTTTTCTGTCATTTAAAAAAATCACTCTTCTCAGATCAGACTTATGAAAAGCTGAAGAAATACAGCACACAGATAAAAAAATGTAAATATATCAGTTTCTAACAGCTTAAAAAAATACAGCACTCTAGTATTAAAATGTGCAAATTGAACACACTGACATGCTACGAAAATTCAACATATAATTATTACCTTGAGATTAGCATCTACTTCTCCCTTGCTTCTCTTGAAACTTGAACAGCTCTCCTCAGAATCAGGGAGACATCTTTTTTTTTCTGAATCACAAGAAAGCTGGCCTAACAGTCTGTCCTCATCATTTTTTTCCAGGATTTCAATTGCCATGTGGATAAGGTACATGTCAATGTTTTCGGGAACAAACATTCTGATTAGTTTTATTTTAGTCATATCTGTACAGGATGAAAAAAATAAGATTTAAAAATAAATCACACAGAACATTTTAGAAAACCTGTGAGCTGGAAATACTGAAATATTTGTGGAAAGAAAGAAGGTCACCAAAGAAAATGTTCCTCTTTCAAATGCCTTTAGCCCTACAAGATCGAAGTGGACTAAAATGTGTCTCCCTCACTCCTGCGCCAAGCAGACCCCCTGTCATCGAGACCCAAAGTCAGGTCACTGCCATCAACTCTGCCTAAATTATGTTTCAGACTGTCTTTTGTGAGTTGCCCTGAATATCAAAACCATCATTCACAGAATTCTTTCTAAAGGAATTACGCTTCAAATTCCAAATATCAATTATAAGTTAACTTTTTTAAATAAATTATTCTTAAATTAGAAGCTAATAATACTTGTAAACAAGATCTTAGAAAAAAGGATCCTTTCGATGGATATTGTATCATAACAAAACACATCAGTTATTTAAAATGCATATTAACTGAGTTTTCTGGGAAGATCTATATCTTATTTTCTTAATCAAGGAATTTTTTTTGAAGTATCATAGATATACAATCTTATATTGGTTTCAAATATATAACACAGTGGTTCAACAGTTACCCACATTATCAAATCCACACCACCTCTAGTGTGGTTATTATCTATCAACATAGTAAGACGTTACAGAATCACTGACTACATTTTCCATGCTGTACGATCATCCCTGTGACGAACTTATATTGTGATTGCACATTATTGTACCCTTTTTTCTCCCTCACAGGAGCCAACCCCTCCCCCTTGGCAACCACTAGTCATTTCTGTGTCTATGAGTCTACTGCTATTCTGGTTCCTTCTGTTTTGCTTTGTTTTTATATTTCACAAATAAGTGAAATCATATGGTATTTGTCTTTCTCTGCCTGGCTTATTTCACTAAGCATAATACCCTCTGGACCCATCCATGTTGTTGCATATGGCAGGATTTCTTTTCTTTTTATGGCTGAATACTATTCCATTGTGTTTATGTACCACATCTTTTTTATCCATTCATCTGCTGACGGGAACTTAGGTTGCTTCCATATCTTGGCTATTGAAAATAGTGTAGCAATAAACACTGCTGTACATGTATCTTTTCAAATGAGGCATCTTGTTTTCTTCAGGTAAATTCTTAGAAAATAATTACTGGATCAAATGGTATTTCTATTTATAGTTTTTTGAGGAACCTCCATATTGCTCTCAACAACAGTTGCACCAATTGACATGCCCACCAACAGTGTAGGAGGATTCCCATTTCTCCACATCCTCACCAGCATTAATTTCTTTTCTTTTGGATAGTGGCCACTCTAATTGGTATGAGGTGATATCTCATTGTGGTTTTAATTTGCATTTCCCTGATGATTAGTGATGTGGAGCATCTTCTCATGTGCCTGTTGCCATTTGTATTTCTTCTTTGAAGAAGAGTCTGTTCAGGTCCTCTGCCCATTTTTTAATCGGGTTATTTGTTTTTTGGGCTTTGAGGCATATAAGTTCTTTAAATATTTGGATGTCAACCCCTTATCAGATGGGTGATTTAGGATTATACTCTCCCGTACTGAAGGATGACTTTTCATTCTGCTGATAGTGTCCTTTGCTGTACAGAAGCTTTTCAGTTTGATGTAGTCCCACTTACTCATTTTCGATTTTCCCTTGCCCAAGTAAATTTGCCCCCCAAAAAAATCGCTCATACTTATATTCAAGAGACTTTTGCTAGTGTTTTCTTCTAAGAGTTTTATGGTTTCATGACTTTGATCCCATTTATAGTTAAATTAAACAGGATCGAACTAAAACCACATGGCCACTATCCAAAAGACAAGAAATAACAAATGCTGGCAAGGATGTGAGAAACAGGAACCCTCCTACACTGTTGGTTGGAATGTCAATTGGTCCAACTGTTGTGGGAAGCAGTATGGAGGTTCCTCAAAAAACTATAAATAGGTCTTTGATCCATTTTGAGTTTACTTTTGTGTATGGAGTTAAGACAATAATCCAGTATTGAGGTGGGGATTCAAGATGGCGGCGTGAGAGGTGAGACACAGAACTCTTCACAAAACCACAGATAATGTGAAAATATAGTTAATACAACTAATCCAAAAACAGTTACAGGAAAGAAGGCTGTACCAGACTGCATACAGACCTCACGAACAGAGCAGACCTCACAAAACAGGGTAACATACAAAAGCTTTGATCCAGGGGGACCCGAGCTCTTCCCCAACCCTAGCTCACTGGTAGAAGGAAGAGAAACAGAGCGGGGGAGGGGGTGGAAGCCTGGAACTGCTAAATGAAACTGAACTCAACTATCTTCCTGAAAGAGAGTTCGAAATAAAAATCATAAACATGCTTTTGGAGGTACAGAAAAATATTCAAGAACTCAGGGACGAATTTAAGACGGAGATTCAATCATTAAGAAATTCCATATCTGAAATGAAACATACAATGGAGGGATTGAAAAGCAAATTAGATGTAGTAGAAGAGACGGTAAATGGAATAGAAATTAGAGAAGAGGAATACAAAGAAGCTGAGACACAGAGAGAAAAAAGAATCTCTAAGAATGAAAGAATATTGAGAGAACTGTGTGACCAATCCAAACGGAACAATATTTGCATAATAGGGGTACGAGAAGAAGAAGAGAGAGAAAAAGGGATAGAAAGTGTCATTGAGGAGGTAATTGCTGAAAACTTCCCCAATCTGGGAAAGGAGATAGTCTCTCAAGCCATGGAGATGCACAGATCTCCCAACAAAAGGGACCCAAGGAAGACAACATCAAGACATATAATGATTAAAATGACAACGATAAAGAATAAAGACAGACTTTTAAAAGCAGCTAGAGAGAGAAAAAAGATCACATACAAAGGAAAACCCATCAGGCTAGCATCAGATTTCTCAACAGAAACCTTACAGGCCAGAAGGGAGTGGCATGATGTATTTAATGAGATGAAGCAGAAGGGCCTCGAACCAAGAATACTCTACCTGGCAATGTTATCATTTAAATTTGAAGGAGGGATTAAACAATTTTCAGATAAGCCAAAGCTGAGAGAATTTACCTCCCACAAACCACCTCTACAGTGCATTTTGAAGGGACTCCTACAGATGGAAGTATTCCTAAGACTAAATAGATTTTTTGCATCTTCGGCATGTCTATAATTATTTCAAGATAAACAAAAATAATAATAATAATCCAGTATCATTCTCTTACATGTAGCTGTACAGCTTTCCCAACACCAGTGGCTGAAGAGGCTGTCTTTTCCCCACTGTGTATTCATGGCTCCTTTATCATCTATTGATTGACCAAATACATGTGGGTTTATATGTGGGCTCTCTATTCTGTTCCGTTGATCTATGGGTCTGTTTTTCCTGCCAGTACCATGCTGTTTTGATTATTGTGGCATTGTAGTAGAGCTTGAAGTCAGGGCATGTAATTCCCCCAGCTCTGTTTTTCTTTCTCAGGATTGCTTTGGCTGTTAGGCATCTCTTGTGGTTCCATAAGAATCTTAGAACTATTTGTTCTAGTTCATTGAAAAATGCTGCTGGTATTTTGAAAGGAATTGCACTTAATCTGTAAATTGCTTTGGGCAGGATGGCCATTTTGACAATATTAATTCTTCCTATCCATGAGAATGAGATAGATTTCAATTTGCTGCTGTCTTCTTTAATTTTTCTCATAAGTGTCTTACAGTTTTCAGAGTACAGCTCTTTCACGTCCTCAGAATCAAGCAATTTTTAATATTCATAACTCAACAGAACTAATTTAGACTGTGTCAGTCTCTTCACACCTTTTACAAATCATGTGGCAATCTCCTACAGGCCACGCACTATATATGCTTTAAGCATTTCCTCCTGACACATTCATCCACAATGCTCTAGAGTATGGTAAAAGTAAGCAGCTTAGAACAAAAGTTTTCACGTAATTTATAAAACTGGCATCTAACATTTTTGACATCCAATTCAAATGAACACCAGAAACCAAGTATTTTTATGTGTCATCCTAGAAAAGTGGTCTTACGGTTTGCAGGTTTATATTCTTTCTTCCAAAGATCTTATGTTACTGTTCCAGGACTTCTAAAACAACTGCAGTTGGAAAAAAAAAAAACAGGCGTAGAAAACTGCACAGCTAATACAAACTAGGACAGTGGTCTAGTTAAGAATACAGTCTTTCTCTAACTTTAAAGTTTAAAAACGTTGAAACTGATGCTAAGCAAAATCTTAAGAGGGATAAGATTACCTCTAAGTGTAAAAAAATCAGCAATGTGACTACAATATCAATCCAGCTAAAATTGTATTTGTCCCTTGGTCACTATACCATTCTAATACCACTGGAATTTGGCTAATTTTACTGCTTTATTTTGTAGTGGCTGAGGGGTCTTCATTTGCATCTTTTCTATCAGACTTTGAGTTCCTTTTCATTTATCCTCAATTCTCCTTTCGAAAAGAAATGTTTTGATGAGCATTATATTACACAAATTTTTCCATTTTTCTAGATTCCTAGAAGTGGGATTGCTAGTTCAAAGGTTAGACATATTTTATATTTTGAAACATACTGCCAAGCTACCAATAAAACTGTCCGGTCTAATAACCACCAATCACATGTAGCTATTGAGCATTTAAAATGTGGCTAGTGTAGCTGAGGAGCGCAATTCTTCATTTTAAGTGATTCTAATTAATTTAAGCTTTAATTTAAAAACTGATACTTGACTTCCGGGAAGATGGCGGTGTGAGCAGGGCGGCAGAAATCTCCTCCCAATACTATATTTATCTACGAAAACACAGAAAATACATCTATTCCTAAAAGAGAGACGAGAATACACAGGAAAGCGCACAGCGTGTAGCTACACCTGAGAGGACTCGGCACCCCAAGAGGTGGGTAAGACACGGAGCCACGACCCGGCGGGACCGGAGGACTCCCCCACCCCAGCGCACCGGCGGGAGGAGAGGATTCAGAGCCGGGAGGGAGTGGAAGTACAGCCCGCGAAGTAGCCAGCCCGGTGATCTGCGCGGGCAGCGCTGACCCACATTGCACAGTGCAGCGGAGATTGGAGAGACAGAGGGTCAGGATCTGAGCGGGGAACGCGCCAGGGTGCTTGCAGCCGGGTCCCGGGAAGGAAAAAAAAAAGCGGGCGCTTTCTTCAGCAGTCTTAAAGAGACAGGAGCCCAGCGGAGGAGCCGGATCGCCCCAGCACACTCAGCCCAGCAGGCTGGGAGTCTGGGGGAATTTCAGACGCCTTAGCTGGTGACTGAGGAAGCGTAGCCATACTTAACACTTCTCACTGAGATCAACACCCTCCTATTCGTTCCCACCCCTGCCAGAGCGACAAAGGGCCCTGAGGAGCGGCACAGTCACAGCTGTGGAATAGTGGGGCAATAACGCCACCTAGAGCATTCGCACAGAATCTACGTGCGGAGGGCATTTATTTGTTTTTTTTGTTTTGTTTTGTTTTTTGTTTTGTTTTTGTTTTTTCTTTTCTTTCTTTTTTTCTTTTTTTCTTTCTTTCTTTTTTTTTCTTCTCTTTTTAAAGTCTTAAAGAGCCCAGCTGACATACGTGGCAACTATCAGTGACCAATTATATAGCCATGAAAAGACAGAGGAATATGGTTCAGACCAAAATCAACCAGACAACCCCAGAGAGGGAGTCTGAAGGGATGGAAACGCACAGCCTCCCTGAAAAAGAATTCAGAATAAAAGTCATAACCATGCTGATGGACCTACAGAGAAATGTGCAAGAGCTGAGGGAGGAAGTGAGGGAACTGAGGAAAGACAATACAGAAATCAGACAAGCGATCGACGGGCTTAACAGCAGAATGGATGAGATGCAAGAGACTGTTAATGGAATAGAAAACAGAGAACAGGAGTACAGAGCAGCTGAGGCAGAGAGAGATAAAAGGATTTCTAGGAATGAAAGAATATTAAGAGAACTGTGTGACCAATCCAAACGGAACAATATTCGCATTATAGGAGTACCAGAGGAAGAAGAGAGAGAAAAAGGGATAGAAAGTGTCTTTGAAGAAATAATTGCTGAAAACTTTCCCTCGCTGGGGAAGGAAGTAGTCTCGCAGTCCACCGAAGCTCATAGATCTCCCAACACAAGGGACCCAAGGAAGACAACACAAAGACACATAATAATTAAGATGGCAAAGATCAAAGATAAAGACAGGGTATTAAAGGCAGCTAGAGAGAGAAAAAGATCACCTACAAAGGAAAACCCATCAGACTATCATCAGACTTCTCAACAGAAACCTTACAGGCCAGAAGAGAATGGCATGATATATTTAACGTTATGAAACAGAAGGGCCTCGAACCAAGAATATTGTATCCAGCACGATTATCATTTAAATATGATGGAGGGATTAAACAATTTCCAGACAAACGAAAGTTGAGAGAGTTTGCCTCTCATAAACCACCACTACAGGATATCTTAAATGGACTGCTCTAGATGGAAGCACACCTAAGGCTAAAAAGATGTCACCAGAGAAAATAAAATCATAGCAAAGAAAGCAGACCATCCAAATACTAACTAAAGGAAAAGAATAAAACACCTATTATAGAAAGAATGGAGGAGGAGGAATAAGAAGGGAGAGAAAGAAAGAAACATCAGACTGTGTTTACAATAACTTAACAAGAAAGTTAAGTTAGATTGTTAGATAGTAAAGAAGCAACCCTTGAACCCTTGGTAACCACGAATCTAAAGCCAGCAATGGCAATAAGTACATACCTATCAATAATCACCCTAAATGTAAATGGACTGAATGCACCAATCAAAAGACACAGAGTAACAGAATGGATAAAAAAGCAAGACCCATCTATATGCTGCCTACAAGAAACTCACCTCAAATCCAAAGATATACACAGACTAAAAGTGAAGGGATGGAAAAAGATATTTCATGCAAACAACAAAGAGAAAAAAGCAGGTATTGCAGTACTTGTATCAGACAAAATAGACTTCAAAACGAAGAAAGTAGCAAGAGATAAAGAAGGACATTACATAATGATAAAGGGGTCAGTCCAACAAAAAGATATAACCATTATAAATATATATGCACCCAACACAGGAGCGCCAGCATATGTGAGACAAATACTAACAGAATTAAAGGAGGAAATAGACAGCAATGCATTCATCTTAGGAGACTTCAACACACCACTCACTCCAGAGGACAGATCAACCAGACAGAAAATAAGTAAAGACACAGAGGCACTGAACAACACACTAGAACAGATGGACCTAACAGACATCTACAGAACTCTACACCCAAAAGCAACAGGATACACATTCTTCTCAAGTGCACATGGAACATTTTCCAGAATAGACCACATACTAGGCCACAAAAAGAACCTCAGTAATTTCAAAAATATTGAAATCCTACCAACCAACTTCTCAGATCACCAAGGTATAAAACTAGAAATAAATTTTAGAAAGAAATCAAAAAGGCTCACAAATACATGGAGACTTAACAACACTCTCCTAATTAAACGGGTTAACGACAAAATCAAAACAGAAATCAAATAATATATGGACACTAATGACAACAACAACACAAAGCCACAACTTCTGTGGGATGCAGCAAAGGCAGTTCTAAGAGGAAAGTATATTGCAATCCAGGCCTATTTAAAGAAAGAAGAACATTCCCAAATGAATAGTCTAAAGACACAATTACTGAAATTGGAAAAAGAAGAACAAATGAGGCCCAAAGTCACCAGAAGGAGGGACATAATAAAGATTAGAGAAGAAATAAATAAAATTGAGAAGAATAAAACAATAGAAAAAATCAATAAAACCAAGAGCTGGTTCTTTGAAAAAATAAACAAAATAGATAAACCCCTAGCCAGACTCATTAAGAGAAAAAGAGAATCTACACACATAAACACAATCAGAAATGAGAAAGGAAAAATCACGACGGACCCCACAGAAATACAAAGAATCATAAGAGAATATTATGAGAATCTATATGCTAACAAGCTGGAAAACATAGAAGAAATGGACAACTTCTTAGAAAAATACAACCTTCCAAGACTGACCAAGCAAGAAACAGAAAAACTAAACAGACCAATCACCAGCGATGAAATCGAATTGGTAATCAAAAAACTACCCAAGAACAAAACCCCCGGGCCTGATGGATTCACCTCTGAATTCTACCAGACATATAGAGAAGAAATAACACCGATTCTCCTTAAAGTTTTCCAAAAAATAGAAGAGGAGGGAATACTTCCAAACTCATTCTATGAAGCCAGCATCACTCTAATACCAAAACCGGGCAAAGACCTCACCAAAAAAGAAAATTACAGACCAATATCCCTGATGAACGTAGATGCAAAAATACTCAACAAAATATTAGCAAACCGAATTCAAAAATACATCAAGAGGATCATACACCATGATCAAGTGGGATTCATCCCAGGGATGCAAGGATGGTACAACATTCGAAAATCCATCAACATCATCCACCACATCAACAAAAAGAAGAACAAAAACCACATGATCATCTCCATAGATGCTGAAAAAGCATTTGACAAAATTCAGCATCCATTCCTGATTAAAACTCTCAACAAAATGGGTATAGACGGCAAGTACCTCAACATCATAAAGGCTATATATGACAAACCCACAGCTAACATCATACTTAACGGCAAGACGCTGAAAGCTTTTCATCTAAGATCGGGAACAAGACAGGGATGCCCACTCTCTCCACTGTTATTCAACATAGTACTGGAGGTCCTAGCCACAGCAATCAGACAAAACAAAGACATACAAGGCATCCAGATTGGTAAAGAAGAAGTCAAATTGTCACTATTTGCAGATGACATGATACTGTACATAAAAAACCCTAAAGATTCCATCCAAAACTACTAGAACTAATATCTGAATTCAGCAAAGTTGCAGGATCAAAATTAACACACAGAAATCTGTTGCTTTCCTATACACTAATGATGAACTAACAGAAAGAGAAATCAGAAAAACAATTCCATTCACAATTGCATCAAAAAGAATAAAATACCTAGGAATAAACCTAACGAAGGAAGTGAAAGACCTGTACTCTGAAAACTACAAGACACTCCTAAGAGAAATTAAAGAGGACACTAACAAATGGAAATGCATCCCATGCTCTTGGCTAGGAAGAATAAATATTGTCAAAATGGCTATACTACCTAAAGCAATCTACAGATTCAATGCAATCCCTATCAAACTACCAACAGCTTTCTTCAATGAACTGGAACAAATAATTCTAAAATTCATATGGAACCACAAAAGACCCCGAATAGCCAAAGCAATCCTGAGAAGGAGGAATAAAACAGGGGGAATTACACTCCCTGACTTCAAGCTCTACTACAAAGCCACAGTAATCAAGACAATTTGGTATTGGCACAAAAACAGACCCACAGACCAGTGGAACAGAATAGAAAATCCAAACATTAACCCAAACATATACAGTCAATTAATATTTGATAAAGGAGCCTTGGATATACAATGGGGAGATGACAGCCTCTTCAGCAGCTGGTGTTGGAAAAACTGGACAGCTACATGTAAGAGAATGAAACTGGACTACTGTCTAGCCCCATACACAAAGGTAAACTCAAGGTGGATCAAAGACCTGAATGTAAGTCATGAAACCATAAAACTCTTAGAAAAAAACATAGGCAAAAATCTCTTGGACATAAACATGAGCAACTTCTTCATGAACATATCTCCCCGGGCAAGGGAAACAAAAGCAAAAATGAACAAGTGGGACTATATCAAGCTGAAAAGCTTCTGTACAGCAAAGGACACCATCAGTAGAACAAAAGACATCCTACAGTATGGGAGAATATATTCATAAAAAACGTATCTGATAAAGGGTTGACATCCAAAATATATAAAGAACTCATGCACCTTAACAAACAGAAAGCAAATAATCCAATTAAGAAATGGGCACAGGACATGAATAGACACTTCTCCAAAGAAGAAATTCAGATGGCCAACAGGCACATGAAAAGATGCTCCACATCGCCAATCATCAGAGAAATGCAGATTAAAACCACAATGAGATATCACCTCACACCAGTGAGGATGGCCAACATCCAAAACACAAACAACAACAAATGTTGGCGAGGATGTGGAGAAAAGGGAACCCTCCTACACTGCTGGTGGGAATGCAAATTAGTTCAACCATTGTGGAAAGCAGTATGGAGGTTCCTCAAAAAACTCAAAATAGAAATACCATTTGACCCAGGAATTCCACTCCTAGGAATTTACCCTAAGAATGCAGCAGCCCAATTTGAAAAGGACAGATGCACCCCTATGTTTATTGCAGCACTATTTACAATAGCCAAGAAATGGAAGCAACCTAAGTGTCCAGCAGTAGATGAATGGATAAAGAAGATGTGGTACATATACACAATGGAATATTATTCAGCCATAAGAAGAAAACAAATCCTACCATTTGCAACAACATGGATGGAGCTAGAGGGTATTATGCTCAGTGAAATAAGCCAACCGAAAAAGACAAGTATCAAATGATTTCACTCATATGTGGAGTATAAGAACAAAGAAAAAATACTGAAGGAACAAAACAGCAGCAGACTCACAGAACCCAAGAACGGACTAATAGTTACCAAAGGGAAAGGGACTGGGGAAAATGGGCGGGAAGGGAGGGATAAGAGGGAAAAAGGGGCATTACGATTAGCAGATGTAATGTTGGGGGGGCACGGGGAGGGCAGTACAACTCAGAGAAGACAAGTAGTGATTCTATAGCATCTCACTACGCTGATGGACAGTGACTGTAATGGGGTTGGTGGGGGGGACCTGATGAAGGGGTAGTTTAATAATCGTAATATTGCACATGTAATTGTAAATTAATGATAATAAAATAAATTATGTTAAAAAAAAGAAAGGTTAAAAAAAATAAAAATAACAAATAAAAACTGATACTTGATTCAGTTACCAGAAAATTCTTGAGTATGTTTGTAACAAACTATGTATTTCCATTTACTTTAATTGTAAATTTGATGAAAGCTAAATACAGATCAATACTTTCAAATTAAAATTTAGCATCAGAACTGAGAGACTATCAGTGTAAAATACATACCTGACTTCAAAGGTTTAGTACAAAATAAAATACCGCATTAATAATTTTAATGTTGACTATATGTTGAAATGATAACATTTTTAATTTATTGGGTTATTAAATTGTATAATTAAAATTAATTGCATCTGTTTGTTTTTAGTTTTTTTATGTGGCTGCTAAAATATTTTAAATTTCATATGAGGCTCACATTGTATTTCTTTTTTGCATAATGCTGCTTGTGAAAAACCATACGGATTCTCCCATACTCCAGACAACTAATAAAACTATACTGCATTAATTCACTGTCTTTTGTGGGTACTTAAATATTGGATAAGTAAAGTGTACATCCTTGATTTCATTATTCTATAACAAATACTTAGAAACCAATTTTTGGAGACACATCCACAAAATCTTGAACTATCATAGCATCATGGGCTAAGTACATTATTTTGAAAAGAAAAAATTAGATACTTTATTCCATTTGAAACAACATATTTCCTAAATGAGAATATCTTTTCATAAAATTATAATACATAAACATTTGCCTATGGTTTTAAACCACTGCTAATGACTTAATAAATGCATATAGCTCTGTAATTAGAATTTCTAGAAAAATCCATATATTTACTTACACATTTCTATAAGCACCCTTTATATTTTTATCTTATGTCATCCTGTATGCATATGTAAATAAGTGATTTCTAACTTTAAAGATGCATCTTATTCTGCCTTAACTATCCATGCAAGTAAATGCTGAAAATACCTATTGGCAAACAAAATAATGAACACTGGCTGCACTCCTTCAGTGCTTTAAGAGAGATCATATTACCCCTACTTTTATGGCAGGTCCCTGGGAAGCCACCCTTAATTTTCCAGTTACATGCACATAAAGAATGGAACAATGAAATTATTCAAAATATTATCCAGGTACCTCATTAAATGCCTTAATTTATTATTAAGCATAGTTAAAATCTCAACCCCATAAAAGAAGCTTACAATTATATAAACAGGGAAAAACTGAAAGAATAAAAAGTTATAGAACTCCTGTAAATATTAAGTTAAAAAGATAAAACCTACTTAGCAAATAAGATAGCATGAAAATAATAGGTATGATTTCTCAAGTCACAAATGTTATTTTTAGGTAGAAGATTATGCCATAATAAAACAAAAATTTCTCAATTCAGGACTGTGCAAACTTGTTCATTAAACACCTAATCATGTGATATGGCTACAGTTAAATAAAAAATGAAAACATCTGACTTATTACTGTAACAAGTATATCTTCCTTTCTTATTATAATTTATAACTCAACAATGTTTTCTACAGTAAGAGAACAAATAGTATTTTATCAAGGAAAAACAAGAATTCAAAGGTTAAATTCCACACTAATATACAGCATCTTATAGACTATAAATGTACAATCAAAAAAAATGTAGAGCTTACAGTTGTCACAGTCTTAACTTTCTCAATTTTGGCTTTTGAAGCAAACTGCAATAATACACTTTTTCATATTATATGTATGACTTACATACAGTGTATTGACAAAAAGATGAAATAAGTGTTTAATAAGTATATTTCAAAGTGTTCTCTTGGAATTTCAATTTAAGATTTACCTCTAAGTGAAAATCTATTGGCTATACTGAGTATATAGTAGTCAAGACAACTGTTTTAACTGATGTTAATGTTAATGCTTAACTAATGTCATTTATGATAACAAATGTTTTTCTCACGTTCCTAATATTTGTTTAATCAGGCTTGCAATTACAAATAGAGAATTTTTCATGCTTACATATTCTGCTTGGTTTTAATCAATTAAATGAAAAAGTTATCTAACATCAGAAATTGAAATTGCTAAACTCAGAATACAAAGAGCACTAGATATATAGAGAATATTTAAAGATACTAAATATATAAATATATTAAACTAAAAATAAGTACATTTATTTTACTCATTGGACGTTTATAAACACAAATCTTATATCAAGATTAGAAACTACATATTTCTTTCTTTTAAATAGTTAGCAGTACACTTTAACATGTTATAATAAAAAGAAAAACTTGCTGAATAGTTAACCTTGACACAATATTAAGACAATTTTCAATTCTAGGACTCAGACTCCTATCTCTGGAACAGGGTGGGAATAGGAAATTAAAAATTTAATGATTTCCAATTTCATTTCCAAATCTAAAATTCTATAGCTTTACAACTACATGATTTAGGAAGCAAATTACCAGCACCTCAATTCTTCACCACAGCCAATTAAAATAGATGTTGACAATATTAGGCTGAATAATAGAATCTTCAATATTCCTCTACTATTTTTCCCTGCCAGTAATATATTGAAATTAGAATATCCATTTTTATGTCATTCAAGAACATTTGCCCAAGAATTCTTCAGTACTTAAAAAAAAGAAAGATATACCCTGCCTATTAAAGTTGTATGTTTCTATAACATACAGTTTTGAAACCTCCCTTCTTGTATACTTACATTATTAACTTATTTTCTTAATTAGGTGCTGAAGTGAACAGAGGATAAAAGGAATCATAGAAGGTTGTTTTTAAGAAGCCCTAAGATCTTGCCATCTTTTCAATCATCCTCATATTCACCATCACCACCACCATTTATGAAATACTTACCAAGTGCCCAAGCCTTCTGGGTAGTATCCCATTATTTCTCACAATTCTGTAAGAGAGGAAGTACTACCCCTCCCTGTTATAGAGATGAGGAAACTGAGGCTTAGGGAGACTGGGTCATTTGCCCAAGGTCACACACCTCTGAAATGGTGCAGCCAAGATCAGCTGTTATCAGAGGCTTTGTTCTCCCCGCTAGACTACTACCACCACCCATCAGACTTCAGGGTTTAAGGAAGGCAACCATATGAAAGCGAACATGACTCTCAACAGGGAAAAACAAGGGGCAAATACTGCAGATGCTCTTTCAGACAATACTGTCTTCCATCAACAGCTCATCAAGACACACATTTCTCAAAGTCCTGAGAGGCAATACATATATATAAAGGAAAAAATACTTACAGAGTATTAAAATCAAGAACACATCCGATTCTTTGACTTTCTCTAAAATATTATCTTACATTAGAGAAAAGAGAGGTTTTATACAATCACAGTTATAATCCTGCAAAGCAGTTACTGTTTTCCTTCCTCTGCCTTAATTTCTAGTAAAATGGCTGCTGAAGTAAGAAAGATGAGAATACAACCAGGAGAGCTGGCTAGCTTTCTCATAAGATGACTCCCAACTAAGGTACTTTGGATGCTTTATCCAAGTCCAGGATTTGGCCCTTAGCTTTTCAGAGTTAAAAATGTAATTTAACCTTAATTAGATCCACATTAACCAAGTTCACAAAATGCCAGCTCATAAATTTACAATTATAAATTCACAATTATTACATAGTTAAGTACCCAGATTACTATGACTAGTGCATACTTTCGTTATACACAGATCTACATGGGAAAGCAAATTATAACCAGAGGGCTAAGAGATACAGATGCAGAATTAGTTAACGTATCTTACTCAAAAAAGATCTTGGCATAACTTGCCAACAGGCCCTTATTGTACTTGAAGTCTCATTGGCAAGGATTAGACATTATGTACTTCTTTCTTTTAAACAGGTGGCAGTGCAACTTTAACATGGTATATACTAAAAAGAAAAACTAATGGAGTGGGACTAACTCAGATGACCATTGCCCAAATTTGCTTCTGCATCTCTCTCCCTGTGCTTCCACAGTTGATCGATGAAAGTAAGAAATGATGGTGTTCTTTCGTTAGACCTTCAGTCATCTCACTCAAGCCTAAAATGAACACTGACTTTTAAGAGAATTAATATCTTTATTCTGACCAGTTAAGAAGAGCATCAATTGTGCTTTCAAGAGTGATTTCCCTTATTTCCACATTTTTATGAGGAATCATATAGTTTTTCCCAAGTGGGAAAGAATTTGGGGTAGTAAAAAATTAAACTATTTGCACTATAGCTTTGAAGATAAAGTTTTCTCTGTCCTATCAGAAAAAATGTATCAGATTTATTGAGTTATAACACATCCAGCTTATATTTATACATTTACAGGAAAAAAATCCTCTAATGCACCTCATCTTTACCTCTACAAAATATGGATCATAATTTAAATTTTTCTGTGAAGGGCAAGCAATAGGACTCGATGTCCACGAAAATCCTGCAGCAAAGTGACAGAAGGAAACCCTTCCACAGGGGGGCCTAGGGAACCTTGACCATCCCTTCAAAGTCACAATGACTGACACCACCTACCACATGATTAGAAAGGCAAACCTAACTGAACCCAATAACAAGGGATCAGAAGGATTTAGGAACAAACAAGGAGTCAGTAACCAATGGGGAATGAGTATGTGGAAAAATGTGTTATCAAGTGATGAGGTTGAAAAGGATGAAAGTGCATTATTTGGGGATGAGTGTGGAAGTTGTAATTATAATCTAAAAAAGGACATAATAGTTTCTCAGACTCAGAATTCCCTGAATGATAGTGGGAGGACTGTTTTCTAAAAAATAAAAGCATTAGAAAAGCAAAATTTCAAATAGCATAAAGGGTTAATGCTGTTAAAGTAAAAAATATTTGTGCGCTGCTTGTTTACTCCCTCCAGGTTCAATGACTCCAGCCATTAAGGCTGCAGACAAGGGTCACGGTTATCACCTGAGTTGATGGGAGGGTTTCGGATAACATCAGCAATAATCTTCTGAACCTCTGCAGTCAGGCCTGCTCGCTCCGTATCAAGTGGGTAGCCAGCTTTCACCGCCTGGGATAAGTGCATGCCAACCGCTGAGAGGGGCAGAACCCTGTTCTCAGCTACACTCTTCTAGAGAAACAGCAGCAAAACAAATAGTGAGTTTAAAGTGCTCACTGTGTTGCAGGGAAACAAAATGGCCAAACCCTTCCATGAGTAAATGGTCACTGAGAAATAAACAATGGATTAAACCTTCACTTAAAATTTTCACTTTAACTGTTTCTTTACAACTACCCACATTAAGGAACTCCACAGGTTCTACTTTTCACTTACTGTACTGAACAAAACAAAATCACCTATCTTTAGCTAAGAAATCAATCCTTGCCCCTCTGTAATTATTCACTTTAAAAATCTATTAGTGGCAGAGAATAGTCATTCAATGCCGATTGTATGTATAATAGCTGCCACAACCTTTTGAAAATATAGTAAACTGTAATCCAATATTCTATATACTTGAAATACATGGTACTTTAGTTATATCAGTTTCCAAGAAGACAAATCCTAAAATGCTAAGTGAAAACATAAGGCTCCAGAAGCATTCTATAAAAGGTTTTTGAGAAGATCCTAATAGGTGTTTTATATTGACTCTGTTCATAAAATAATAATAACCACAATTTAACAAGGGCTGTCATCATTTACCTAATATTGAACTTAACAAGAATTGTATTAAATCTAGGTCAATACTACATATTTATGCAGCTTTTTAAACAAACGTAGCTCCAAATCCATTAAGATGTTCATTAGATAAAATAGTCATCTAAACATTCAGGAAGTTTAAACACTCATCTCTAAATTATTTAATGATACTCCCTTTTAATACATCTTGAAAGCCTGAATTTGGACAGTATTTGCATGAATGTTGATACTTTCACAGATCATTTCAAGCAGTTATTTTCATCCTACAAAGGTAGGTTTTAAGTTACTTTCATTAAATGTCTACCCTTTTCTACTAGACAGTGTGCACCATGTGTGTATACTATCAGTGTTATTTGATACGAGGCATCAAATTACCTAAAACTAATTGTATTATTGCTCCCGATTAATTAGACTTAGGCATGTTTAATTTTGTGGTTAACTGGCAAGACCCTGAGACTCCTGGGAGGAACAGATAATTACACCATGATATTACACAATAGTTAACAATCAAATAAGAGCAAAATATATAAATGAAGATATATCATTCTTCACATTTTTAACCACATATATGTGTAATGTAATACAAGAAACCTCATATCATGGCTGAGTATTAGAATGCACTATATTCAGAAAATTTGGAGGCTATCCCAAATTTTCTTAGTGACTGTATCTAGTTAGACTATACATATGGGGTCAAATTATGAGGCATATTTAACAGACACAGGGAAGTTACTGTATAAATAAAAGACTGAACTTAACATTCCTGTTTATCATGTAATTTGTTTCAAAATTAGTACAATGGAATTATTCAGTTTCTTGTGTAATGGCTTTTGTACTTTTAATTAAGGAATTCGATTTTCTAACTATGATATCGATTAAGTGATTAAGACAAGCTAAGGACTGTTTATCCTTATTTATAGTGGAACGCAACCTGAATAAAAATGTGTAATGTTGCCTAGCAGATAGAGACAAAGAGAACAGGAAAAGAAGGCATTGGACCACTTCGCCTTGTCCAAAATTTAATGTCAGAGAGGACAGGAATTCAAATTAGTTAAACTGAGCTGGAAGCCTTATTCTGTCTCTATTATACTAATGTACACTCTCCATTTTATATATTAAAAAATCCTCAACAGCCTTGAGGATTTATGCCAGAACAAAGATATATTAGGTGTGGTCACTTTTCACAGTAATTAGATGTTTTTCAAAGAGCATCCAGCATGGCTGAAAAACAGAACAGTACTAGACATACAGAGTGAAAAGCAAGTTTATTGCTGTTTTAACTGATTTCTATCTTCTTGGACATTCTTCCAGAGATAGTCTAAGCAGGAATTAAAAAAAAAAACAGTCTTAAAATATGGCTGCTCTAATATCCCTCAACAATAAATGTATTTATCAGTACCTCTGCTGCACTCTCGGTATAGAATCATGGCCAAACTATACTTGCTATTTTTACTTGACAGAGGTAGTCTTAACGGAGAAAGAAAATGCCATTCCATCCTAAAATTAAATATAAAATTGAACAATATAAAATATTGTAGGACTAGAAGAAATTTATCCCAAATCACAACACTAATACTAAAAAGCTATTAAGATACATATTTAGAAAAAATTTTAAATTCCCTCTAACTTGAAAATAATGCTTACCAAAGACATCTTCTTTTCTTGGAATAAAGAATATGTGACAGCCACAGACTGGGAAAGTGAGCAGAGTTCATTTTTTGCCACTAGACTTTTCTTCTGTTCTTGAGGTTTTGTACTTGAAAAGAAGTTTGTCTGCAAAATGTTAAATGCAGCACAAATGATCAATAGTAATATCAATATAATGATAGATAGAATATCAATATGATCATTAGGTACTGGGGAAAAAGAACACAAATAAAACCTCTAAGGACAGTCAAAAGTTCCCTTTTTATGAGGAGCACAAAAAGCAGTTTTATTTTGTTTTGTTTCTACATACTGATTTTAAAAAGTAAAGTTAAGGCTAAAGGGAAGAAGTTTTTAATAAAATATTTGTAATAACAAACATAGCTGTAGAACAAGAAATTTCTCATCTTCCCTTTAGCTGATAAGAGGGAATAAAAAATGAACTATAATGTGGACCATTCTGCCTCTAAATTAGTCCCCTATCCCCTCTAAGTGAATACTGGACAAATGAATAAGCAATTAATATTCAAATTTTGGTACTATAGCCACAAATTCTGCTACTATATCATATATCATAACTATAATATATATAGTTTTAAAAGATACATACAAACTATTGCTCTAAACTTGAAGGATCATGTAAATTCTTAAAAATGGGTTCCTTAAGAACATTTAAAAGAAGAAAGTGAGGAAAGGATTGAAAAATAAGATTAACGAAGAAATAATGGAATTTTTTAAAGCCTGAAAGAAAGGTAAAGACCAAGTGATAGTTATGATAAAATTATATGATGTAGAATTCACAGAGATGCATGTTCCCTCCAAAGTGCCAACTTTACCTTCTAAAACATAAGACCAATATTAAATTAAAAGAATTAAATCCAACTGAACTTGGCTTATTATAAGTACACTAGTGCGTTCCTACCCTGAACAAAAAGTGAGCCTGTAGATTAGGTCAGGCACCAAGGATAACCACAGCCTGGCACAAAGAAAAGCCAGACAACACCACAAAGACTTAAGGCCCCCAGATGGTTTCTAGCCCTGCTAGATTTTCAAGGAAGAACATTTTTTATTAAATGAAATGAAGTGTTTCCCTCTCAGACCTTAACACTGTCAATTTCGGCCTTAAATTGCTAGTAATGCCTAAAATCAAACTCCATCAGCCAGATTCCTCAGAATTACTGAGCAGTCTTTTCCTGGAGGCTACGACAGGACACCCCTATTCCAAGTCCTTGGGAGTGTGACCACTCTGAATTACGCTGGCAGATCCATAGAGATTTTAGGATATATGGGACAAAATCATGACATCATCTGTAAGTGTGTGATTAAACATTCAGGGACAGCCAAAACTCTCAGCAATGTAATATAAGAGTAATAATGTCAAGAAGGTCGGGCCAAAATGTGATTCTAATAAGCAAAAACCTAATCAAATCATGCTCTGTGTAGATAAAAGACTAAGTGAACAGAGTGTGATCAATTACGGAAATATACAGATAGGAATGGCAGGAGGCGAAAAGCAGGCAGAACATTGTTCAGATGCTAGCTAACTAGGTTTGAATATTAGAGCTGCCTTGGCGAATGGTGTATGAGAATGCAACCCCCAGCCTTTGTGGCTGGCAGCCTACTGAAAACTACCAGAATTTCCCTTTTTACATTCCAGGCTTGCCAACAACTCGAATAAGCTAGCTTCCCATACATCTTCTTCTACAGGAGAGAACACACTGGTTGGGTCAAGTGAACCTTTCCAGTTGTATTTCTCACTATAAATTAATGAATTTGCATTCCAATATATACACTTACATTTATATAGACACACATAAAGCCAAGTTCAGAGAAGGATCATGCAAATCTACTTTCCCAAAACACGATTCTGAGAGAAGACATCAGAATTTTAAGATTTACAAGGATGTGGACTGAGCCCCTCACCTAGACCATGGCAAATGCCATGTGTGAGTAGCCAGCTAAGTTTCCCCAGAAAATATGCAATACACAGCTATTCTGAAGCTTTAAAATAGAAACAGAAATAACACCTGGCTCTGTTTTATTTAGGCGCATAACATGCTCAGAACACCAAATTCCCTTCCCTACAGTTATGTGATTGGAATTATCTTTGTCTTAACGTGAGAGTATAGCTCTGACAGTCTTCCATAGGTGAAGTGAAATGCCAAAAAGGTTTGGAAAAAACACTTCATTGCCTTGGCTCAGATAACTCAAATTCTAAAATCTGACATATATGTAACATAGGAGAAGTCAAACAGAAACATTTATATCAAGGAACTACACTCTTCTTTAACTTTTTAAGTTATTTGCTACAGGTTACATTATGATCACAGAATGCTGTTTTAACCTACCTTTATGTGCATTAAAAAAAAATAGTTGTCCGTCTCTTTTTAAGTAGCTGCCAACTATGAGTTCATCCATGATGGGGGCTGGATATTTTAAAAACACTATTTTTCATGTAAATTTATTTTAAATTTTTTACTTTTTTTCCTAAATGGCCATCTTAATGGGTTTAAGACCTACATCCTCATATTTATAACCTTTGATTTGTATTATGATAGTATTAAGTTTTACTTCAAATTTCAAGTAGATATATTAAAAGCTTAATGAAAGTGGTGAATGACAAAACCGGCTTCATAAATATTAAACTTTGTTCATTTATTTCTTTAAGAAATGGTGTCAATTTACAGAACAGTTCAGGCAAAATTCCTAAACACAGAAATTAGCAGTAATTTTATCTATCCAGAAGGTTCAAAAGTATTTCAAACTATGTCCTTTAAAGCATTTATCTTTTGCCCTACTTCAATTTCCTCTCCTGAAGAGGGGTTGGAAGGGATAATTCTGTTGTTATTAAATAATACCACTAATTCATGAAACAAGATCCTACGGTCAAGTGTCCAAAGAGAGGAAACTTACTCAATTACCATTGGTAAGTATGGTATTATCAAATTGTTAAGAAATATAATTTCATTTTCAAGATATCCAATATGAAATATGAGGAATTCTCACATGATGTCTTGTGTAATGGTATGAAAAGAAAATTCAAAGTTGCCAAAGATATTCTGTATCAAAAGAGAGAAATGTTACATACAAAAAGCAGAAGAGTTTTCTACTTATAGTTAGAGAATGACTTCTTAAATGGGACCCAAAAGTGCCTGTCCAAAGCTTGCAGAAGGTTCTTAGAAGTAAAAGCAATCCCTTAGAAGTAAAAACTATCCCTTAATACTGCCTGGCATATTTTCAACTATTCCAGGTTTTTATATGTACCCTTCCTTATCTTTTGTCTTTCTAATTCAACTGTTGTTTCCTTGATATGGGGAAGGAAAGTATCATATCCGTTTTGCAGGTGAGGATATGGAGACCCAAATAAGAACACTGAGCAGCTTCACCAGGTAGACTGCGGCAGAAGAAAACTGATTCCCTGACTCAGAGTCTGGCAGCCTTGCCAGGCCTCGTACTGCATCACCTTCTGTGCTGGGCACACACACAGTGGTGTCTGCATGTAGAGTTTAAAGAAAGCAACACAGTGATCCTTGTGGACATGGTCACTTTCAGGGGATCAAGAAGTAATAAAAGCATATGAAGAAAATCCTACTAAGGCTGAAGAGAATAATAAGAAATCTACTTAATATCAAAAAACAGCATGCCTGAAAGGTGAAGGGAATTAGAGAATACAACAAATGATAAGGAAGACAAAGTGGCTGGGCTCCTTACCAACTGATGCCATGGATAACTGTAACTTTCATTTCTATCAACACTGGAAAGCAAAATGACATTATCAACCTAAAATACAGTCCTCATTCAAATTTAAAGACAAAGCCTCCCAACAAAATAGAAAGACATGAGCAGCCTGGACAACTACTTTATTATTTAATCTTAAAAATTAGGTAACTAACTTTTATGATAACTAATTTACTGGAGAAACAATATGAACTCATTGCCTAAATACTTAGTGTGGAAATGAGAATAAGGGGAGAAAATGCTGCTTTTGAAGCGTGTTTCTGATATCGTCAAAAAACGTTTACTCTCTGTGAGCTGCAAACCATAGTATTTTACCTGAAGATTATTTATTTGACAGAAATGCTGGATGACTTCCAACAGAGGAGCCAGCATAGTTGCTTTGCCTTCAGAAACACCATCAATGTTTTTCACATTTTCAACTGTAGTAGGTCTGTCATTTAAGGAAAATAAAGTCAAGAAACCGCTGAGACATTAGCACACCAGCCAAATAGCCAATGTTTAGCTTCATACCGACACTTTATAACACAGATTTTTTTTCAACAACCAAAAACAACATGTAATACAAGTGACTGTGTTTTGTACTCTTCTTTTGCTGTCCACCATTTAAAGATTTGCTGTTTTAGCAATTTATGAATAAAAACACCACCACCCAAGAGCACAGTACTAACTGGTAAATATGCCATTATCATAAAGGAACAGGCTAGTGTTCTATTCCATTACTGATCTTATCATTATTATTTTTATAGATATGAAAAGAAAAACTATGAGGCTCTGAGGACAACTAAAAGGCTGAAAAACTCAAAGACAATCTCACTGATTATTTACAAAGTGATTACCTGTAACAGTAAACCTGCTAATTACTTTAGTCTTTTAACTCAATATTTCTTATTATGTCCAATATCCAAGAGACCATCTGATGCCTTCTTTCTCAAGCCTCCCAACCTAATGCTTACTCCCCTTTCCTTTAAATATCTTCACTGAGTATTAAAGTGTGGACTGTGAATACTTATCTTTAATGAAATAATCATTGTCAGATATAAGGGCTATGTAATATTATTAGAAAATTCTAAAATAAATAACATCTCTTAAATGGAATTGAGGGATAGAAACAATTTTTTAAAAGGAAGTATAATAAAAGATGAATAGAATTACCAAGCAACTATTCTTTGGAAATAATTTCCTCTAAATATTTGACCTAAATTTTCTTCTAAATATTTACTGACCACCTAGTGTTTACTAGTCATTGTGTTAGCTACTTTGGAAGACATAAAAAAATGGGGAACGTAATCTCTTTATTCAGAGTTTCAAATCTAGAAGATAGAACACATGTACACCAATAACAAAAAAATAAAGCATTGTGTAATATGTGTCACAGAAGCATTTTTTAAATTTATATTTAAAAGTCCTTTATGAATTGCAGAGAGAGGAAGTACTCCACTGATAAGAACACAGAAGACTTCATGGAGAAAATCATAGTGAAGCCAGATCTCTAAGGATTTCCTAACAGGAGTTTGAGGGAATCAAGGCAACTACAAGGCAGAAGCAAGACTGCAAATAAGTAAATGGAAGCTGAAAAGGGGACTTCAGTAAATGGTAAACAATCTAGGTAAGAAAGACCATTCAAAATTCTGTGACTTACATGCAAGTGTAGGTTTACATACATAAATGGAGGGCCGTGCTGTAAGCTATTAAGTTAAGACAGTAGGCAACTAGTTAAGCAGAAGTACAACATAATAAAAAATATTAATTGGTACTCATATATCAGATGAAACAGAGAGAGAGTGAGAGAGACAGAGAAAGGGTAACCAATTAAGAGGCTTTTGCACAACCCAAGGGCAATGGTTTGAACTAACGTGGTGTCACTAAAAAGAGGGAGGAAGGCACAGACAGACACACAGGAACACTTAAATCAAAGACTAAAAACCATTAAAATCAGAGGAACATTGGGAATGTATGTTGAATGAAAATAAACATCAGAAGTTTTAAACATGTGTAATTGGGAACATGACGGAATAACTGACAGAAATAAAGAATTCAGAAAGAAGAGTTGTATTTGTATGAAATGCATGTTTGCAGGATTGGTGGATAATGAGTTAGATTTCACATATACCGGATCTGACTGCTCAAAACAACTGGTTTTCATTCATGTAGACAGTGGGACTGAAGCTCACTGGTAGCCACACAGATTTGTGTCACCTCACAGACTGTGACCGCAGGGCCACAGTCATATTACCACCTAATGATGTATCTTACAAATCCATTATGTTAGAAGAAAATAAGTTAGAACAAAGGCAAACAGTTTACCTCATTTTGGCCATATCCACCAGTATCTTATTGGTTGCCAGAATAGCTGGAGGAACATCCATTTTATGGGCATGTTTCTGCCTCGCTTCTACCAATTTGCTATATAGCAGAGTCTGAACAAAGAACAAAGAAACAACTCAACACTTTTTTAAAAAGTACTTAGAAAAATTCAGTCCTTTATTTTTAGGCCTTCAGATATTACATTTTCCCTTAGGATAAAAAATAAACTGAGGCCTGTCAAGACACTCAGATAAAGAACAATTTTAAAATACAGGGAACAGAATTTTAAGCATGTATAGAATCATTACTGTCCTCTCACAAACTAAATGCCTTTTTACAAAAGCCATACCTGAGTCTCCTCCTCTTGAGCTGAAATAACAGGTTCTGAGGACTTGTAAGATTTTCCTGGTGATTGCACCATCATACTAAAATATTGAAAAAGAAAATAAGTAATAAAAGTTTTCCTTCTCCATGTTCACTTTTTATTTCACCCCCAAAAGGAGAGTATCTTTCCAAGTTAATACAAACATTTACCCTTCACAATACCAGTAAGGCAGCTCTTACTTATATGACAGCCTCAATTTTAAACACTTTGGATCAAATACATTCACTGTAGCGGTAAAATTAAAATCGCAATTTGAGTTCATCAGAAAACTGGTATACTTAAGAATGGCATTTGCCCCATCCTTCCTCCTGAACCAAATGCTTTGAAAGAAAATACTCATTCCAATGATAACATTTTCTAGCCAAAGAATCTCTGATTCTTTGCTGTGATATCACTAATTTTTGGTTGGTAAGGAATATTAGCAAGGGACTAATCAAATTATTCACAATTTTCTTCAAAATCAAACAAACAAAAGTAAGTCAAAAGGAGGAATTTTGCTTTTGACTCCTCAGAAGTGGAGATGAATGGAGATACTGTATCCATGAAACAAGATTGCTATACATTATTAAAGAAAGAGATTAAAAAATCATTCCTAGAAATTAAAAATTTGATAACTAAA
Organism: Smutsia gigantea; assembly: GCA_032199065.1. NCBI lineage: Eukaryota > Metazoa > Chordata > Mammalia > Pholidota > Manidae > Smutsia > Smutsia gigantea. Next base: position 254,464 of record JAVSCE010018803.1, read on the forward strand.
ATTAAAATTTCACTAGATGAGATGGAATGTAGAATGAACTCCACAAGACAGTGAACAAACAAAAAGAAACTGAAAAGAGGAGAAAAGAAAAATTAGTAGTAAGAACACTAAAAACCAAGTGAAGAAAATGAAAAAGACACTAACATAAGGAAAATTAAGGTATGGTGGCCATAGTAACAGTTTGGCTTAGTAATATATCATATTTGAGTAGATATAATAATTTACAAACCAATTACTAATATGATTATAACTAGAAAGATAATTGCTTGGGGCAGGGGGATTGAGGGAGGGGAAACAAAGCTAAGGGACATGGGAAAGAAGCCCTAATCTACCATTACAGGATATCAGCAGAAAATTTCTAAAACTGTTAAGTCAAAAAATAGTAATTGAAGAACGTCACTTAGAAATATAGACCCAACTACCAGAGAAATCAGCTGTAAGATCTGAGGACAGCTGCTTCCACAGAACAGAACAAAGTGGGTTTGGGAAGGGTGTGAGCTGCTGTGCCTTGTTATATGACTTTAAGTACCAACTGACCCTTAAAACCATGCACACGTAGTATTTTAGAGAAAACTCAAACTTTCAAATAGTAATTACGGATATGTAAGCATGACGCTCACTTCTACACACTAAATGTACATATTAAAAACAATTTCTGAACCACTCCAGTTATCTCAAATTCAGTGTATCTATCTCTAAACTCATTTAACCTCATCCACTAAACACTGAACCCCTCAAACCTGTCCTCCTCTTACATTGCCTGGGGAGGGAAGGACAATACTTTCACCCACAATCCAAGGCAAAAACCTAAGCATTATGCTCTAGTCCACCAATTTCCCTTAAACCACCTATCTTTTCATCAATCACCGAGTCCTCACAATTCTATCTCCTACACACCTTACAATTCTGTTTCTTTTCATGCCTAGTGCCACTTTCTTCATCTGGGATGCCATCACCTCTGGCAAATGCTACTGCAATAGCCTCTTTATCTGTGTCTCTACAACTTGAATTCTCCTGCAATCCATTCCCTCCGCAATTAGGGTCATCAACCAAAGGGCAGCCCACCTAGGGTGCAGGGACCAAATCCATCTGTTCTCATTAAGGTCTGTAAGCTACAAAGAGCTTTTTATATTTTTAAATGGTTAAAAAAAAAACAAAAGAAGAACATTTTGTAATGTGTGAAAATTATATGAAATACAGATTTTGATGTCCACAAATAAAATGTAATTGATGATCACAGCCACACTCATTTGTTTATGTCTCATCTACGGCTGCTTTGAGGCTACATTTGTAAAGTTGAATAGTTGAGACAGACCACATGGCCCTCAAAGCTTAAAATATTTACTCTCTGATCCTTTACAGAAAATGTTTGCCAACCCCTGTTCTCAATCATAAATTTGATGTTCTGCTTGAAACCCTTCCTTAGCTCCCAACTGCCTTTATGATCAAGTCAAGCACTTGAAAGCAACTGGATATTCTGGACCTTATTTAATTAACCATCACATTTTTACCATTTACGTGCTTCCCTCTGCCAGGAATGGCTAGCATGCTGTTGGGTCCCTCAACCAATGCCATATCCTGTGTTGCTTGCAGGTTTTAGTCTGTGGGCTGTTTCTCTGTTCAGAAAACCTCCCCTCATTTCATCTAACAACTATTTAAGCCTCAGATGTCACTTCCAAAGTGTGATTTTATGTTCCTTTACCTGCACATATTCCACTAGAGTATAAATACTGAGGGGGCCAGTAACTATATCTCTATTATTCAATCCCAATGCCTAGAATAGCACCAGGCACAAAAAGATGCGTAGTAAAGACACAGTAATATTTAAATGAGGAAATCCTGCAGCATGTTGAATAGATATATTGTTCTACCCACCCCTTAAACCTTTTGTTTACATAAAATATTAATCATATACTATAAATCAAAACAAAAACAAATTGTTCGGGATAGGAGCTGGCATTATGGTAAATGATTCTTTCAGATGCAAAGTAGTATTCATCTAAGCGAGTAAACCACAGAAAATGAGTAACAGTATTAGAGCACCTTAATTTACTTTCACCTGATATATACATAAACATAGCCCATCTAATATGTGTGCAGGTCCTGGCAAGTTTTTCAAATTCCCCATCTTCAGACTTTCTGCAATTCTGTACATCCTCCACACTTATATTAAGTGGGGAAGTCAAATGTTAATTAAGCTTCAAAGTACAGTAAGTCCATTACTTTTATTCTCTATCAACTCTCGTATCTACCATTTTTTGTTACCATAAAATCTTCTTTTTAATGGAGTATTAATTCTATAAATACAGTTAGCGTTCAGAAGCTAAAGGTTGATAAAGATTTGAAAGCCAGCTGTGCCATTAGCTGTATGCTCTTGAACTTCAAGTTCACTTCTTAACCCTTAGTATCTTCAACTTAAAATGGGGATAAATAATAATAGCTAGTTCATAGGCTGTTTTAAGAATTAACTGAGATAATACATATAAAATACTTAGCACTGAGCACAGAGCCTGGCACACAATAAGTGTTAGTTATTAAATTAATATTAATACTATAATTTTATAGGTCTGCTTTAATAATTATAATACTGGAGGCTTATACTTTAACTTCCTTCTACCAATGAAATAGTCCAACACCTGATAGACCTTTGTCTTTAGGAGAGAAAAAAAATGCTGATAAAGTCAATATAGTAAATTAAAATTTTGAATTCTGTACCTTTTTATAGGAATGTTACTCCGAGGAGAAATTTTATCAAATGCTGTGTAAGAATACATCTTCTCCAAGTTAGACTGCTTTAAAATATATAAAGGCCCATTAAAAAAATTAAGTTACAAAAACTTTTAAATATGAAGAAAATACAAAATCTCACAATGACAACTTTCCCTGGCTAACCAAGTCATCAAATAAACCACATGAAAATAAGCTCCTGAATTATCAACTTAGGTTCTAAAAGCAGTTTATGCAATATAATGCCCCATTTCTCCCAAAGCTATAGAGAACATATGATCAAAATAATTCTTTGATCAAGTGACCCATTAGCAAAACCAAAGTTACAAAAAGCAGTTCAATTCCACTCCATATGCTTTATTAAAACAGAAAATGTTTATCAGAAAATTTATTTCAGCACATTTGTCTACTTCCCCAGTGTTCTAATTAGCTGAAGTTTGCCTGTGGATAAGTATTTAATCTGTAATAGTTATCTAAGATCCAAAAGCAAAACAAGAAAGTGTGTGTGTGTGTGTAACTTTAATAAGAACATTAGGAATCAGGCTTATTTTTCTATCAATTCTAAGTATCCTAACATTAAAAAAAAAAACCCAAGCCAAATTAGTTATAAAATAGGGTTAAAAGAAACAAAATAAGATACTTCTCAAACACTAACCTGTTCTATTCACCCCAGAAAACATATACTGCCTATTTCATTTTGTTCATATCACTTTTTTTTCCAAATGTTATATTTTGTTATATCTGCCACTTTCCTCTTCAACAGGAGGAGAATTAAAACACCAATAAAGAATGAAATAAGTTAAGAACCACTGCCTGAATGACAACAAACCTCCTTCTCCCCAGTTACTCCAGCTGGTCCTTGGTTAGAGGAATGCTGCTCTGTGCCTGAAGATGCAGCTTTAGAACTGGAACATAATAATATTAAGTCATCTCAAATGTTAACATGTAATTATTTAATCCATCATCATACCTCCACTTTTAGAAAGACAAATGAGATTACATTACTACCTTAGAACTGATGACTTTTTAAACTGACTTTTTTTTCCCGCCAGAAAAAGTTCTGGGAAGAGCTTTAAAGTTAAGTTCCTTTAAGTTTAAAACCCTTTAATATTTTTTAAATTTAAAAAAGAAACTGGTAATCTAATGCACACTATAGTTACTATAGCCAACAATACTGTATTATAAGCTTCAGAGTTGCAAAGAGACTAGATCTTATTGTTAACACAAAAGAGAAATGACAATTATGTGATGTAATAAAGGTGTTAGCTAATACTACTATAGTAATTATCGTGCAATATATAATTTGCAATTACATTGTGCACTGTAGGCTTACACAATGTTTTATTTCAATTATATCTCAATGTTTAAAAAAAGAAAAAATGGATAAATGATTGGTAACATGTAAAGGTTACTGACTAAAAAGTAGGTAACAAGTGTATTTCCTTCCCACGTTCTACACATAAGAACGAAATATGGTATATGGTTTCTTCAACATTGATTTCAATGGTGCTTCTTTAATAGGAAAAACCAGCTTTCTAAATATTATGCTCAATTACTCCCTATCAACCAAGAAAGTATTCTGTAATGCAGAGCCACACAGACTAAAAAAAGATATGCAAAAACAGTACCTTATTTTACCTGTGCAGTGGCTGTAAATTGGTACAATTGAATCATTTAAACAACAAAACGCAGAAGTTAAAAGAAAAAAAACTGTAAATAAACCTTGGTAGAAGAAACTTTCTTCGACACAATTCTTCATTAGCTTGAAGGATAAGTCTCTGAGGAGATTCTGTCCTGGCTTTTTCAAGCCAATTTCTACCCTATTGAACACAAGAAGATTCTTTTAATGCACAGTGAGAAAAGTTAAAGCAAACAGGTATTCTTCTACATTGTTTACCTTTTCTGTAAGAGTGCAAATCTTTATATATTTGTTCTGCCTGGGAACATCTAGCAAGTACCCCTCAGTTACAAGCTGCCGGGAAAAAGCCTTCCACCAACTCTCTGTTTGATCCTTGCCAGTACCAAAGAAACTGTGAGTGCGGTATTGATCAAGACGCTGGGAATTCTGAAATGAGGAATAACATCAACAGCTAAGAATGCTTATTCAATTAAACAAGATAAGTAGAACATAAAACTGTGTATTGATTCTTTGGACTTAATACCAAATTTCAGCCTTAAACACCTATAGATAGATATTTTATGCCCATTCTGCTTGCTCTGAATACTTAAGTCACAAATAAATATATAATCCAAATAGTGTTTCTTTTGTGTTTTAAATAATGGCAGGAAATTTCACATATAATACCATGTACTTCCCAATGCAAGCATAGGTCTGGATATATCTGTAACAGTTAACCTTTTTTATTTGGACCTTTTATTACCATACTCACACTGATGTTTGAAAACTGTGGTCAGAATCCACAGCACAAGACTAGTAGCCTGAGTGCTAAAGCCAGTAAGACCCAATAGCTAGTAACTGGTGAGGGCAGTGCAAAAATCCAGAGTTCCCACGGCACAGCGTTTTACCTGTGCTTCTGTTCATGATGCAACACCTACTTAACCATTTCTCATTCTGCAGCTTCACTGCATTATACCAGGAAAAGCAGGTCTATGCTGAATGACTGCTGCTTTTGAGATTCTGGTTCACAGCCATCCAGGTCTAGAAATGTTGGGGAAGCTCATCTGTCATATGCAGTTTTCATGTCCTCTCATGGAGATGATTCTACCCACCTTCACTCTCTATAAAGTACTTTCTCATTCATTTTGCCCTCTTACTACCTCGTTTGTTCATCCTACACATTTAAATACTACTTTGACATGTAGAGAGCAGTATGTGAACACAGGACTTTATGGAAAATGGCTCTTGTCTAGTGTATTTGTGGTGAATACAGCAGATTTTAATTCAAGGGTCATTCTAACCATCAGCCACAGTAACTTCTTCTACTGCAGAATCTGGGAAGTTACAAACATTTCTCAAGCTCTCTTCCAGCTAGAGTTCTGGATATGATTTAAGTTCCATGAATTGGAGGCATTTTTACATTTAACATCTATAAGCAGGAAATGAGGCAAAACTACTACTCCTCTGCTAATTTTACAGGTATGCATGATTGTGGAGGTGTTTGCTTTTTATGAGAAAGTGTCAGTGAAGAAACCAGCATGCAATTACTAGCTTCGTAAGTATCAACAGGGGTTTTTTTTTTTGGATACAGATTATAGCAAGTGCAAAGTGGTTACCAGAGCAAGCAGAAGCAGAACCTTCTTGATCGTTACATCCCCTTCTGGTGCAGTCTGGGATCTGGTGCTATACTGGCAGCTTCCCAAATCAACAGATAGCTTCCCGATCACAGAAGAGGCAGCTTTCCTGGTGGACTATTCTGTAGTATAATCTTATCACAATACTATCAGCTATTTAATACCCTGTAATAACTCCCTTTCTGCTTAAAGTACTTAGAGTGACTACGATCTTTCTAATATAAATACTTCGTTTTAGGTTATATCCCTATTTCAAAAACATTTGTCTCTTGAATATGGCAAGGGGTTATTAATATGAAATGCAATGTCAAATTTTAGAAACTAGCACAGCTTGTCATTCAATATTTTTACATTGCATCTGAATTCCAATGAAGGGTTAACAATCAATGCATATAAAAAATCTAGGGATCAAAAATCAAAAGAATTTACAGGATGAGTTCCAGCAGACATAACTCAGGCTCTAGAAGGCTCTCTTTTATGAATATATTGGCTTCACTCAACTGAAGAGAATGTTAACAGCTACAAGTTTATCATTTTGGAATGTTAAAAATGTGAATATAAGCAAAATAGCCTGAATACTCCTGATCCCTCACACAAAGGAAATCTAGGCTAAAATTAGAATAAGTTATGATAAATTCCCATCAGAGACACATCAGTGCCTAGATACTGAGCTTAAAACATAGGCTTCTAATAGGGTTAGTTAAGTGTCTGCAACATGTGTTCTGTTCCTTCAAAAAAATAAAATTAGAAATAGAGTTCTTATTAGAACACCAAGTAATAAGCTTTAGTATCATGATTATATTTGAAAAATTTTATTAGAAGAACAAGTTTCAGAGAAATATAAACACCCAGGTACAAACAGTACCTTTTTCATTGTTAATAATGCCTACCTATGCTAATTGATATGGGGTTCATTTGACTACAGTGCTGAAAATGAAACTTCATAGAATTCACAGTTGGAAGGACACTGGAGCTCTTTGATCTACTTAGTCAGTTTTGGATCATGTTGCTAACGAATAGTTAGAGGCTCAGAGATGTTAAGTGGTAGACTAATGTCCTGGAGCTAGGACTAGAACACTGTTCCAGAGCACTAGTTCTAATCTTTTACTATGATACCATGCGCGCACACACACAGACACTAACATAGACATATACATATACATATACACATACATACACATGTACATACACACTGATTGAACTTAGTACAGCAAGACCACCTTGGCTCCACTCCCAGCTCTGGTGCTTGCTAGCTTTCTCACTTTGGGCAGGTTACTTTTCTGTGCTTCTATTTCCTCAGCTGCTTTACGAGCACAGTAACTGTTTCCACCTCTTGGGGATGTTGCAAAGACTGAGTAACCAGGACAGAGCCTAAGTCAGTAATATTAACTTTCTTTTAATCAGGTAACAGCTGACCCTTAAGTCAACCTGAATTTCTTAATCTACAAGCAAGAGCTGTGACAGTATCTAGTCAGTTGTCCCTGAACACTTGTGATGGCCCTCTCCACCTGCTAGGGGCTTACCTTGGTCATAGGAGATTCCACCACTTGCAGACTAGTAACCAAAGGTATTAAGTAGCCTAACTAGTACTCACTAGCAACCTGGACACTGAAAATCATTCCTCAAGCCTTTCTTTTCATAAGCAGAAAAAAAACTGAAGGGAATGAACACACTCGTATGAAGCAATGAGGTTTTTTTCTAATCAGTAGGGAGTAACTGCCACTTCTCCTCATGATCAGTAATCACTGTGAAAACTGTGTGAATAAATTTATAGTCTTGTTTCCATGGTGATCACCATAAGCAGAAAGGTGATAAAGGGTTTGGGGCAGTGGTTTTTAAGGAGGGCACAATTTTACACACACATCCCTTTCCAATCACAGCATGTGAACTGCATGATAAATAGAAAAAGCATTAGAATAGCAATCAGGAAAGCTGCTTGCTCATCCTGATGCTGGCACATAGTAACAGTATGACCTTGGGCAGGTCATTTATCTTTCTGGGACTCAGTATCAACTGTCAGTTGACACTGTCAATTAAGGTGACAGGTTAAACAGTCTTTTTGCTCTGACGGCTATAATTTTATGGGACACACTCAAAAAGGGAAATTATCATCTCATTCTTTTCCTTTAAAAATCAAGTTGAGAAATAAGGGGCACAAAACTGGTATATCAAGGGATATGGAAACCTACTAATTGATGGTATGTGTTAGAATAAAGAGCACAGACTGGCAAGAGCACAGGACCCAAATTACCACTTAGTGTTAATAAAAAAATCTTTGCAACATTATCTCATAGAGAAAACAAACAAGCCTGCCACTCCCGCGAATTAACTTCTTTAAAAATCACAATTGCTTTTTATGGTAATTCTTTCTGCTGGGAATGCCACATTCCCACCAACCCTTCTCACATTCTGTCTCTGAATGACAAACTCTACTGTACTGCCCCAAAATACAGAGCTCCAGTGACACCATCACAAAGACTAATTTCCCAGCTGTTAACAAGCACTCTCTCTTCAAAACTTCACAGTTTACATACAGCTGTCGTGTGTCCTTCATGTTACACCACACTTTCTCCTCCCAACTAGCACCTTCCATACTAGATTGAAAGTCTCATCTGAATTGCTTGGGATTCCCCACAGAACAGTAGAGTACCTCACACAAACAGTGGAAAAAATAGTGATAAACGCTAACTCAAGACACTTTAAACCCTGTGTTCTTAAAGTACAAAACAAACCCCTACTTTCTGTTTATATTTTAATAAATTTCTTTTTCTTTTGTCTCTTTGCCACTTCCTATAGGCCAAAGAAGCTCACAGCTACCACTTCAGGGCTTGATGGTCATTTCTGGAGCGGTATTCTCAGTGCAAAATAAAACCAAAAGATAAAGTAACAATAATTATCTCTAAGAATATTGTTCAATCAGACAAACTAGCGTATCCGGAAAATGAGGTGGATACCCTCTGTTGATAGTTAGGAAATTATAAAGGGTGATTAAAACTACCAACAGTTTTCCAGTGGCTGTCCACAGTCAAACATCTTTTATCGAAAGTGTTATCTAATTCTAGAGACATGATAAGGTTTAGCACTTTGATAATGTGATTAGGAAAGAGGCTCCACTAATCTCCTGGATATACAAATTAATGACTATGTTTCTGCTTTCCAATCTATAAAATTAGGATAAATGCATCTCTTAGCACTTACTCATACAGAGTGCTTAAAGATATTTATGGGGTGAGCTCTTTAGGCAGCTAAAACAAAGTTCTTTAAGCAACATTTCTACTATTCAATTTCTAACTAAACTTGCAGCTGAAAAGCAAAATTTTTAATTCTATTCACAAATATCTAGATGGGTTGCATAATTATTTACACTACTTAAGAAAACCTTGTGTAAGAAAGGAGAATCATGTGCTACTGAAGTTATATTTGTTATATATATATATATACACACAAATATTCTCTATTTAAATGAACTCCAAGAGTTTCCAGTTTAAGATATTTATCATCTTACAGATCAAAATTATCTACAAAGATTTAAATTTTTCCTAAAGTAGTTAAGGTGGACAACTTACTAAATTCCCAACGGAATTACAATTTCTAAAATAGCATCCCATTAGATACTAAGATCGCTGAAATGGAGGGGAAAAAAACTTGCCTTATTTGTACTATAGTTAATGTCTGTAAATTTTTATTAAGTGGTACTTTTTTAAAAGTTTTACACCTTTAGCTAGCAAGGGTGGTATAAAATTTCACAACGAATAAACTTCTTAATTTGAGGACTCCCAGAAGAGACTGTCAGTATAAGCGGTCTGACTTGGTTTTCAAATAATAGGTGAAATTTGATCCCTCTGTGACCAGTTCAAATTTGTCTAGGAGCCCACTTATACTTACTGTTGATATTGGATACTGCTGGATTATACCAAATTAGTACATGGATAATTTTTATAAATTATACATTCAACTGGGATACACAGGTTTTGAAGATCACAGAGACAGAAGACATTTCATAGATCTCAATTATATTTAATGTATCCCTTGCAACTTAAATTCTTTTTATAATAAAATAGTAGCACTCATAGAGGCTAAGACCAAGTTTTGAGGCTTCACTATTATTAAATTTCTAATTAAACTTGTGATTTAAAAGCAACTCCACTCAGAATCTAAAAAAACATCAGTACCTGAAAAGTCGGCATGTTTTCAATGTATTTCATTAAAAATATTTCACAACTAATTTAATGTTCCTTTCTAAACAAAATCAAAATTCAGAAAGTAAATATTTACATGAAGCATTTGAGTATTTAACAAATTGTTTACCTAAATTATTTTTGAAATTCCACATACAAAGCAAGAATTTTAATTTCTACTTTTACATATATTTTTACTAAATATGCATATTTGCAAAGGATTCTGTCACCCACTTTTGATTTATTGAACTTACATCACTATAAAAAGCTAAGCTTTGCTTAAGGAATTAGGGATAAAATCATATAAATAAAAGGACTACAGAAAACCTCTTTAATTATAAGGGCTATGACTTATGCATATTGTACCTGCAATTGTTAGCGTAACGTTGGCACACTAATCACCCCAAGGAAGAAAAAAAAAGGTAGCTGAATCAACTTTCACTGGTAAAGTAAAAAAAAACAAAAACAAAAAACCTTTCTTGGAATTTTAAACTTTTGATAAAGAAACAGAACGGAAGGAAAGAAAAAATATACTGCCAAATACTGTTACAGAACTTAGGCACTTACAAGTAATCACTAGAATTAAAGTTTTGCTCAAAGACTTTACTACTTTTTTAAGGCACCATAATACACAATTTTTTTCTGCTTGTCCCTTGACAGAATGAAAGTTAACTTTTCTTAATTATCCTAAGAAAAAACCAGGCTAGGGATTCATCTAACTGTAATGTAATAAACTAATAACAGTGCTTCCAGACTGAGGGGCAGAGCTGAACATCAGCTTGGAACATGAAGACAGCAGTAGATGTAATACACACAGGTTTTGTCATAAGTAATGATTGCCATGCTTAACTGGAAGTTAACGTGATTCTCTGAGTTTGTAATAACTCATCTAAAGCCAAAGCTACAACTGTAATACAGCAAACCTCTGAGGCAAAGTGTAACAGGAGTAAAAGAAGAACTACAAAGGTGGTTCACAGATATACTTACAGATCCTCGGAGAAATAAAATTGGAACCCCAATTCCAAACTTTTCTCCTAAGATGCTCACAGCAGATAAGAGCTGGAATGCTTGTTGACCAAAGTCCTGTGACATATCTTCTGAGTCATCAATGGAAAAGCAATGACACAATCTGAATAAAAATGTTAGAAAGCTTAGCCAAGACATGATACCATCCTATAGCTTACCACTTGTTTGACTGCTTTTACCAATAACTAAAAATTATATCACACTTCTACTCTGATGGTACATTTGTTAATTTCTTCAAGCTATTGTGTCAGTTTGTGCTTTATATATTTGTAGGATTTTGTTTGTTTGTTTCACATGCATAGAACAATTCTGTCCTCTTGGCAAAAGAACCAATTATCACCAAATAGAGAACATCTCCACCTCTGAGAATACTTCTTTTGCCTAACAGTAATATAGTTACCACACCTAGGTACACAGTTAACTAGGTATACTATTTCTTTCATTTTTTTCAATTAATATGCAGTTAAATGGTGCGTGTGAAGCTCTACAAATTTAAGCACATCCACAGATTCTTCATATGCACAGATTCATCGAAACACCACCACTACAATCAGGACACACAACAAATCCATCATACAACAATACCTCCTTGTGCTATTCCTTTGAAACCATACCCCAATCTCTGGCAACCACTAATCTTTTCTTCAGCCCTATAGAATAGTCTTATGTTTGAGAAAATGTATAAATAGAATCATATGTAGAACTGGCGTAATTTCTCCTTTTGCTTCCTTAGCCTTTTAATGTCTGTTGGGCCTGCAGTGCAATTTTTCTTTCATCCTGATATTGGTAATCTGGATCTCCTCTTTTTTTTTTCTTGTTAGAAGTCTCTATTAATTTTACTGAACTTTTCAAAGAATGAGCTTTTGAGTTAACTGGTTTTCTCTTTTGAGTTTAGTCTCCTCTGTTTTCCATTTCATTGATTTATGTTCTTCTCTTCTTTATTTGCTTCTATTTTAAGTTTGCTCTTATTTGATGCCTAAGACAGAGTCTTAATTACTGATTTGAAACCTTTTTTTCTATGGTAAGTATTTAATGCTCTAAATTTCCTTCTTGGTATTGCTTTAACTGCCTGCCCTACATTTTATATTTCCATTTCATTCACTTCAAAATATTTTATGATTTACTTTGACTCTTACCCTTTAACTCATGGATTATTTGATACTGTGTTATTTAATTTCCCAGTGTTTGAAGACTTTACTAGTTTGCTATTGATTTCTAATTTAATTCCATTATAGCAAAACAACATAACCTGTATGAATACAATTCTTTTTAAACATTTGTTAAGGTTTGTTTCAGAACCCAGAATATGGTCTATGTGAATGTTCCATCTGTACCTGAAAAGAATATGTATTCTGCTATTGTTGAGTTTTCTATAAAAGTTCATTAGACCCAGTTTGTTGATAGTCCTATTCATTTCTTCTTTTTACTAATTTTCTATTAATTACTCAGAAAGATGTTACAGTCACCAACTGTATTTGTGAATTTCTCTCTCCGTTCATTCCATCAATTCTTTTAAGTATATACACATTTAGGATTGTGTGTTCTTTGATATGAAATGTCAAATTTAGCGAGGCTATGGTGCCCAGTTGTTGGTCAAACATTCAACTAGGTGTTTGCTGTAAAAATTATTTTGTAGATGGGATTAACATTTACAATCAGTTGACTTTAAGTAAGGGACATTACCCTTGATAATGTGAGTGGTTCTCATCCAATCATATAAAGGCCTTAAAGAACAAAAACCAAGGTCTACTGCAGGACAAGGAGTTGTGACTCAAAACTGTTAACATAAATATTCTCCCCCATTTTCCAGCCTGCCAGATTTCAGATTTCAGATTTGCCAGTCCCTACAAATGCAGGAGCCAATTCCTTAAAAATCAATCTCCTTCTTTGATTTACTGTTTGTCTATGTGTCTGTGTGTGTGTGTGTGTTTCTCTGGAGAACCTTGACTGATACATTGATAAAATGACCCTTTTATTATCATATTCGTAAAATTCTTTTCCAAAGTCTCCATTGTCCAATATGCAAATAACTCCAGCTTTCTTTTGATTAGTGTTTTATGGTATATAATTTTTACCCTTTTATTTTTCATCTACCCATGTAATTATACCTGTAGTGGATTTCTTATGGACAGTATATAGTTGGGGAATATTTTTTAAACCAATTCTAACAATGTCTGCCTTTGAATAGTGTTTTTAGACCTTTTGCATTTAATGTAACTATTGATATAGCAAGCCTAAAGCAAAATGCGCCAATATTGTTTGCTTTGTCTTGTATTTAAATAAATTCATTAATTTTTTTAAAAACTGGAATACATATTATTCAACAAAAATTAGATCTAAAGTTATTTGAAAAGGAAGAGAAATAAAGACTTTTGGGAAGTCCATCTAGAAGAAGAAATTTTTACCTGGACCTGCAATTATCACAGCATTTTTCAGTTCCCATAACACCCACAGAGGCCTTTCGTAGTTGTTTGTCTTCAAAATGAGACAAGATGATTCTACCCAAGAGAAAATTTAAAATTAAATAAAAGAACAAAAATGTACATGTTAAATTCATTGCTAAAAATAATGAGGAGCAATCATCATTAATTGATTCATCTGGGACCTCATTATTTGTCTTCAGTTTACTAAGGCACAAAGAAAGTTACCTTAAATAAATTTAGCACATATGTAACACCAACAAAATATTGCTTCTAAGTATTTCTAATTATTTTGCAACACTTTCTTCTTAAAAGAGCACCATCTATAAACTCATGTCACTAATTGATATAAAATAAAGAATACATACCGTCTCCTACACCTGCTGGAATGAAGATATGTTTCCATCTTTGCCATCATCTTTAATTTGTATAATCGAAACTTTTCATTGTGTATCTCACTAAGGAGGTGCCTGCCAATTAAAAATATCACTGGAATACATAAAATTGCATTCGTAATTTTGTTATTTATTACTGATTACTTTTCATAACCTATAACCACATCCTTAGAAAGATAAATAACCTTGTCATCCCAGCAAGTCACTGTGTCCCTTTCTAGTCAATGCCCCCCTTAAGACTCAAACATTTTTCTGATTTTTATGAAAATTACTTTTGAAAGAATTCTACCTTCATCCAAGCATCAATTTTTTAGCTGCCTTTGAAAAATTTTTATAAACCTGGAAGTTTTCTCATTTTGGTTTATATGCTACATGCTTTTTAACTACTTTTTTCACTACATATGTATTTTTACCTTTTTCCAGTAAAATTTTATTTTTTATTGTGCTTATTTTATATAAGAACTGAAAGCACCTGTGTAATGAATTCAAGAGGCTCATGTCCAAATGAGTCTGCATCCTATTAGCTCTTCAGAGGACTACTCAGCCCTCTAAAACTATCCCTTTGCATTACAGGGCCTTACAGGACACCAGTAAAGTATCAGAATTAAGTTCCTTCCCCAAACAATTATAACTGATTTCCCCCACTCTGACATAATCCGAATTTAGTTAAATTTGTTAAAGGACTCTAAAGACATGTTCATTCTGACTGTTAATTCTAGTCTTCTGTGAAGAAATTACACGAATATCAGATTCAGATAATAATTTCCCAAATATCTTTACACATCCTTCCAAATTTTTCATCGAAACAGACCTCAACACCATTTTGACTGTCCAACCTTTCAACTGATAAAAATACCCCCGTACAATTCTCAAGGGTGGCACCAACCGGGAATCCAGTTGAGTGAGTTCTGGAAAGTCTGAACACACAAATGATCTCTTTTTCAAAATCATCCTTATCATTTGGCACCACCGACCACCAGGCCCTCCCACAGAACTTCCCTAAAAGTCTCTTCCAGCTGCTGACTCCCACGGTAACCATCTAATCTAATTTTTCTTAGCTCAGCAGCTAAAAATTAGTTGCTTTTTTGCTTTGTTTGTTTAGCTCACCTCCTCCTCAGAAAAAACAAAGAAAACAAATCTAAGAACTAGAGCCTCCCTTATATTTGCTTTAGATGACCTATATATAACACATCTTTTCAGTGTCAGTAACAAATTTGAAACACAAAATGACAATCCTCTAAACAGCAAATTAAATGAGTATTTATTCTTCTTCTAGAGCTATTAAAATAGTTAAAAGTACAATATTCCACAGAATAAAAACAAGTTCAAAAAAATTCTAAAATGTAATAGAAATCAGAAACAGTAGAAAGTTTACTGAGATTAATTTGCAAATTATTCCCTTTAAAAAGATTACAATAACTATTAGGCTTGTGTAAAATAACAGTAAATGGAGACATTGAGACTTTGCCAATGGTATGGCTTCTACAATAAGTATGAAATGACTTATTTATACTGATGAGTGGATAGGTTTCTTCTCTCAGTTATAGTGTTCTAATACAGGATAGACTAAAATTTTTGTGAATTACAATGACCTTTTCAGTTGAGAATGAGCAACTCAATTTATTCTAAAACTTTGTTTTTTTATAACAGGTTTGTCACAAGGATGACACAGATCTGTCCTCAATCCTCAATGAATCCTTTTTTATCCTGATTAACCATACAGTTTTACTCTCCTTAGGATGGATGCAAAGAACAACCTCTATACTAAAATTCAAGTATGGGTTTTCTAGCACCGCTATTGGATTACGAATCATGACTGCTTCCTGTTAAATCTTAATGAGATAACCATTTAAAATATATTTTGAGACCCAGATAAACAGGAACTGTATCTGTTGATCACCTGCAAACCCACAATATTAAGATGGGCTGTTAATTCTTCAACACCTTTAGCATAATGCACAAACAAAATCAAGAGGGGGAACTTGATAATATGGGTGAATGTTGAAACCACAATGTTGCTCATGTGAAACCTTCATAAGATTGTATATCAATGATACCTTAATAAAAAATAAAATCAGAACTGGTAAGAACCAACATATATTTGATACAGTCCCATATTTAATAGTAGCATGCTGTGTTCTAGCCCAATTGTTTTAAATTAATTTACTAAAAGCTTTACATATCCAAAGGAAAACAGTAATTGTTCTACTGAAGAGGATGGTTTTATTGACTACATTAGGAAACAAAAACTACCGAGTACTCTTCAAAGAGCTTAAAATCTGTAGCAAACATTTTTACCTAATTAATCCCAATTCTTCTTCAGATCTCAATTTTCCCTATCACTTCCTGAGGAAAGCCTTACCCAAACTTTATAAAACTTGGTAAACACACGCCTCATTATATTCTCACTATTCAATGGAACTTTCCTTCATAGCACTTAACACAGTCACAATTTTATAAATATTTGAATGATCACTTTATTTAAAAATTTTTTATTGAAATTTTCAAACACAAAAGGTAATGTGAACCCTATGTATTCATAGTTGTGTGATTCTGTGCTCAAGATCTGCCATTCATTATACTGTAGCCTCTATAAAAACAGGTTCTATATCTGCTTTTATTTGTCATTGAATCCCAACACAGAGCATAATGCTTGGAACATGGTGGGCACTCAAAAACAAAACAAAATAGCTGAATGGTGAATAAAAATAAAAACTGGATGACTGTAATGAGATAAACACTCTCATCATTTTAACAAAATGGGCTAATATGTCCACTTAAGAGTCATTGTATTCAGCTACATAGAGGTGCATTCATGTTGGCAGGCCCATCACTTACCACGTATGTCTGTTTCCTGAGCTTTTTCCCCACTATGGATGAGGGAATCAGCTACTAAACTGCCCCTAACATTTTTGGAAGATGAAGTCTTCCTTTCCAATATAATCTCAAAGAACTTACACCCTAAAAAAAACTTGTTTAGTACTTAAGTAGACTAGATTTTCCCGTGTTTAATACTGAACATGTAATTTTTTTTCATGGCAGTCAATCAGTACAGTGCAATATGATTACTCAGTCAAGGACAGCTGGCCTGCCTTCAGAGAACAGGGAAACACATGATAAAGACAACCAGAGAGGGACTGGCAGAGGTCATCTGGAATGAGCACCACAAGCGTCAAGAGCCAGTAACAAAACAAATGGTATCTGAAGGAATTTGGGCTGAAAACATGTTAAAACTTAAGAGGACATGAGGAAACAAAAACAGCTCACAGAAGCACAATATTAGAAAAACATTCCACTGGTTCTGTTACATTCCCAGTGTAGTTCTGATTTACTTAATCCCTCACAGGAAATGAGGTGTGGCTGTAACTAGGTCACCTCCTCCAGGGGGCAACACATACCACACATGTTCTTCCTGGATGTCCTGTTTTGGTTTGGGTTTAAATGCACTTATCGACATTAACTGAAATTTTGGGTGCTGCCTCAAATACTTTCAAGGCTTATCTGCAAGGATGAAAGCAATAAATGGTTTTACCTGTTTAAGTTAATGTCTGCTGGAGCCCAGAGTAGGTGACAAGAACTTTGGAGTCCATCACGGCCAGCTCTACCAATCTCCTGGTAGTATGATTCCATTTCCTTAGGAGCACCATAATGAATGACTTTGCGAATGTCAGCTTTATTAATGCCCAATCCAAAAGCTATGGTAGCTATGACACACTAAGAATAAATAACAACATAGTTTGACAAACATTTAGCAACTAAAATCTTGTATTTTTTTCCTTGGATAAGAATCATTAGCTAAAATCCCTAGCATGACTGAACTTTAATTTCAACCAATCACTTAAAGATTAAAAGATTATCTGCCTAGTTTACAGATGAAGGATTGGTGACCATAAAGTAGGATTTCTGCTCCCTTTCTATAAAAAACAGCAAATGAAGTAGTTTCTCTGAACACTTATGAGCACAAGACACATAAAAAACTCTTAAAATATTTATTCTATCAAATAAGATTTTTGTGTTAATTTGAAGGTTCAAGAGTCCCTATCGGACTGCACAGTATCTTAATATTTTCTAGCATTATTATAAGCTGGAGGAAAGCTTCTCATTACAGATCATAAATATGGAACATGAATTTATCTCTGCATCTTAAAAGGATAAAATTGGTAGAATATCTAATATGTGTGCATATACTAGGATGAGAGTCACATGACTGGAGGAAATTTTAGGTAAGAATTAGTGGTAAGAACACAAAAAACCAACAATTTTTCGAAGTATTAACAGAAAGAATAAAAGAAGATGTGCAAGAAAAGTAACTGGAACATACTATATGGCATAGAGATAAAAAAGTATTTACAGAGAAATAATTATGTAAATATATAATATTTGAATGTAGATGTTGATCTGTCCAAAATTATGATAGTGATGTTAGGAGGAAAGAGGCCTAGAAATACATGGATGGAGGAGAAGGGCAGGAAGGGACGTGCAATAGAGTTACACTTTCATCTTTCACAGAGGTAACACAACAGATAATGCCTAAAACAATTAGACAAATAAATAAGAAACTAAGAAGTAGCACTACAAACAAATTATTACAAGATACAGAGTAGTAAACACCAACAGAATAAACTACCAGAGGTGGGAGAGAGAAACAGAAGTGGGAAGGAATGAGGGGTTGACGCTTTTCACTCTAAGCACTGAGAACTATTTTGGTTCTTCAAACCATGTGTGTGCACAACTGATAAAACTAAAGTGCCATTAAAAAAAAAAACTAAAGTGCCATTATTAAAACACCATTATTAAAACACCTGTTAAGATGGACTAAACAGTAGCAAAACAAGAAAGAAGGAAAGAAAAAAGAAAATGCTGAACAAATAAAAGTATAAAAATGTTGAGAAAAAAACAAATATAGGAATGGAAATGTATTAAGAAAAAGCTTTGAGTAACACCAGACAATTTTGTTATATTTAAGAATGAATGAGAGGGGGTAGTGTAATCACCATAATATTACTGATTTAATTGTAGATTAATGATATCAAAATAAATTTAAAAAAAAAGAATGAATGAGCAACATAATTCTAATTTTCTTTTCTTATGTAACTTTTCTCCAGCTTTATTGAGATGTAATTGACATATAATATTGTATAAACGTAAAATATGATGATTTGATATACATATATATTGCAAAGTGATCAATACCTCACAGTTACCATTTGTGGTGTGTGTGTGTGTGTGCGTGTTGTGTGTGTATACGTATGTGTGTGATGAGAACATTTAGATCTAATTTTCATTATATGATAGTTTTTAGATGAGATCAACCTATTCTACAGACATTAATTTTCAAAATATACTTATCAACTCTCAGGTGAAAATAGGTATTTATCAAATAATTTATTCACAACCTCATTCCAAAAAGGGAAGGAATTCAAGCCATCTTAAAAGGCAAATAAAAAACAAAAGAACATAAAAATCAGAATTATAAGAATGGTCACAGACTAAAATGCCAATCTACATCTGAAGGTGGTTAGATTTGATTATGAATAATAAGAAAATTTTTTTCTCTAAAAGCGTAAAATAGGAAATACTAAGATTCTAAGTATCATTGAATCCTAGACATTAAAATCTAGGAAGGTAAGCTAGGGAAGTCAGCTCTACTTTTAGGTCCATACTCAAGTATAAATCAGCTGTAAAAAGATAGGAGAGTGAATGTCTAGAATTCTGTATATGATCTATTCAGTAGGCACTCGATAAATACTCAATAGCAAGTAATCAATTCCAAGAGCACAAGACTCTTCTATATAGATAAAGAAATGTATTTTCATAAATCTTGAAAAGGTGTCTGAGGACTCTCAATGCAAATGTGAAGCTTTTAAATTATTTATAATGGCAAAGAAGGAGTACACTGGGCCGACTATCAGATAAAACTACCCCTGATGTCGGCCTAGGTGACACAATCAATATTGATTTACTACTTTGCATAATGTGAACAGAAGTTTGTGACATCCTGCCACAGAAAGGGAAAATACAGCAGCACATACATACATATGCCCTTCTAGATATTAGATATAATTACTGTGAGGTTTTTAGAGTCATATTTAAAGCATTGATGTTTGATGAAGCTGTGTGCTGGTAGGAAAACCAGATGCACCCAGCAAAGTCCCCATCACAAGAGAACACAGATAAAGTCTGTGCTCCTCATGTCACCAGGGCATATCTCTATCTAAACGAATGATGAGTAATATGTGAAGACAGAAGAAACCACTGGTCAGTTAATCACTCCAATATTGATCATTAAGATTCAGTAAGCAGAAACTAATCATTTTTATCTAATGATTTTCAAGGTCCTAAGATAACAGAAAAAAAATGTAAATATTTAAGAACTGGCGTAAAAACTAGGCAGTTGTGATAGCTGTTCCTATCTTTGTAAAGAACTGATACTTTGGGCAGGTATGTGTTCAGCACGACATGCGAACAATAGTTGAGTTGTTTAAACAATGGGGTGGTGAACAATTATGGGTAATAGGGAGCATTGGATAGAGAGTAAATGGAGGGATGACCAATTGGACAGAAAATGCAAAGCAGAAGATTAAGTTCATCTCAATTTGAGAGGAAGACTCTCCAAAGGCTCACAGTAGCAGTATTGGTAGGATGCTGATAGTGGGAAGTTGCTGATTCAAACCTACGAATGTGGCTTGAATTTACATCACGAATATTCTGTATGACACCCATTGAACCAAGATTACAACCATGACAGACTGGAACTATTACATGATTCCAATCATTACAGGGATCTCAGCTGGAGCACTTTACGATTACTTCATTGATATCTTTCCTTTATTCAGTTTTTCTCAAATCAATCTACTTACTGCTCCTGGAATAATGTTTCTGTAATACTATTATCCTGCTCAAAACACAGAACAGTCTGTCATGATGGTTTTTTAACTCTCTTTTGTGTTCCCAGGATTATAATGCTCACAGGACCTATCTAAGAGACAGGGATGCTCTTGGACCCCTTTCTCCCTCACAACAAACTTCAACAAGAATCATTCGACTTTAATCTGTTTTACCTACTCAATAAAATTTCATTTGAGTAAAAAATTCTAAGGCTCAAGTGGTCTCGAAAAAGAAGCACATCATCTCTTTGCAAGTTTGAAGGCCCTCTAGACCTTGGCCAACTAACCCATTCGGCTTTTCTCTAACAATTCCTCCCTGCCTTTTCACCTTTACTTTGTCCATTCCTACTTCACACTCTTTCTCTCCAACCATCCCAAACTGCTCACAATTTCCTGAACCCACTATGTACTCTTATATCACAGTGCCTTTGCACATACTAGTTCTTCTCCCTAGAATCAATAATCAATTCCTTTTCCCTCATCACCTACTTGCCTTGCATACTTGACAAGTTGCTATTCACTTGTTCAGACTCTACTCAAATTGCTTCCTCCTGGATGGACATTCCCCATTATACAACCTACCTTTACCAGCTAGCGTTCCCTCCTCTGTGCACCTGAGCAATAGGTACAGGCTGCTATTTCTACTAGTCTGCAATCACTTGTTCACCTCTCTACCTCCTACATTATACCCTGCTTCCCCTTACTAGAGAGACTGCTTCGTGCTCAATATAAAGAAGGTATTCAATAAAGATTTAGTAAACAAATACTGGAGAAATATGGTTCCACTATGGAATAGAGAGTAATGATGATGGATCTTCACACCTGAATTTCATCTCTCATAAACTTATGATGAACTTCTTTCCTTAAATTAATAGGCATGCCTGCGTGGTATGTTCCACAGGCTAACTTCAGTGACTTAAGTTCAGCTGTAACTTTTTCTGTCATTTTTCTGGAAGGACAATAGATAATAGTTGGCCCTTCAAGTTCCCAGGCAGAACTAAAGAAAGAGAAGAACAAAAGTCAAATGTGTATATATTATACATCTGTTTGGGTTTTATCTTGATTTTCCCTTTTTAAAATTTTCATTGTGATTTCATTTTATTTAAATTTTTCTTCTAGTAAGAGATCAAAAGGAGAAAGCATACAGAAAAACCATGATATATTTAACAACATAAAAATCTAAAACATTATAGAAAGTCAAATGAGGAAATAAATTAAATTATTAAACACCATACACATTTGACCCAGTTTTTGTTCAAATTACAGTTAACACCAGATCAAGTGTGTCTATTTAAGCAGAACCCTTGATAAAAACTTATAAACTTCTGGAAATGGAATTTTTATACTTCTGGAAATTCAAAGCACTAGATTAACAATTAGTCTTCATTTACCTAAGAAAGATGAGTGAACATTTACCTAGAGCAATGGATAAAATTTATATTACATTGTCTTTATTCCCTTACAATCATAAATTAAAATTCTATACTGTTTACTAAAAAAAGCAAGAAATTTCTTGTAATATTAAAAGATTGTTTTTATAGTTTGAAGAAGTATTTAAATAGTAATCTTCAGACAATGACTAATATAGAAAACACCTGTTATAAAATCTGTTTTAGAAACCTGTGCTTATTTATTAAAAGAGTAAATGATGATTTCCACAGAACATTTAATTCCTCAACCTATTCATATACATAAATATGTTCATTTATGCTGACTTAATATAAAAAGAATGTACTATTTTAGATTTAGGAAAAGCTATTTTATTTAACTTTTACTGCATATATCCCTTGATACAATTTCACTAGGAATCTATTTTACAGATATACTTACATATCTGCCAAAAGACACATATATACAAATATTCACAACAAAACTATAATACTGAAAAATAATCTAAATGTTCATTAGGTACACTCAAATTACGAAACATTAAGCAAACATTTAAAATTAAATGTATATTAAACCTTTAAGAAGGACTATTGCAAGAATCACTGAAAACTTAAATGGAAAGGAAAAATTAGGCAGCAATTTCACTGTAAGAATCTTCCTTAATAATCTACTTAGAACAGTTTTTGATAGTGACCAAATGGGATTCCACATCAAAAATTCAGAGTAGATAACTTCATGGAAAAAAACATACAAAAAATTTTTGATGTATAAAAATATCATTTAAAAAACATGTTTCAAAGAAAAATAACTGTTCACCAAAATGTGACTATTTCATATCTTATACATCAAAGCCCTAATTAAAAAAAACACAATATATGGAAAGATAGCAAAGATAATTTAAATGAAAGGCAAAAATTGCAGAGAAAGTAGATATGAAACAATTTCTGTATAAACAACAACAAAAACTGAGGAGTGCTTACCTGCACAGTACAGAGTCAGAGAAAAGTCTAGAAAGATAAATGCCAAAATACCAACAGTGATGATAACTGAGGAATGGGATTAGAAGATCTAAGTACTCTTCAGTTTACATGTATCTGTATTGTTCAAATTGATGCTAGGACTATGTATCACTTTTTATATTAAAAAAATAAAAAATACACAAATATGTGAACTTATCAGCAGAAAAACCAATGAAGTACAAATTCCTATTACAATAGGGTTCATTACTTTGCCAAGTAATTTACTAAAGACTGTTATTTCCTCACAACAATTTCCTGAGGGTGGGGGGTAAAAATCTGTCTTCATCTAACTATTGAACTAGATAGGTGACAGAGGCTTATCAATCTAATTTAAATGTATCATGAATACAGAAAACAAGTAAGGTCACAGTTAGGAAAATTGTTAGCTTAATGAATAGAAAAATGTGAATACTGATCAACTGGGAGAATTAAAGGAAGGGAAGAACATAGAAACAAAAGGTTTACTCTGAGTCTTACTTACCCTCCGTCTCATCGCTCATTAAGGGGAAAATGTCTACTTGCCTGAGATCTATAGAAAGTATTCTGACTCTCAACGGTTCTCTAGCAACGTTTCTGGAAGGGTTGAAAACCAGTGCAAAATCTTTCTTTATTTTCAGAAAAAAACACTGTCACATTAAGTATCAAAATTTTGGATGGTCTTAGATGTTAGGCTAAAAAGTTTGGTCTTTAGTCCACAGGAAAGAGGAGCCACCAGAAAGGAGCACCAAGACTTGATGTGCTTGCGGATGATAAACCAGAAAACCATAGAGAGAATGGAACAAGGCGCAATGAGGAGGAGGAAGGTTCTGTTAGGAGAGATTGTAATAAATTGGGCTTAAAAGTAATAAAGATTCAATTAGCAAAATTAACGTGAAAGAGTGAGAAAAAAACACTTAACATAAGACACCATAAGAGAACACAATCAGAAGGATAGGATGGCACAGAGTCACAAAAAAACAAAAAGATGAGGAAATTGTGGGTTTGGTTTCAGATCACTGCAATAAAGAGAGTCAAACAAATTTTTTGGTTTCCCAGTGCAGTAAGTTATGTCTACATTATAGCAGTAAGTGTGCAATAATAGCATTATGTCTGAAAAACAGTACATATTTTAATTAAAAAACACATTATTACAAAAAACATTATCCATAATCTGAGCTTTTAGCAAGTCGTAATCACTGAGCACAAATCACCATAACAAATAATGAAAAAGTCTGAGATTTTGCAAGAATTAACAAAATGTGGTATAGAGACAGAGGGAGCAGATGCTGTTGTAAAAATGGCACCAACAGATCTGCTCCACACAGGATTGCCACAGACCTTCAATTTGTAAAATACACAATATCTGTAAAGCACATTAAAGCAAAATGCAATAAATTAAGGGATGCCTGTAGAGAGCAACTCTCTCTGAGAACAACCTGAACACTAACAGTACAGCTCTCCCAAGCTAAAGATATAAAGAAAACACCACATCCAGAATGGCAGGACAGGCAGACTCGGTCCGGTTGGGACCCCCACTCCTGGCACCAAAACCAAAAAGTGGGAGGGACATCACCAGGTGCAGAGGTCCTCACTGAGGAGCGAGGGGTTCAAGCCCCATCTTGGGAACCCCTGCTATGCAGGCCTGCACAGGAAGAAGAGCCCTAATAACATCTGGCATTGAAAATCAGCAAGGCTTACACTACGGGAGAGCCAGAGAGCCGTAGGAAACCAAGACTCCACTCCTAAAGGGGCTGCACACAAACGCACTTGCTACAAAACCCAGCAGAGGGGCAGCAGTTTGAAAAGCACCTGGGTTATACATGAAAGACATTTATTGACTAGCTCTAGGGTGTGTGCTGGAGAGGCAGAGATTTGTAGAAACGTTCACTAGGAATAAAAGCACTGCTGGGTGCCATTTTTCTTACCCTGCTTATACTAGCTGGCACGGTGCCTGTGGACACCATTTCTGATATTCTCCATCTATCTTGCTCACCCTGCCCTAGCATTCCCTTGCAGACCCACCCTGACCAACCCACCTGCCCCCAGAGGCACCCCTCCAAAGCAGCTCCCACATCATCCTACCAGCAGGTATTATGGCATCCCCACAAAGAAACTATCATGGGGAGTTGGCGGGTCCAACCCCACCCACCAGCACACCCCAAACAGTTACAACCAGACCCCTCAGCCAACGCTAGAAACACCTAGAATAAATGATATCAAGGACAGGAAGGGCCATACTCTGAAAATTTACTGATGAAAGAAATTGAAGATAATACAAATAAATGGAAAGATACACTGTGCTCAGGGAGTAGAAGAATTAATATTGTTAAAATGGCCATCTACCCAAAGCTATCTATAGATTCAATGCAATCCCTCTTAAAATAACAATGGCATTTTTCACAGAACTAGAACAAATAATCCTAAATTATGTACATAATCACAAAAGACCCCAAATAGCCAAAGGAATCTTGAGAACAAAGAACAACGCTGGAGGTTATCATGCTCCCTGGTTTCAAATCATACTACAAAGCTATAGCAATCAAAACAGTATGGTACTGGCACAAAAACAGACACATAGATCAAGGGATCAGAACAGACAACCCAGAAATAAACCCATGCTTAAATGGTCAATTCCTATGACAAAGAAGGCAAGAATACACAATCGCAAGACAGTGTCCTCAATAAATGGTGTGGGAAAACTGGGCAGCTACATGCAAAAGAATAAAACTGGATCACCTTCTTACAGCATTTTCAAAAATAAATTCAAAATGGATTAAAGACATAAATATAAGACCTGAAACTATAAAACTCCTAAAAGAAAACATAGAAAGTAAACTCTTAGACATTATATCTTAGAAATATTTTTTTGGATCTGTCTCCTCAGGCAAGGGCAACAGAAGCAAAAACATTACAATTGGGACTACATCAAACTGAAAGGCTTTTGTACTATACAAGAAGCCATCGAAAAAACAAAAAGGCAAACTACTGAATGAGAGAAGATCTTAGCAAACAATATCTCCAATAAGGAGTTAATATCCAAAATACATAAAGAACTCATACAACATCAAAAAAAATCTAACTAAAAAATAGGTGGGGGACCTAAATAGACATTTTTCCAAAGAAGACACAGAGATGGCCAACAAGCACATAAAAAGATGTTCAACATCACTTATCATCAGGGCAACGCAAATGGACACCACAATGAGGCATCACCTCTGACCTGTTAGAATGGCCACTATCCAAAAGACAAGAAATAAGTGTTGGTGAGGATGTGGAGAAAAGGGAACCTTGCGCTCTGTTTTCAAGAATGTAAATTGATGCAGCCACTATGGAAAAGAGTATGGAGGTTCCTCAAAATATTCAAAACAGAACTACCATATAATCCAGCAATCCACTTCTGGGTATTTATCCAAAGAAAAAAAAAGTACTAATTTGAAGATACATGTACCCCTATATCACTGCAGGATTATTTACAATAGCCAAGATACAGACGCAACCTAAGTGTATATGTATATATGTGTGTACATATACACACATATATACATATATATATAATATTACCCAACCATAAAAAAGAATGAAATCTTGCCATCTGCAACAACATGAATGGACATATGCTAAGTGAAGTAAGTCAGAGGACAATACTGTATGATTTCATTTATATGTAGAATCTAAAAAACAAAACAAACAAAGCAAAACAGAAACAGAACCAGACTCTTAATACAAAGAATAAACTGATGGTTGCCAGAGGGGAGCAGGACTGGGATACAGGCAAATAGGAAAATGGGAAAAAAGGTACACACTTCCAAGTATAAAATAAGTTAAGTCACAGGGATGTAAAGCAGAACACAGGGAATGTAGCCAATAACTCGGTGTAGTGACAGATGGTCACTAGACTTACCAGGGTGAACATTTCATAATGTACATAAATGCCGAATCAAAACATTGTACAACTCGAACTAATATATTATTATATGTCAACTATACATAAATTTTTTAAAAACCACAAACAGCTGCAAAAAGGAGAAGGTTATTAGGGGAAAGTATCATAGAGACTGAGAATAAGACAAACTGAAAAGGACCAAAGGTTAGGAGAATAAAGATCTGATTATTCTTTTTGCAAAGACTAGCCTAGAATAAACAGCCTTCTCGAGAGAACGCTTTCCTTTCAGGATGGAAGGGAAGCGAAGCACGATGGGCACTCACTTCGGAGAGCTCATCAGAGCGGCAGAGCACTGAGAATATATTCATTACACTCTGGTTTTATCAGGAATATAAGACAATCAAGCCTATAGCAAATTTTACATTTAAATGCATCCTAAAGAACAGGACCTCCTATAGGGCTTCCTTAACCTAGGATTGATCTTTTCTCTACAACTCTTTCTGAAAAAGAAAACACTAATGATGTTCTTTAAACTCTATTCGCCTGGGTTTGTTTTTTGTTTCT
This sequence comes from Smutsia gigantea, assembly GCA_032199065.1. Taxonomy (NCBI): domain Eukaryota; kingdom Metazoa; phylum Chordata; class Mammalia; order Pholidota; family Manidae; genus Smutsia; species Smutsia gigantea. The sequence continues at coordinate 282,183 of JAVSCE010018803.1, forward strand.
ACTGGTGGGACAAACGTTATTTCCATGTATTCTGACTTAAAAACACATTTCAAAACATGAAAATTATATGCTTTCCACTGAGCAGACAGCTCAGGGAAGCCTCTATGCATACATTAAAAATGCCTCCAAACACAGTAAACAGGAAATAAATGTACTAGTGACAGTTTCTCCATCAATAAAATGAAAATAATACTATGGAGCAGTCAGAGGATTAAATTAGATCACTGACATAAAACACCTAGGATACTCCCTGGCAGGTGATACAGGCTCAAAGGTGTTTATTATTAAGACAACTTTTAAAATTCTCTAATATTCAAATTAGCCATACAATTAGTGAACTAAATAGAATTCAGATTAAAGACTGTTCCTGTTGTTTCCTTGTCAATTATTAAGAGCGTACATCCTGTTCAAGCAACAGAGCCAGGCATCTAAAAATATTAGAAGGATTGGCTCCTGCCTTCAAAAATAGACCACTTTCTCAGTCACTATGTTGATTATATACCATCATTTGACTTGAACCAAAGCTAAACAGTTATAAAAATAAAAGTTAAGTAGAATTTGAAGTAGAGGAAATAGCAAAAAATAAAATAAATACTTAAAAAGGAAGGGAATCGTTACCAAAACGCATCAACCATGAAATCCTCACCTTGTATTTTGGACAAGAAATTGCTTCAGATCCTCAAGGATGTTTCCTGTTTTTCGTCCAACTTCTAAATACAGGTTTGGTCGATCAAAACTAGTACAAGTAATCTGAGGATTCTTCAGCTTTAAGCAACGTACAATATCTTCCCGGATGTAAGGACTCGCAGTGGCAGTAAGTGCGACAATCGGAACCTGAATGAAGCAAAACTGATCTTTCAAAAACGAGAGAGCTCATTAATTCCCAACATTCCTACTGACTGCTTACAATTTCAGGAGGAACAGTATTAAAAATGAAACTTTAAAATTATTCTTTTTTCAACAACAAAAAAAAACCTTCCTACTTAGTTGTTTCTAGCCTTATGAATATTTACTTTTTTTAAATGGGAAATTATTTAAATAAAACACTAACTCCATAAGGTTTCTAAATGCAATCCATGTTGTCCTATTAACACTACTTACTAGCTATCTACTTGTTCATTTATTATTTTTTATTACATTTATAATAGCGCTGATACAAATGGGGGTTATGTTATGCCTTGTTCGTGACTACTCTGTAATTCACTAGCTATAAACCCTTTCATACACTGAAAAACCTAACTATACAACTCATTAAGTCTTCTTTCATCTCCTGTATTAAATATATCAGTTTATAGATTCTCAGATCTAGAAGCAAAGCTCTCAATGACCTGAATAACCTCTCTCCAGTTCTACTAAGCTGAACATGGCATATGATACAGAAGAAAATTCATAAAATCAAATCTATTATTAACTGATTCCTTGATCAACCAAGTCATGCTCTATCAGCTTAGCAGACTTCTTAAAAGGATTAGCAGCCAAAGGAAGAGGCACATCAGGTTCCAAGAAAAATATAAATATGTAATCTTTCAGAAATTCAAAAGTAGGATAACATGCCTGAAACTAGAGTTCATATTTTTGTCACTATTATCTTAGGGACTTATAAACAACTCTGCTATTATTTCACAATCAGAAAAAATAGACTAAGCCTTAAAGCTGCTCCTAAATCATGCTTTTCAGTGTCTGAGAATACAACTTTCTTAAAACACTCTTTTTAAAAGATAGGTACCCCTATGTTTATCACCGCATTATTTACAGTAGACAAGATATGGAAGCAACCTAAGTGTCCATCAATAGATGAATGGATAAAGGAGATGTGGTACATATAAACAATGGAATATCACTCAGTCATAAAGAAATCCTGCCATTAGCAACAACATGGATGGATCTAGAGGGTATTATGTTCACTGAAATGAGCCAGAGACAAATACCATATGATTTCATTTATTTGCAGGATATAAAAACAAAGCAAAACAGAATAAACAAAAGAGCAGTACATTCATAGACACCAAGAAGCGACTATTGTTTACCATGGGGAAGAGATTGGGGTGGGTGACAGGTATAAAGGGGCACAAAAATTCTCAATTATATTATAAGTTAGCCACAGGAATAGCAGTGCATCATGGAGAATACAATGATTCAGGAGCACCTTTCTATGTGGACAGATAGTAACTACACTAGCGGGGGTGAGGATTTAATAATAGGGGTAAGTGTTGAACCACTGTGTTGTATTATTCGAAACCAACATAAGACTATCAACGATACCTCAATAAAAAAAATTCTCCTTTTAACCCATTACAAATACAGTAAACAATATCCTCAATAAAACAGCCCTTCAGATATACTTCAGCCACCTCACAAATCAGTTTAAGAATTATCCTGTATGTAAGTGAAAATTTCTATGAAATTTGTAAAAAATCAATTACAGAATTTGAAAAACAAGATACAACTTATTGAAAACTACTAACTACCTCGTTTATAATCAATGTATCTTTACGGAATTAAAAGTTATCTCAAAGCTCATGTAAAAAAAACAATTATACCCATCAGTAGATGAATGGATAAAGAGGATGTGGTATATATATACAATGGAATATTATTCAGCCATAAGAAGAAAACAAATCCTACCATTTGCAACAACATGGTTGGAGCTAGAGAGTATTATGCTCAGTGAAATAAGCCAAGTCAAAAAAGACAAGTACCAAATGATTTCACTCAGATGTGGAGTTTAAGAACAAAGAAAAAAACTGAAGGAACAAAACAGCAGCAGACTGACAGAACCCAAGAACAGACTAATAGCTACCAAAGTGAAAGGGGCTGGGGAGGATGGGTGGGAAGGGAGGGACAAGGGGGAAAAAGGGGCATTACGATTAGCAGATGTAATGTTGGGGGGGCACAGGGAGGGCTGTACAACTCAGAGAAGACAAGTAGTGACTCTATAGCACCTCACTACACTGAAGGACAGTGACTGTAATGGGGTTGGTGGGGGGGACCTGATGAAGGGGATAGTTTAATCACCATAAATATTGCACATGTAATTGTTGATTAATGATACCAAAATAAATTATTTAAAAAAAAAAGAATTATCCTGTATGTAAGTGAAAATTTCTATGAAATTTGTAAAAAATCAATTACAGAATTTGAAAAACAAGATACAATTTATTAAAAACTACTAACTACCTTGTTTATAATCAATGTATCTTTACAGAATTAAAAATTATCTCAAAGCTCATGTAAAAAAAACAATTATACCCATCAGTAGATGAATGAATAAAGAAGATGTGGTACATATACACAATGGAATACTATTCAGCCATAAGAAGAAAACAAATTCTACCATTTGCAACAACATGGAGGGAGCTAGAGGGTATTATGCTCAGTGAAATAAGCCAGGTGGAGAAAGACAAGTATCAAATGATTTCACTCATCTGTGGAGTGTATGAACAAAGGAAAAACTGAAGGAACAAAACAGCAGCAGACTCACAGACCCCAAGAATGGACTAACAGTTACCAAAGGGACAGGGACTGGGGAGAATGAGTGGGAAGGGAGGGATAAGGGGGGAAAGGGGCATTACGATTAGCACATGTAATGCTGCGCAGGGGACACGGGAAAGGCAGTATTTATAGAGAAGACAAGTAATGATTCTACAGCATCTTACTACACTGATGGACAGTGACTATAGTGGGGTATGTGGGGGGGACTTGATAATAGGGGGTCTAGTAACCATAATGTTGTTCAAGTGATTGTACATTAACAATACCAAAATAAAATAAAATAAAATAAATAAAAAAATCAATTATATTTGGGAGTAGCTTTTTAAATGAAAAAAAATGTGCATCAAAACCAATGTGACTAGGCAATCAGCATTTCTGAATTCTCTATTCTTAAATTGTGTAAAATTAACTTTATTTAACTTCCAAATTAACTTCACTGATTTTGGGCTTACCGATCATCCTCTGAATTTAGAGAGTGCCTGCCTAAGAATTTATAGGTGAAAAGGCCAATTTACAACAATGTTAGTTTCTCTAATCAAGCCATATATATATGTAAAATGAAAAAATATCCATATCAAATATAAGGCTGAGAATAAGATAGTTCAAACATTAGCAATTCCTAGGACATTCTGTTCTCACCCTCACAACAACAATTTTCAGCAACTTAAGTTCTTTACTCAAACATTTATAAAGGTACTAATAAAATAATTGTTTAACTATATGCAGATAAAGATAGAAACTTTGAGGATAGGGACCATGAGAAAAGAGGGTTTGGTCTGTTTCTAAGCAATGCATGACAATGCATTTATGAAAATAAGGAAATAAGCATAAGTAAGGAAATAAGCATGAAACCTGATACCCCTTGAATAAGTTAACAGAAAAATCAAGTAAAATAGCTGCACAGCAGTGAAAAAAATCTGGCTTAGAATCAGTTCCATGAGTTCAAACCATACCTTTGCCACCAACTGGATGTGAGATTCTGAGCTGGTCATTTTACTCTCTAAACTTTGGTTTCCTCATAAAAATTTACTACAGTCACAGCAACAATCTCATAAAGTCACTGTAATGAACAAATAAGATACAACATGCAGTGTGCAAAACATAATGCATGGAACAAGATTAGTACTCAGGAAGTTCCAGCTACTACTGAGGCTATTACAACACTTGAAGAGATTCCTATACAAGAACTCGAGACATGGGCACTGCTCCCAGTCTTGCCACTCACCTTGGCAAGGGCTAACTTCTCTTGACCTCAGAATCTCATCAAAACATGACATGGAGATGGATACACAATGTTAGACTCTCTTCTTACTTAAAAATTCCCACTTTTCCACTAGAAACTCCCTATTCTGGTGGCCTGCTAACAGTGAAAACTCACTGTAAATTCATTCTTTGCCTCCAACACCTAGAAAAACCACAGTGAAGAATGTTGCTTCCGACAACTAGAAACAGAATGAAGTTAATGAAATGCATAGAATCTTTTCTTAGAAGTATTTGGTGCTTTATGACATTTAAAATTTATTAACTAGGGTAAAGCTTAAAAATAACACAAAGGCTGGTTATGAGAACAGTAACCATAAATCCAAGGCTACTGGGGGACACTCCCAGTTTATGCTGTAATCACAGCGTAATTATTAATACTTTTGCATCCTTTGATGTCCTACAACAAATGGTCTGGACAATAAATTATACCGTCACCTAGCTTTGTCAAATTATTAGCTCATGGAACTTTTATTTCTTAAATGGGAAAATCTTGGGTTTCTGTGATAGTGAGTACCAAGTTGTGTTAAAACAAGCAACATCATATACATTAATCTTGTGACTATAAATTTAGGAATGACTCAGTCATATACTTCCATGGTATAGCAGCTACAGGTTCAGAGAACTATAACTATCAACCTGCTTCTAACTTTGGGACATGTTGTTAATTCTACTTCTATACTCCATAATATCTTGCTTTCCCATAGTCCTGAGTGTGGACTAGGCGCTGGCCTTTGTGAAAAGGCTGGAAAGAAAGTAATGGAGAGAACCAATGTGTCCCATGGTTCTCACAGTTCCTCTTACTTGAATTTCATGGAATTCTTAGACTGATGTAGCTTTCTCCCTGGCTGCTCTTTCTTGAAACCCCCTTTGTCTGATTCTCTCCAAATGGGAATCTTTATGCCAAGTGGTTTAGTGATTTCTTTACTATTTTTGAACTTGTTGAAATAATATGGTGTGAGGCGTTGCAATTTACACTAGCTGTCCCAATGTAATTGCAATTGGAAGAGGAAAAAAAGCCCTGAGAACAGTGAAGAAAATGAAAGTCTTACAACCACCAGGTGGCATTTCTCACCACTTAGCTAATAATGAGGATTGTGAAAACACTAGAGAAAAAGGTTTTATCAGAAATTGCTTGACAAACACCCTGTGTTATATTGACTCAACCTGAGAAATGAAAATGATTCACTGGAGTCCACAGCCAGACATAACAAAAGACTTAATTCAACACTTTAAAGTGTTTAAGAACTGCATAAGATATTTAAAACTCTTCTAATACAATCCTTCTAGAGCCAAAGGCCTAGGAAAGGATTACACAAGGCAATCTTCCTATTTTCCCACAGAGTATTTGAAACCATTCTAAATTAACGGAAAGCCATCATCAAGATACACTGAGATTGGTGACTTTCACATACAAGTATCTTCTTTCTCTATTACATATACTATGAACACTCTTAACCTTTCTATATTATTCATAGTGTTCCATAAGCCATTTTATTGTTTGGTATTATCCCTTCCACATTTATAGGTATCAATCTAAAGTCCTTTACTGGACTACAAGCTACTTTAAGGCAGAAACTATGTTTTATACTTCTTTCAAGTCATTTGCTTGAGAAACTAGCAGTGTTATACTGTGTAGCTATTGACCAATACTATCACTCACTACCTGTGAGGGAAATTTACTTCTCTGATTCTCAGCTCTGACTGAATTACTCATTTATCCCTTTATTTATAGAACACCTACTGTGCACCAGCTACTGTGCTAGATGCTAGATTTTATACACAAAACCATCAAAAACCCCTCCCCACAAAGAATGTTCTGAGGACCCATGGACAACAGGCAAAATATTAATACAGAAAGTTAAACAGTGTTAAGTGCTATTTAAAAATAGCAAAGGAATATAAGGAATGTTGAATGTTGGCAGAAGGGATTAATTTGAAATTTTGAATATGGTGGCCCAGGAGGCCTAAATACAAAGTTACATTCTAGAAAAGCCCTGAGAGAAGCTAAAGGATCACACCATGTAAGTTACCTGAGCAAAGAATACTCAGGGAAAGGGAGCAGCAGCAACAAGGTCCTTCCCAGGAGCATACTTGTGTTTGAATTCAAGGACCCACAGAATGAGGAGCAAGCAGAAGAGGATGAGGTCAAAGAGAAAATTTAAGACCAATTACTGTAAATAACTGTACTGACTTTTGTCTTTAGAGTGACAGTCTGCTACTAGAAGATTTTGAGGAAAAAACATGATCTGACATATTTTTAAAGTATCACCCTGGATGTTGTCCAGGCACACCTCACAGATTGCAGGTTCAATTCCAGACCCCTACAATCAAGGGAATATCTCAATAAATCAAGATACATGAATTTTGGGGTTTCCTAGTGCATATGAAGGTAATGTTTACACTATGCTGTAGTCTATTACACGTGCAACAGCATTATGTCTAAAGAAATGTATGTACTTTAATTGCACAATTATTGCTAAAAAAAACATCAACGGTGACCTGAGCATTTGACAAGTTACCTTTTTTTTTGCTAGTGGAGGGTCTTGCCTTAATGTTAATGGCTGCTGACTGATTGGGATGGTGGTTGCTAAAGGCTGGGGTGGCTGTGGCAAGTTCATAAAGTAAGACAATAAAGTTTGTTGCGTTGGTAGACTCTTCCTTTCATGAATGGTTTCCCTGAAGCATGTGATCCTGTTTGATAACATTTTACCCACACTTTAGAACTTCTTCCAAAACTGGAGTCCTCTCAAACCATGCTACTGCTTCATCAATGGCTGCTTAGCATGGCCACTTTTTTTCATTAATTCTCAGAGCTGGATCTTCTGGATAACTTCCTACAGCTTATCCATCAGCAACCCCGACTTCACCTGCACTTTCATGTTATACTGAGATGGCATCTTTCCTTAAACATCACGAACAACCTTTACTAGCTTCCAACTTGTCTGCTGTAGGTTCCTCACCTCTCTCAGCCTTTGGAGAATTGAAGAGTTAGGGCCTTGCACTAGAGTAGGCCTTGGATTAAGGTAATGTTGTGGCTGGTTTGATCTTCTACCCAGACCACTAAAACCTCTCCATATCAGCAATAAAACTGTTGCTTTCTTATCATTCATGTGTTCACTATTATCGTACACTATTTTGAGGAGAAAACATGATCTGACATTTTTAAAGTATCACCCTGGATGCTGCCCAGGCACACCTGGACAAATTAAGAGTAACACTATTAATTTCCTTTAAGACATTTCCTTTGCATTCACATAGGGCTACCTCTTGGGCATAAGAGTCCTAGATTTCAAACCATTTCAGCTCTTGACATGCCTTCTGCACTAAGCTTGATCACTTCCAGCTTTTGATTTACATTGAGAGATGTGCATGTCTTTCTTTCACTTGAACATATAGAGGTCACTGCAGACTTATTAACTGGCCTAGTTGTGACTTTCACCATACAAATACCTCTTTCTCTATTAAATGTACTAATACCAATATTGATCTTTCTATATTATTCCTTCTGTTCCTAATTTCAATATTGTTTCTCAATGAACAAGGAGGCCTAAGGAGAGAGAAAGAGATGGGGGAACAAACAGCCTGTTCATATAGCAGTCAGAATACACAGAACATTTACCAAATAAGTTCACTGTGTTATAAGGGTGTGGTTCACAGCACCCCAAAAGCAATTACATGACAACATCAAATATCAACACAGTTCACCATAACAAATATTATAATAAGAAAAGATTGAGGGGGGTATAAAAACACGGCGGCGGGAGAAGTGGGGCAGAAACCTCCTCCCAAAACCACATATAACACGAAAATACAACAAATATAACTAATCCTGAAAGAGCAACTGGAGGATTTTGAACAGACTGACTATATCTGGGGAAAGATAGGACCTCACAGAAAAGGGTCCCATGGGACTCAAGCCCTCACCACACCAAAGCTAATAAGCAGGAGGAAAAGAAAAGGAGCAGGGAGGGAGTAGAAGCTCAGGACTGCTGAACACGCACCCTGGAAATCTGCTCCAGGAGCATTAACCCACATTACACGGTGCTCTGGAGAATAGTGGGGTAGCAAATCAAAGAAAAGCAGAATACTCAGAGAGGCTGAGATTCCAGCCCCTTGTGAAGAACAGGTACCCAAAACTGGCCACTCCAGGACAAAAGAAAGGTAGGCACTTTAGAAGAGTTCCCAACAGCGAGAGGGCTGCTAAAGGAGCAAGGATTACATAGAGCTTGCTGCTCAGGAGAAAGGACAGGTGGACAAAATGCCCCAACCCACTCAACCGAGCGGGTTGGGAACTTTCAGGAGCTTCAGGCACTCCATCCCTGGCTGGAAACAGCGCCAAGGGCGCCCCACCATGAGAAGCAGCCTGCCGCTCCTTCCTCCCAGTAGGCACATGTCCACTCACCTGCTGCCCCCACCATAGCACCAGCCTGGCCAGAGGGCGGAACGGCCAACAGCAGCTACAACGGTGTAGTACGGAGGCTCCTCCCTGCGCACTCAGCCCACTGGCCCTGAAAGTGGAGGCAGGCACTGCGGCCAGGAGGCAGAAAAGTGCTATTTCCTCCCAGAAGGCACTGGCGCTGCATGCCTGCTACCCCCACGATAGCTCAAGGAGCTGGAAAGTTCCGGACAGCAGAGTTCCTGGGCACTAGAGGGTGCCACCTACATAAAATTATAATTCCATAGTAATCATTAGAAATATGGAACAGCAAAAGAATTTTGTAAAAACAAAAATGCCACAAACACCAAAAAGAGGGCTTGGAAAAAATGAAATCACCAATCTTCTTGAAAAAGATTTCAAAATAAAAATCATAAACATGCTAACAAAGCAACAGAAAAATATTAAAGATATCAGGGAGGACTTCAAAAAAGAGACAGAACCTTTGAAAAATACAGTATCTGAAATGAAACATACAACGGAGGAATTTAAAAGCACATTAGATAAGGTAGAGGATACGATAAATGAAATAGAAAATAAAGAACAGGAAAACAAAGTAGCTGGGGCACAGAGAGAAAAAAGGATCTCTAGGAATGAAAGAATAATAAGAGAACTGAGTGACCAATCCAAACAGAACAATATTCGCATTATAGGGGTACCAGAAGACGAAGAGAGGGAAAAAGGGATAGAAAGTCTCTTTAAGGAAATAATTGGTGAAAACTTCCCCATTCATGGAAGGAAATAGACTCTCAGATCATGGAAGTCCAGAGATCTCCCAACACAAGTGAACCTAGAAGGATAACACCAAGACATATAATAATTTAAATGGTGATGATCAAGGACAGAGAGAGTACTAAAAGCAGCCAAAGGCAGAAAAAAGATCACATACAAAGAAAAACCAATCAGGCTATCATCAGACTTTTCAGAAGAAACCTTAAAGGTCAGAATAGAGTGTTCTAATATATACAATGCAATGAAACAGAAGGGCCATCAACCAAGAACATTCTACCCAGTAAGATTATCATTTAAATTTGAAGCAGTGATTAAACATTTTACAGATAAGCAAAAGCTGAGGAAATTCACCACCCACAAACCATCTCACCAATGTATTTTAAAGGGACTGCTCTATATGGAATTGCTCCTAAGACTAAATAGCTTTCACCAGAGAAAATAAAACCACAATAAAGGAAGTAGACCAATTAATTACTAAGCAAAGAAAAATTAAACTACTATTCACAAATACTCAAGGGATACACAAAGAGTACAGAATATGACACGTAATATATAAAGAGTGGAGAAAAAAGAAGGGGAGAGAAAAAAAGAACATTTAGATTCTGTTTGAAATAGCATAATAAGCGAGTTAAGACAGACTGTTAGATACTAAGGAAGCTGCCCTTGAATCTTTGGTAACCACTTAAAGCCTGCAATGGCAATAAGTACATATTTATTGATAATCACACTAAATGTAAATGGACAGAATGCACCAATCAAAAGACAAAGAGTTACAAAATGGATTTAAAAAAAAAAGACCCATCTATGAAGCCACCATCACTCTAATACCAAAACCTGGAAAAGACCTCACCAAAAAAGAAAATTACAGACCAATATCCCTGATGAACGTAGATGCAAAATACTCAACAAAATATTAGCAAACCGAATTCAAAAATACATCAAGAGGATCATACACCATGATCAAGTGGGATTCATCCCAGGGATGCAAGGATGGTACAACATTCGAAAATCCATCAACATCATCCACCACATCAACAAAAAGAAGAACAAAAACCACATGATCATCTCCATAGATGCTGAAAAAGCATTTGACAAAATTCAGCATCCATTCCTGATTAAAACTCTCAACAAAATGGGTATAGACGGCAAGTACCTCAACATCATAAAGGCTATATATGACAAACCCACAGCTAACATCATACTTAACGGCGAGAAGCTGAAAGCTTTTCATCTAAGATCGGGAACAAGACAGGGATGCCCACTCTCTCCACTGTTATTCAACATAGTACTGGAGGTCCTAGCCACAGCAATCAGACAAAACAAAGACATACAAGGCATCCAGATTGGTAAAGAAGAAGTCAAATTGTCACTATTTGCAGATGACATGATATTGTACATAAAAAACCCTAAAGACTCCATTCCAAAACTACTAGAACTAATATCTGAATTCAGCAAAGTTGCAGGATACAAAATTAACACACAGAAATCTGTTGCTTTCCTATACACTAATGATGAACTAACAGAAAGAGAAATCAGAAAAACAATTCCATTCACAATTGCATCAAAAAGAATAAAATACCTAGGAATAAACCTAACGAAGGAAGTGAAAGACCTGTACTCTGAAAACTACAAGACACTCCTAAGAGAAATTAAAGAGGACACTAACAAATGGAAATGCATCCCATGCTCTTGGCTAGGAAGAATAAATATTGTCAAAATGGCTATACTACCTAAAGCAATCTACAGATTCAATGCAATCCCTATCAAACTACCAACAGCTTTCTTCAATGAACTGGAACAAATAATTCTAAAATTCATATGGAACCACAAAAGACCACGAATAGCCAAAGCAATCCTGAGAAGGAGGAATAAAACAGGGGAATTACACTCCCTGACTTCAAGCTCTACTACAAAGCCACAGTAATCAAGACAATTTGGTATTGGCACAAAAACAGACCCACAGACCAGTGGAACAGAATAGAAAATCCAAACATTAACCCAAACATATACAGTCAATTAATATTTGATAAAAGTGCCTTGGATATACAATGGGGAGATGACAGCCTCTTCAGCAGCTGGTGTTGGAAAAACTGGACAGCTACATGTAAGAGAATGAAACTGGACTACTGTCTAGCCCCATACACAAAGGTAAACTCAAGGTGGATCAAAGACCTGAATGTAAGTCATGAAACCATAAAACTCTTAGAAAAAAACATAGGCAAAAACCTCTTGGACATAAACATGAGCAACTTCTTCATGAACATATCTCCCCGGGCAAGGGAAACAAAAGCAAAAATGAACAAGTGGGACTATATCAAGATGAAAAGCTTCTGTACAGCAAAGGACACCATCAGTAGAACAAAAAGACATCCTACAGTATGGGAGAATATATTCATAAAAACGTATCTGATAAAGGGTTGACATCCAAAATATATAAAGAACTCATGCACCTTAACAAACAGAAAGCAAATAATCCAATTAAGAAATGGGCAGAGGACATGAATAGACACTTCTCCAAAGAAGAAATTCAGATGGCCAACAGGCACATGAAAAGATGCTCCACATCGCTAATCATCAGAGAAATGCAGATTAAAACCACAATGAGATATCACCTCACACCAGTGAGGATGGCCAACATCCAAAACACAAACAACAACAAATGTTGGCGAGGATGTGGAGAAAAGGGAACCCTCCTACACTGCTGGTGGGACTGAAAATTAGTTCAACCATTGTGGAAAGCAGTATGGAGGTTCCTCAAAAACTCAAAATAGAAATACCATTTGACCCAGGAATTCCACTCCTAGGAATTTACCCTAAGAATGCAGCAGCCCAATTTGAAAAGGACAGATGCACCCCTATGTTTATTGCACAGCACTATTTACAATAGCCAAGAAATGGAAGCAACCTAAGTGTCCATCAGTAGATGAATGGATAAAGAAGATGTGGTACATATACACAATGGAATATTATTCAGCCATAAGAAGAAAACAAATCCTACCATTTGCAACAACACGGATGGAGCTAGAGGTATTATGCTCCGTGAAATAAGCCAAGCCGAAAAAGACAAGTATCAAATGATTTCACTCATATGTGGAGTATAAGAACAAAGAAAAATACTGAAGGAACAAAACAGCAGCAGACTCACAGAACCCAAGAACGGACTAATAGTTACCAAAGGGAAAGGGACTGGGGAAGATGGGTGGGAAGGGAGGGGTAAGAGGGAAAAAGGGCATTACGATTAGCAGATGTAATGTTGGGGGGGCACGGGGAGGGCAGTACAACTCAGAGAAGACAAGTAGTGATTCTATAGCATCTCACTACGCTGATGGACAGTGACTGTAATGGGGTTGGTGGGGGGGACCTGATGAAGGGCTAGTTTAATAATCGTAATATTGCACATGTAATTGTAAATTAATGATAATAAAATAAATTATATTTAAAAAAACAATGGGAAATTATTTGCCTAGAAAAAAAAGACCCATCTATACGCTGCCTACAAGAGACTCACTTCAAACACAAAGACATACATAGACTAAAAGTAAAGGGATGTAAGGAGATATTTCATACAAGTAATAGGAAGAAAAAGGCAGGTGGAGCAGTATTTATATCAGACAAAATAGAATTCAAAACAAAGAAAGTAACAAGAGACAATGAAGGACATTATATTATACAAAATAGAATTCAAAACAAAGAAAGTAACAAGAGACAATGAAGGACATTATATAATGATAAAGGTGTCAGTCCAACAAAAGTATACAACCAATATAAATACCTATACACCCAACAGAGGAGCACCCATATATGTGAAACAAACACTAACAGAATTAAAGGGGGAAATAGAATGCAATCCATTCATTTTAGTAGACTTCAACACACCACTCACTCCAAAGGACAGATCAACCAGGTAGAAAAAAAATAAGGAGACAAAGGCACTGAACAACATATTGGAACAGATAGACCTAAGAGACATCTAAGAACACTCCACCCAAAAGCAGCAGGATACACATTCTTCTCAAATGCACATGGAACATTTTCCAGAATAGATAACATGTAGGACACAAAAAGGGCCTTCATAAGTAAATTCATAAGAAATTTTGCCATCCACGTTCTCAGACCACAAAGGTATCAAACTAGAAATAAATTATGTAAAGAAACAAAAAAGCCCACAAACACATGGAGGCTAAACAACATGCTCCTAAGTAATCAGTGGATCGATGACCAAATAAAAACATCCATCAAGCAATATATAGAGGCAAATGAAAACAACAACTCAACACCCTAAAACCTGTGGGATGCACTGAAGGTAGTTCTAAGAAGAAAGAATTTTGAAATACAGGCTTACCTCAAGAAAGAACAATCCCAAATGAACAGTCTAAACTCACAACAAAGGAAACTAGAAAAACAAGAACAAATTAGGCCCAACGTCAATAGAAGGAGGGATGTAACACATATCCCAGCAGAAATAAATAAAAATGGGAAGATAAAACAATAGAATCAATGAAACCAAGAGTTGGTTCCTCAAAAAAATAAACAAAATAGATAAACCCCTAGCCACACTTATCAAGAAAAAAAGAGCCTACACACACAAACAGAATTAGAAATGAGAAAGGAAAAATCACTATAGATACAACAGAAATACAAAGAATTATTAGAGAATACTATGAAAAGTTATATGCTAACAAATTGGATAACCTAGAAGAAATGGACAACTTTCTAGAAAATACAACATTCCAATACAGACCCAGAAAGAAACTAAATCTGAACAGACCAATTACCAGCAATTAAATCAAACTGGTAATAAAAAATTACCTAAGAAGAAAATTCCTGTACCAGATGGCTTCACCACTGAATTTTACCAAACATCTAGAGAAGATCTAATACCAACCCTCCTTAAAATTTTCCAAAAAGTAGAAGAGGAGAGAATACTTCCAGGCTCATTCTATGAGGCTAGCATCACCCTAATAACTAAAACCAGGCAAAGACACCACCAAAAAAAAAAATTACAGGCCAATATCCCTGATGAACATAGATGCAAAAATATTCAACAAAATACTAGCAAACTATATTCAAAAATACATCAAGAAGATACATCATGACCAAGTGGCATTTATCCCAGGGATGCAAGGACAGTACAATATTAAAAAAATCCATCAACATCATCCACCACATCAACAAAAAGAAGGACAAAAATCACATCATCATCTCAATAGTTGCTGAAAAAGCATTTGACAAAATGCAACATCCATTCATGATAAAAACTCTCAATAAAATGAGCACAGAGGGCAACTACCTCAACATAATAAAGGCCATATATGACAAACCCACAACCAGCATCATACTTAACAGCAAAAAGCTGAAAGCTTTTCCTCTAAGATTGGGAACAAGGCAAGGATGCCCACTCTCACCACTTTTATTCAACATAGTACTGGAGGTCCCAGCCACAGCAATCAGACAAAAAAAAAAAAGGCATCCAAATTGGTAAGGAAGAAGTTAAACCGTCCCTGTTTGCAGAAGACATGAATATTGTACATAAAAAACCCTAAAGAAAACCCTAAAAATACTAGAATATCTGAATTCAGCAAAGTTGAAGAATACAAAATTAATAAACAGAAATCTGTTTCATTCCTATGTACTAATGATGAACTAGCAGAAAGAAAAATCAGGAAAACAATTCCATTTACTATTGCATCACAAAGAATAAAATACCTAGGAATAAACCTAACCAAGGAAGTGAAAGACCTATACCCTGAAAAAAACAAGACACTCATGAGAGAAATTAACAAAGACACCAATACATGGAAACACATCTCGTGCTCACGGATAGGAAGAATATTGTCAAAATGGCCATCCTGCCTAAAGTGATCTACAGATTCAATGTAATCCCTACTAAAATTCCAACAGCATTCTTCAGCAAACTAGAACAAATAGTTCTAAAGTTCATATGGAACCACAAAAGACCCAAATAGCGAAAGAAATCCTGAGAAGGAAGAATAAAGCTGGGGGGATTATGCTCCCCAACTTCAAGATCTACCACAAAGCCACAGCAATCAAGAAAATTTGATACTGGCACAAGAACAGACCCACAGAACAATGAAATAGAATAGAGAGCCCAGATATAAACCCACACATATATGGCAAATTAATATAAGATAAGGAGTCATCAAAATACAATGCAGAAATGACAGCCTCTTCAACAACTGGTGTTGGCAAAACTGGACAGCTACATGTAAGAGAATGAAACAGGATTACTGTCTCTCCATACACAAAAGTAAACTCGAAAAGGATCAAAGACCTGAATGTAAGCCATGAAACCATTAAACTCTTAAAAGAATAAAATACCTAGGAATAAAGCTAACCAAGGAGATGAAAGACCTATACCCTGAAAATTACAAGACACTCATAAGAGAAATGGGCAAAAATCTCTTCAATATAAACATGAGCAACTTTTTCCTGAATACATCTCCTTGGGCAAGGGAAACAAAATAAAAAATGAACAAATGGGAGTATAACAAACTAAAAAGCTTCTGTACAGCAAAGGACACCATCAGCAGAACAAAAAGGCATCCTACAGTATGGGAGAACATATTTGTAAATGACATATCTGATAAGGGGTTAACATCCAAAATATATAAAGAGCTCACACACCTCAATACCCAAAAAAGCAATTAACCGAATTGAAAAATGGGCAGAGGATCTGAACAGACACTTCTACAAAGAAAAAATTCAGATGGCCAACAGGCACATGAAAAGATGTTCCACATTGCTAATCATCAGGAAAATGCAAATTAAAACCACAATGAGATAACATCTCACACCAGTAAGGATGGCCACCATCCAAAAGACAAGGAACAAACAAATGCTGGTGAGAATGTGGAGAAAGGAGAACCCTCCTACACTGCTAGTGGGAATGTAAATTAGTTCAACCATTGTGGAAAGCAATATGGAGGTTCTTCAAAAAACTAAAAAATAGAAATACCATTTGACCCAGGAATTCCACTCCTAGGAATTTACCTGAAGAAAACAAGATCCCTGATTCAAAAGACATATGCACCCCTATGTTTATTGCAGCACTATTTACAATAGCCAAGACGTGGTGGTAGCAACCTAAGTGCCCATTGAATGGATAAAGAAGATGTGGTACATATACACAATGGAATATTATTCAGCCATAAGAAGAAAACAGATCATACCATTTGCAACAATGGGTGGATCTATAGGGTATTATGCTTGGTGAAATAAGCCACGTGGAGAAAGACAAGTACCAAATGATTTCCCTTATTTGTGGAGTTTAACAACAAAGCAAAACTGAAGGAACAAAACAGCAGCAGACTCACAAACTCCAAGAAGGAACTAGTGGTTACCAAAGGGGAGGGGTGTGGGAATGTGGGTGGGGAGGGAGGGAGAAGGGGATTGAGGGGTATTATGTTTAGTACACATGGTGTGGGGGGTCATGGGGAAAACAGTGTAGCACAGAGAAGGCAAATAGTGAATCTATGGCATCTTACTACACTGATGGACAGTGACTGCATTGCGGTATGCGTGAGAACTTGATAATATGGGTAAATGTAGTAACCACATTGTTTTGTCATGTGAAACCTTCGTAAGAGTACATATCAGTAATACCTTAATTAAAAAAATTTTTTTAAGATAGCTCCTAATTTGCTATTTATAAGCACAATTAATAAGCAATGACATTGACTAGACAACCTACCAAAAGAATAACAATTTCTAACAGGTTTTCTTAGTTTATTCATACAACTGTTAATACTTGGGCTCAGAAGACACCACAGCCTCACTACAACCAGGAAAGCCTAAACATAAACCAACCTTCTTTAGTCACTTAATATTAATACAGTAGAGGAGAGAACCCAGAAATAGAGCCAAATATATTCAAATAATTTCCAACAAAGTGACAAAGAAATTCAATAGAAGGACAGCCTTTTCAAATAAATGATCTGGAACAACTGGATATCTATAGACAAAATTATGAACATCTATCTAACCCTCACACCTTACACGAAATTTAACTCAAAATGGATCATGTATTAAAAATGTAAAACAAAACTTAAAAAAATTTTTATACAATTTTTAGAAAAGAAAAGAATACTAAAAGTAAATCTTCAGAATTTAGGATTAGGTGAAGAGAGTGATAAAAGCAAATATTGATAAACTGTACTTCACCAAAACTAAAAATGTTTGTTATATGAAAGACGCTGTGAAGAGAATGAGAAAATATCTACAAGTTAGAAGAAAATATATGCAAAGCACCTATCTAACCAAGGATTCATGCCTACAGTATATTTTTTAAAACTCTTAAAACTCAACAGTTAAAAACCAGTTAGATCTGGCACTTCATAAAACAGGCAATTAGCACATGAAAAGATTTCCAACATCATTAGCCATTGGGGAAATGTAAATTAAAAACACAAGTTATACTCCACACTTATCAAAATGGCTATACAAAAAGAGTGACTCTCTATGGTGTCAGATGGTAACTACACTTACTATGGTGAGCATTTTGATTGTATATTAATTGCCAAATTACTATGTTGTAAACCTGAAACTAGTATAATGTTGTATGTCAACTATATTTCAATTAAAAATGAAGTGTCTTTACCTGATTTCAAAATGAAAAAAAAGTGATAACACTAAATGATGGCAAGAGAAGCTGATCACTCATACATTGCTGGTGGGACTGTCAAATGGGACAGCCACTCTGGAAACAGCTCGGCAGTTCCTTAAAAAACTAGACATGAACTTACTATAGAACCCAGCAATTATACTGCTTGGTATTTATCCCAGAGAAATGAACACTTATGTTCATGATTTGTTTAATCATTCACCCACTGAAGGTTCTTTGGAAGGGACAAAAATGTCATTGCAGGAGTATTCATAATAGCCAAAAGTGGAAACAACACAAAAGTTCTTCAGCAGGTGAATAGTTAAACAATCTGTGGAATAGTCACATACATGGTGGAATACTATGCAGCGATAAAAAGGAACAACCATTTGATATACATGACTATGACTATGTGGATGGATCTCAAGGGAACTGTGCTGAGCAAAGTTGTCACTTATTCCCAAAGGTGACAAGCTGTATGGTTCCATTCACATAACATTCTTGAAGTAACAAAATTATAGGTATGGAAGTGAGATTACTGGTCACCAGGAGTTAGGGTTATGGGTTGGGGTAGAATAGTGGGTATGGCTGTAAAAGGATAGTTTCAGGCAGACTTATGGTAATGGAATACTTCTGTATCTTAATCACAATGGCAGTTATACAGATCTACATATGGGATAAAACTCTGTAAAATAATACACACATATGAGTACTTATAAAACTAGAGAAATAAGAATGAACTGTGGAGACTTATCAATGTCATATTCATAGTGCTGATACTGTACCACAGTTATGCAAGACGTTACCACTGGGGAAACTGAGAGAAACGTACATAGATCCTCACTGTACACTTTTTTACAACTGCCTATGAATTATTAACTTTTCAAAATAAAAAATAAGAAGGTTGCCACTATTGTAAGTTTCCAAACTATTCATGTAAAATATGGCATTCACATAGAACAACTTACATTAAAATTTGCTGTTCTTTATCACTAGGGAAAAAATTGGAATTCTAATACAAAAACCTTTATTAAGATCTCTTTAGAATAGCTTTATTTTTAGACTTTCAATATGATACAAGACAAAGTAACCATGCTTTCACAGAATCCTAGAGTAACAGGTCATATGAGTAAGCACTCACTGAGAAGGCTTGGGATCAACCATGATTCTAAAGCAGTGGCCAACAAACTATGTTCTTTCTTCAGGTCAAATCTGGCCCGTGACCTATATATTTTTCTTGGCCCACAAGCAAAGAATAGCTTTTACATTTTTAAAAAGTTGTAAGAAAACAAAGAAAGAAAAACACGTGTGGCCCAAAAAGCTTAAAGTATTGAACTGGTTCTTCCAGAAAATGTTTGCCAACCCCTACTCCATAGCATTCCTCAACAAATTACATGACAATCTTAGAAGGAAATCAAATTTAAATTTTTTTTAAATCTTTCCGCTGCTTACACCACCTACTTGCCCATTCATACAGAAGTCTTCAACTTTTTAGTCATTTCCCAATCCTACACTTTCCCTTGGTAAGAATGTCAGTTCAAGACAGTCCACGTGGCAAAGCTTACCGATGGGAGGGCTGCCTTCAGGGAGCCCAAAGCCCTGAATGAATTTCTAAAATCATGTCCCCACTCAGAAATACAGTGAGCTTCATCCACAGCAATAAGTGTGATACCTATAAAAAAGAGAAACATATAAATGGGGAAAATAAGGTCCAAAAAGAAGTAATGAATTCATCTAAATTAATTATCACCTTCTTCACTTAGAATATAGAAATTATTACAGAAAGGAGAACAAATAATTCAAATCAGTCTTTGTTTCATCTATATGCAAGAATAAATAACATCACGTAACATCAAAAATCTATTGAGAATAGTGGAGAGCAGATAATTCTACCGAGATATAGACAAAAGAAAGAAATAATTCCATATCATCCAAATAACATATTTATTGGATTTCAGCTTTCCCCATTATTCCTCAGAGAAACAAACTACTTACTATTACTTTGTCCTCAAAATTATCACTCATGAGCCATCTGCAATGAAAATGACTTAAAAAAAAGAGCTCTACTATTTCTCTTTGGTAATACTTTCCATTTTAATTTATCTCATGGCTTATCTATCAAAAGAGAAAGAGTCAGCACATTTCTACTGAGATTAAGAGCATCACTGCATGACTGATCACATCACATATTGCAGAAAGTTCCTCTAAAATGCCAGTCTTGGAATACAGGATGACATCCATTATCCGTAAGTGAAATGGTAAGGGGAGAACTAATACTCATTATGTACAAAGTAGGTAGGAAGGAATATAATTTGTTCTTTCTCCCCCTAGCAACCCCTCCACTCCACCTCTACACAACATGCCTGCACTGGAATGGATTCAATAGCATATAGCATTTCAGAAAAGGGCTTTATTGTATAACCATCCATTAAAATGTCTTCAGATATTTCAAAGTAATGACCATAGTGTTTTTGTCCTCCATTACCAAATTAATACTTAAAATAAAAATGATTTTTTCCTTCACTGGAGATGATCATTATTTGATATTTATCCCAGTATTAATAATGCTCTACCAATAGTGGGGAGATTAAAAATATGGGTTTGGGAGTCAGACTACCTAGAAGCAGCAGCTGGCTTGGCCACTTATGTTTGTATTACCTAAAGCAAGTTACTAAAGCTTCCAAGTGCAGTTTCCCACAAATAAAACGTAGATAATTAGAGTAACTAACATTTTTTTAGTTTGAAGTTTAGTTTTAGTTCAATTTTAATCTTTGAAGATTAAATTAGATCATTCACTTATAATGCTAAGATAAGGCCTGGCATAAAAGACAGATCAATAAAAAAATATTTATGATTATTAAATACTCACTATGATCCAAACACTCTAGTAATAAAAATATTAATAAAATACAATCCATAACCTCGAGGTGCTCACAATTCTAAAAGAGACAGACATGTATATAAACAATTACAGTTCATTGAGGTTACCAACTACAGTAGAGTTGGAGAAGTAAAAAAAAAAAAAAGAAACCTATTAAATATGAGCAAATACGAGTTGACTAACATCAAAATTCTCTAGTTACTACTGAGTGGCTGAAAAAATTCAGTGTTAACAGTATACTTATTTAGGCTTTAGAAAGTAAATGACCCAGATGTTAAATCAAATAGGTTAAAACAAAGATGATGGCTTCTCTTTTATTTAAAAACCTTCCTTAAAATTAAGTTTGACTAACTTCCATTTCTTGGCACTGAACTTAGCCTCTCACAATCAGTTTCAGCAAGATTTTCCCAACTTTCACTCTAAATTAGCAAGTCCAGTGTCTATCAAGGTCCTATACATATTTCATTTTGAGATACCTGTGACACAAGGCCTGATTTCTAAAGTTAAAAGACAAGTGTGGTTTTAAGGAGTCTCCATATAAAATTATGTGTGCAGCTTTTGTTATAAACCCATACTACTTAAATAATGTTAACACTTATCATAAACATCATAAATCTGATTAGCTAAATGTCAGACTATAGCACAAATAAAATTCTATGTATATTCACTTTTGCAACTATTTTACAATTTACTGCAAAAGCCAAAGAAAAATATTTCAGAAAGAATTTATTCCATTTTGTTCAACATTGAGAGTCAACAAAAAAAGCATTTCACCCATCAGTACATTAGAGCAGTTTTCTGCTCTAATGATAGCAGTGTTCGTAATTTAACCTATTGCTAAAAATAAAAATAGAGAATTAGAACTACCTATCAAAAGGAGCTAAGTAAATACTTAAGCTAATTATTGACTAACTTCATCACAGAAACAAAGCAAATGCTAAAATGAAACAAAACATATCTCCACTATGGAGATAAATGTACCCTAGCTTTTGCAATAAGACCATGAAATTTATTTATCTGCAGTAGTTAGGTTTAATCTAAAGTGAAATATCCTTAAGAATTTCATACAACCTAATAGGAGAAACACCAAATTTGTTTTCCATTAAAGGCAAAAATACAGTATGTTAATAAAAGAGTTTAATAGTTCATGGATGCACTCTTTGATAACATTTAATCAAATGTTAATTTCTGCTATCATTCTTTTATTGGTATTTAACACATACTAAAAAGATACGAATTATTTTCATTATATTGTTAGAAAAATTGGTAAACACTTTCCTAGAGTTATATCCAAAGAGCACTAAATGAAATGAAATGCTTGCAATGTTGAAAACTCTACCTATCTGGAATTATCTTAATATAGTGAGAGCATATATATTTAGAAAACTAAGATCAGTTAGTTCAATGGGATGTTTGAAATACATGCATTTCTAATAGAAGCCATGACTGCAACTCTTGGATAGCTGAGCCTAGTCATCAAGAAGGAAAAAGCAGACAAAAAATTATTAAGTACAAAAATACATGGCACCAGTTTTTGACTAATTCTGTAACTACATTTTCTACGAAATAAGCTCTGGCTTATCATCTGATTTTTTTTTTTAGTTAATCATACTCACTGATGGCAAATAATCAAAAGTACTGTGCTTTCCAACCCTGAGTATACTTCAGAATTACCTGTGAAAAAGTACAGATAGCAGGACCCCACCCTCGGTGTGTTACATCAGTACTTTCAAGGTTGGAGGATCCCACATTTTCCTAATGTTTGAAAGGTGATTTTTACGAACAGCATGGGTAGAGAACTACATTAGTTTTAGATTTGGAATATGAAAAAAAGGAAATTATAATTTCAAAGAATCTCAGATTTAACATTCATTCAACAATACATTTAAATCCCTACTATGTGCCAGACACTACACTAGGAAGATATAAATAAATAAGACTGGTATTTTTTTCCCCAAAAAGTTTACAGTCCAGCAGAAGAAAACAGGCATACAAACAGGTAATTATAATACAGGCATTTAATTTGTACAGCAGAAGGAATTACAGGGTTTAAAACCAGAGACATCAGAGAGCTCGTGGGGGAGATAATGTATGAAATTTAACATTAGTGAAAACCAGTACCCACCCGTAAGTTTAACTTTAAAGGTAATTCAATCAAATAAATATTATAAAGTTCCTATCATAGCATCTCTTACCGGTAGCACCACTTACCAATATTAGCCTCAAGCTGCTGAAGAAGGTCCAAGTTACCCGAACAGAATTCTGGAGTTATGTATACAATCCGGTATTTGCCTCTGTCAAAACAAACAAAAATAGGAAAGGAAATATACTATAATAATGAAAACAATCACCCAATGAATTACAACCTAAAACCTTAATATGTGATGAATTTTTAAATGATACATTATGCTACTTACTTAAAACTAAATGTATGTTATATATGTGTGTATATATCCATTTATCAGTTCTTTGATTTCACTTCAATGCATCAAAATAAAAGCTGGCAATGCCTGTCAGTGAGTATTTAGAATTAAGGTGACATTAGAACCCAGGTTCTGATTTCCAGTAGTCTAACCCCAAAACAATAGTGCCTGAGTTAAATAATCAAGCCTACAGTGAACCTTCTGTGTGTTAGCAATCCACCCACTCAGCACTATCCTCAGAGAACTACACCCCGTTAGCCTATCCCTGTCCCCTCCCCAGGATTAAACCCACAACACCCATGTTTCTCCAGTGTATTCTGCTCTCTTGCCCTTTATCTTCTGGGTCATGGTTAGAGATTGTATTGAAGTCTAGTTAATTTGTCTCTGTACTAGAATTTGAGGGTCTGACCAAGAAACAACGGTCAGTCTCTGCAAGTGGCAAGATCTGTATCATGTTATAAAAAGGAGTTGCCAAGGAGTCTTCTATTTTGTGACTCAAAAAGCAGAGAATGCTTATCTCTTTAGAGAAAAGAATAGGGAAGATGTGTAGAGGCTATAAATACAAAGAAAGCCCTATTGTATTTTCAATGCCCAATTCTAACTCTTTTCCTAAGGGCTGGCTAACTTCTTTTCAGTGGGATCCACAAGACATTCCTATATCCTTAATACAAAATTCAGTATTTGCTGAAGCTAGCTTGATTGATTTCTATTCTGAGCAGACAGAATCCTTACTAAGACAATGTCTGTAATAAAGGTTAGACCTAGGGCAAAATGAATATAAAGTCTCCTTTCCATTCTACAAAATGAAGACATAGATCATGTTAAATAAAGTATAACTTAAATCCCTATATGAAAAGACTTTAAAATATGTAATTGATTGTGTGCTAGACATGGTACTTACACTAGGAATTCAGAACAAAACAGATACGCTTTTAGTCTCATGAAATCAATTTAGGATTGTAATTAACATAGGGAACAGTATAAATAATAAGCTCTGTGTCAGACTGCCCAGGTCTGAACCTTAGTTCTACTTCATGCAAGCTAAGGGATCTTAGGCAGGTCACTTCAATGTGCCTCAGTTTCTTTAGTGTGAAACAGTGATAATAATTATGAAGAGAGGTGATTCTACAGATACCTAGATTCAAGATAAACCAAATCAAGCCCCAGCCAGCATCTGAATTGAAAGTGATGTTGAAATACTTAGGGAAATACAAAGGACCTAGAATAGACAAAAAACTTTGAAAGCCAAGAACAAAATTGGAAAACTTGCACTCCCTGATGTCAAGGTTTATTATAAAAGCTACGGTAATCAAGACACCAATCCAGATAGACAAAAAGATTGATAGAACAGAAAACAGAAAGTGTAGTGACAGACCCACATATATGTAGTCAGTTTTTAACAAAATTGCAAAGGAAATTCAGTGGAGAAAGGATGAACAGTCCCTTCAACAGATGGAGCTGGAATAATTGGATATCCTTAAGGAAAAAATAAATTGTAATCAAAACCTCAATGTACAAAAATTAGATAAAATGGGTTACAGATCTAAATATAAAACTTAAAATTCTAACACTTTTAGGAGAAAATATAAAAGAAAGTCTTAGCGATCTTGAGTTTATTATTTCTTAGACTCAACACAAAAAAGCAAAACCCATAGAACAAATTGACAAGCTGGCCTTTGTCAAAATGAAAACTGCTGTTCTTCAAAAGAACAGTTAAGACAATGAAAAGAGAAGTCATAATCTAGGAGAAAATGTTTGCAAAATATATCAAACAAAGGATTTATATTTAGAATATATAAATAACCATGAAAACTCAATAAGGAAAAAAATAACAATAAAGAATTGGCAAAAGATAGGAATAGAGACACTTCCTCAATGAAGATACACAGATGGACAATAACTGTATGAAAAAAAGTTGTGGCATATCCGTCTGATGCAATCTATCTAGCATAAAAAGGAATGAACTACTGACACATGTAACATGATGAACCTCAAAATAACTATGCTGTGTGATTTAGATCAGAAAAAAAAGAGCATATATTGCATGACTGATTCTGTTTACATACAACTGGAGAAAATGTAAACTAATCTATAGTGACAGAAAGCAGATCAGTAATTACCTGGTGAGTGGGGTGTAGAAGGTAGGGAAAGGTGGGAGAAATGGATTAAAACGTATGAGTAAACTCTGGGGATAATGGATATGTTCATTATCTGAATTGTAGTGATGGTTTCGTTAGTGTTTATATGCCCAGACTTACCAAATTATATACTCTAAGTATGCAAAATTTATTGTATGTCTATCACACCTCAATAGAGGTGACTAAAAATGTTTAGAAAAAAAAGAAAACATGTTCACAAAACAATTTTATATAATGTTCCTAACAGCCTTATTAGTGATAGCCTAAAACTACAAATAGCTTAGGCATCAATCAATAAGGAAATCAGAAAACAAACCGGTATTTTCATACAATGAAATACCACTCTGATATTTTTTTTAGAAACTACTGATCCATGTAATAATATGGAAGATTTTCAAACAATTATGTTGAATGAAAGAAGTCTTACACAAAAGAGTTCATATTGTATGACTTCATTTATATGAAGTGCTAGAACAAACAAAAGTATGGTAGAAAAATTAGAATAGTGGTTTGCTTTAGGATGGAGAAGTATGGACAGACAGGAAAGGAACATGAATGTACTTTCTGGAGTGACAATAACAGTCTATACTTTGATAGTGGTTTGGGTTACATATTTGCATGCATCAGTAAGTACATGAGCATACATGTGTTTGCATATTAATATATGCATGCATATTTTTATGTGTGTCTGAGATATTATTTTGTTAGGAATTATATCATGATAGGATTGATAAGTAGAGAAGGGATGTAGAATCCAATGTCTGCTCATCCATTAATTCATTGAGTGAATTTGGGCAAACTACTCTCCTGGGGCCTCAGTGTCTTCATCTATACAATGAGACAAACCTAGATACTTTCCAAGTTCTCCTCCAAAATCAAAATTGAACAATTCTATGATCATTATGGTAACCTTATGGTCCAAGAACTGAAAATAATACATTTCTTTATGCTTGAAAGACTTTAAAACTAACAGTTCTGCAAATGTACTGAAATCATGAGCATTTTGCTCACATGTATATTTTCTCACATACAGTACACACCTGACCACAAAATCAAAAATCATGTAAATTACTCACAATTTGATATCCTCCAGAACACTTTTTGACTGTGCTGATCCCAGAAAACAAGCTGAAATGTTGGACATTCTATAAGAGGAAAAAACAAATATTCTGGAGCCATGTACATACAAATAATCAATTTCATTCTAAGTGAAAAGGAATAAAGAAATATAATGATGTACTTTCCTGTTCTTTACAATCCCCATTATTTTTGTAACCTACTAATTTGATAAATTAGGAGGGCCATATTTGGAGGTAGGCTGTTATGGTGGGTTTTTTCAAAAAGATTACAAGCTCAGGTCAAAGAAGTTTAAAATTTTTCATAACTAAAAAATATTCCTCCATATGTACAGTTCATACAGAAAGAGCATGGGTAATCAAAAGAGAAAAGAATTTGGACATAGGCAATGTAAATGGCTTCAAGTTTGTGTTTAAAAAAAATTTATCAGGGCCACTGGCAGCCTTGAATTAACAACTCAAGTAAGAAGATAAGTTCTTCCACTGAACTATGACTTAATTATTTATTTATTTTTATTGAAGTATAGTTGATATACAATCCTATATTGGTTTCAAGTATACAGCAGAGAGGTTCAACAGTCACCCATGTTATTAAATCCTCCCCCCACCTAGTGTGGTTACCGTCAACAAAAGAAGATGTTACAGAATCACTGACTATATTCTCCATGCTGCACTACTATCCCAGGGACCAACTCACATTCTGATTGAGAATTTTTGTGCCCCTATATCCCCCTCCCCCTCCCCACCCACCTACCTCAACCCCTCCCCCATGGTAACCACGAGTCACTACTCAGTGTCTATGACTCTACTGCTATTTTGTTCATTTTGGTTTTAGATTTCACATATAAGTGAAATCCTATGGTATTTGTCTTTCTCCAACATGACTTACTTCACTGAGCATATAAGACCCTCTAGGTCCATCCATGTTGTCACAAATGGCAGGATTTCTTTTGTTTTTTAATGGCTGAATAATATTCCATTGTGCATATGTACCACATATTCTTTATCCATGATCTATTGATGGACACTTAGGGTGCTTCCATATCTTCGCTATTGTAAATATGCAGCAATAAACATAGAGGTGCATGTATCTTTTCTAATCAGGGATTTTGTTTCCTTCAGGTAAATTTCTAGAAGTGGTACTACTAGGTCATATGGTATTTCTATTTTTTTTTTTTTTGAGGAACCTCCATACTGCTTTCCACAGTGGCTATACCAATTTACTTTCCCACCAACAGTATAGGAGGTTTCCCCTTTTCTCCACATCCTCACCAACACTTACTTCTTATCTTTTGGATAGTGGCCATTCTAACTTGTGTGAAGTAACTATCATTATTAACAAAGACAGAGCAACACCTAGAGAAGTGTGTTACTGGCAACTAGAAGTATGTCTGATAGATCAGATGTTTCCCTCACAGAAGGAAAAAAAGGTGGGAATGTGGGAATGAAAACCTTACTTACCCCAGCTGGAGCACCTGGTCTTCCATCAGAGAAATAAGAGGAGAGACGACAAGACCAATGCCTCCTACATAAACAGGTGGGTACTGGAAGCACAAACTCTTTCCATATCCTTGACATAAAAATAATACACCCAAAAATAATCATGAAGTGGGGTACTTTGATTTCTTCTGACAGCATACTGTATGAGTCACATGGTCACTATTAATATGCATCTTCCTAAGAGCTAATGCGTGCATAAATATGAGCACCATTTTCTTTTCTCTTTTCCTTTATTTTACACCATTTGTGTTTGTATTTGTATTTTGAGAACGTAGTTAAAGAGTAAGCATTTCAAAACCTTTAAGTTTTATTTTTTAAAGAATTACATTATTTGCTTAAGTACAACTTACCAGTTGCCATGACAACAACGTTATCTCTTCTTTCCTTCATTACAGAATGAATCACTTTCCACTGAACCCTGGGGAGTGAAAAGCAAAAGACTGCTTTGTTTTGTCCTAAGGGACAAGTTGAAACCCATATAATTTTATCACTTCCTCTAATAGAATTTTACATTTTTGAGCTTCAATATAAAAATGTATGAACCCTGGAACCATAAAACAAAGAACCCCTTTTGATCAATCTCCCATTTGAGTTGACTGAACAACTAGGAGTTTCAGTTGGTATATGTATTAAGTCTTATTACACATATCTAAAGTATAAAATAAATTCCATGCTTCACCCTACATATCCAATAGAATCACTGACTTTAAATAAATAAGAGGAATGCTCCAGGGGGAATGACTGGCTGAGAAGGGAAATGGGGGAACTTTCTGTAGTGATGGTAATGTTCCCTACTTAATAAGAGTTTAAGTTACATAGGTTACATGCATGCACTCTGAAGATCTGCAAGTGTACACATAAGGTTTGACCATTTTCTTGTGTTTTACATCAAAAGAAAAAAAATGATAAATATTTAACTAGTTACTAATTTACATCCTGAAGTACTTCAGAGAAGTGTAATGATGTCCACGATTTACTTGGAGATGTATTTTAAAAATTAGAGTGAGTAAGGAATGGACAGAGAGATGATCAACAGATATGTGATAAAGTATAGTAAAGTGTTGAATATACAGGTATTCATAGTAGAAACAATTCTTTCAACTTGACTATAAAAATTTTTGTAACAACATGTTGAGGGAAAAATAAGTTGGAAAGGTGATCTTTCTGGTGTGCTGACAATGACCTAGTCTTTCTTATCTTAGTGCAGGTCACACAGGGTGCCTCATTTGTGGAAATTCATTGATCTGTACTTACATGCACTTTTCTGAATACAGGACATAGTTTAATAAAAAAAAATTTTTTTAAGATCAAAAGGAAAAAGGAAATAAAAGGTTTCATGGACTAAATTATAAATTCCCAGAATAGGAAAAATTCAGTGTTGGTTTTTATATTATTAGTTTTATTCAAATTTACTTGTTCCTCATCTCATTTTTTTCATCTCATTTTAGTACTGTAAATATCTTTGAATATATTAAAACTGGTAAGATTATGACTGTTCTTCAAACTGGTGTCTGATGAATTTCTATTATATCAGCATGCTTTGGACAGTAAGATGCACAAAAGAGGCACACAGAGAATTATTTCATGAAAAACAAGTCAGCATTAAATTAAGATCTATTTATTAATGTACTTAAACTAGTTTCTACCCAGAACTCGCTACACTAAAGAGTATCACTTTCCTCATTTATAAAAACAATTTTCAGATATGAATTTTATATAAATATTACTTCAAACTTCATAGTCACTTACAGGAAATATGGTGTGGCATGTAAAAACTATTGTGAAGTTGTGCTATTAATATTAAATGGGTGGGTTATTTGCCGTTTTTCCCCTTGTGAATGAAATAGTAAATATGCAATTAGCTGAGGTTTTACTCACGGCTTAAAACTGGAATGGCCAAAGTAGGTCTTGAGACAAATAACTTGCATTTCATTAGGTCCTGGTGATGAATGGTGTTAAAATAAAATGGTCATTTATGTTAAAATAGAAGTACAGAGGTGAGAGGGAATAAAAGCTTTATTTCACTGGCTTCTTTTATATATAGTGGTGCCAGAAGTTACTGTTTTCTGTCTTTTAAATCCAACCAATTTGGTCTTCTGAGTACCAGTCATGACTCCAGGAAAACACTTTAATTACTACCTCATAGTAAGAATTATCAGAATTTTGTTGTGGCTCATACTTTGCCAAGAGTATTAAAAAAACTATGTTTAAGAATTTGTTATACTAAAACTAACATTAGACCCAACTATGGCAAGCAGTATACCAATCTAAATTGTATAATATGACCAACTTTCAGTTAACAGTAATCAGAAATTATACTACTGTCACAAGTAAAATACACAAATAAAATAAAATAAAATCTGCATTTATTTTACCACTCCATTAATTCTTTGACCAAAACTCTAATTGCATAGCATTACAGAGTTACGTTAATTTTACCAAGCTGATTTTCATTTCCTACTCGGGTTGAAGAGCTTATGAGTGGCCAAAAAAGAGCAAAGCAAGGAATTTAGATAAATTCATCTCTAAACAAATGAAAATTCACTATTACTTCTCAGTTTTAACAAGCCTAAATAGAAAACTAAATTCATTCAGAGATATCATGCCTGTATTTAATACAAGAAAAATAAGGGGGGAAACATCTTCATATACTTTCCACCTATAAATGTATTTTAAATTTTTCACATTGTAACATTGATGAATCTAGCTCTAGAGAGCATCTACTTTACAAGACCACCCAGGGTTTGTCAAAAGAATAGGAGGCTCATTTACTGCACTCTTTATACTAGAGTTGGCACACACAGTATAAAAATTATTCCATTTTGCTATATGATACCGCGTCACTTATTTTAAGTAATAAGCTCCTGAAGAACAGATATGATGTATCTATTCCACTTACAATAATGTTTAATATAAGTAATTACTGATTTTTTACTAATGACTTTAAGTGACTCTAACAAACAAAATACAAAATTCAGGCTGAAAAGTTTCACATCACCACATTCACCAGATGACACAAGTCTATTAACCTACTTCAATAAATAGTAAGGCTGTGCTCTATGAAGACCAAAGCACTAAGGGATTTAATGACAATTAACTATCTGCCACAAAATCCTGACCTCCAAAATGTTTTAAAACTGGACCATAAATTAAAGTCAGTGGTACGTATCACAGACGAAGCACTTCAAACATATCAGAGTACTTACCATCACCATCCTCTTCTTGTTCAGCAGCTTCGTTCTCATCTTCATCATCTCCTTCAGAAGGAACATCCAGATCTCTTTCCATTTCTATGCATTTTGAATGCATTGGCTCTACCATGCCATTATTTAGGTTTTCTAAAGACTGAAAGTTTAAAGGAAATTTTAAAAGCAAATCCACTGACAATGTGGTATCTTTTTCATCAAACACAAAAGGAGTTATTATTTACCGAGCCTAC
Source organism: Smutsia gigantea (assembly GCA_032199065.1). Lineage (NCBI taxonomy): Eukaryota > Metazoa > Chordata > Mammalia > Pholidota > Manidae > Smutsia > Smutsia gigantea. Next base: position 314,182 of record JAVSCE010018803.1, read on the forward strand.
AATTTTGTTCAAGGCTGGCAGATGTGCAAGTAATACCACAAAAGAACATGTGTGCTTCAGATTAAATATGTGCTCAAGAATGGTTTCTAAGGCACAAGGCCAAAGACAGAATACTTCCAGCATAAACAAGGTTCATTAATAGTATATAATGAACTGCCCCTGGGAATAGATTTGAATTTAAATAACTTAAAACATAAATTTTGAATTTATATTACTTAAAACTTTTTTTATCTTATTTCATGTTTTCAATTCCCAACTGGTAAATTGTTACTTTAATGTGACTTTTGTAACAAGTTTCTCTATATCATGTGTCTGTCACATTCTTTTTGAGTTAAGCATAAGGTTTAAACTATAAGCAAAAAATAAATGTGTTTTGGAGTTGTCAACACAACAAGAAAAAAAGATTCAAATAATTTTAGGAAGGAAACATTACAAATGTGAAATAAAGTTACTTGTTTTTATTTTAATTTGATAACATCAAATGTCCTCCCCTAAAGGAAGATTATGTGTGTTTGGATATTTCAAGATCATTTCATCTGTAAAATGTTTTCATAAGAGACACAAAGAATTATCAAACCACAAGCCTCATTTTCCCTTTTTATTACACCTTCCACTTAATAAATTTGGCTTTTAAAGGTTTTTTTTTTAAGTATATTCATTTCAGACCTGGAAAAGGAAAAAAAGTGATTCTGTTCCTGATTTTTTATTCAAGTCAACAAACATACTGAGAAAAGCACTTTGAAAATAAAGTGCTCTCACATAGGCATACAAGTTGCCTTCTAAGAGGTTCAATATATATATTTGTAGAAGTCCACAAGTGTACCATAAACATACTACTTGAACAGTACTCCTCAGAGAAATGTTTAGTTAATCAGTAAAGGAATGTGATTTAGTATTTATGTTCTATTATTACTGTTAGCTAGTATTTATTAAACACTTACGAAGTGCCAGGCTCTGTACTAAGGTCGTCACAAGCAACACCTTAAATAATAATCACAACTGTTAACTGGGTATCAAAAGGCTAAGACACTTGCCCAAAGTCACACTGCTAAGAAATGGAGAACCTGGGACTTGAAACCACATCTAAATTCAGAATCTACATTCCTGACCAATATTCACTGCTTTATCTCAGAACTAAAGAATCAGGAATCTAATTTTATCTCATAAAAAAAAAGAGCATATAAACCTAAGGATGAGAAATTTAAAAAATATACGTAATAGTGAACTTCTGTGTTTTCTTCATTTTTCACTTAATTTGGCTAAATTTAGGCTTTTTCTTTCTTACTACTCATCCTTGGCTTACAACACCTGACAAAAAAACTGGAGGTTGAGTGAAGGGGTAGAAAATACATAAATTATAATATTGTCACCTTGATAATAAAATAAGGGAAAACTGAACCATTTAAAATATTATAAAATTATACATAGTATAAAATACCATAGTAAATAAAACCAAAGAAAATAAAGAATACTGAACATATATAAGCAGAACTTCCAAATAAAAGGGGAACATACATGGATGGGAAGAAAGAGAAATCTATTTCAATCCTGGAGCAATGCATCACTACCCACATTCCAGGGAAAGATTAAAAGAAAGCGGCCTAAGAGGGAAACACAGAAAACATACCAGTATGCTTCCCAGTATGAAAAGTTAGTATACTACCACCAAAATATTATATAGACCATGTAAAGATGTAACAAAACATGAAGTGGAAAACAAAATCTAATGTTACATAATTGATAGCAATCTCATTGTAATGGGACCAGTTTAAAATTCAGTAACATTTTACATATTAAGTAAATGCCCTTTGGAAAAAAACTGGAAGTAGTTTACCATAATTTTAAACATACCTTAATCATCTCCATTTCTAAGTCTTCATCACTTTCGATTATATAAGATGTATCCTCTCCATTATCCTTGGAAGATAAATGCTTTAAGAAAAAAGCATTTCAAACATTAATTCCCAATATTAATTGATATCATGCCTTCTTTTCCACAAAAGTTACTATATACTAGGTATCTTTTAGACAACGTCCTCTCCTCTAAGATAAATTTATAATACATGTTCATATGGCAGGAAGAGAGGGTAGTAGGAGGAAGAAACAGAAGTAAGAATAAACACAGAAGAAACAAAAAGAGGAAAAAATATATAATTGGAAAGAGAAACAAGATAGGTAAACTATCTGCAATAAAGCCCACACTCTAAGCAAGAGTACAAAGTGACAAATTCAATTATGGTTAAACAATATCTAAATGTGTTTCCCAACCTTTCAGGTATAAGAACCTGTTTACAGTGTTGACAAATTCTATACAAAGCAAGTAATAACTGCTCTTTTATATCCATTGATTTTTCATAGAAAGCTACTCTGCTTATAATAATACCTTTAAATAAATTGCTGTTTTACAAATAACACCTACATATGTTTGAAAAACAGTGTCAGATAAGTTATATATTCAGCTATTGTGATGTTTAGATACAAAAACCTTTATAATCATTTGACAACCCCCAGGAAGCAAATGTCCACCAGCACGGGAACCTGCACAAAAGAAACCCACAAAAGAAACAGAGAGGACAGACCCCAAAATATGTCTACTTTACACTGGAAGTAGGAAAAGGAAGCATAACCTTAATTAACCTACAAAAATTATGCTTGAAAAACAGATTTTAAGGTAAATTTTCTATAAGGAAAGAAAAATTCTTTTACTTTTTAAATGGGGTGTTCCATGAATAAAGAAAAAAGTGCTAATAAAAAATAAATAGTAATAATAAATGTCAGTAATTGGGGTAAAAGATGCCCACCAGACCACAGAATCCTGACCATAATTTTGAATCATTATATGAAGGATATCATTTTTTTTTAATTAAGGTATCATTGATATACAATCTTATGCTCAGGTTTCACATGAGCAACACTGTGATTACTACATTCCCCTCTATTATCAAGTCCCCACCACACACCCCATTACAGTCACTGTCCATCAGCATAGTAAGATGTTGTAGGGTCACTACTTGTCTCCTCTGTGCTGTACTGCCTTCCCCCTGTCCCCTCATATTATGTGTGCTAATCATAATACCCCTTAGTCCCCTTATCCCTCCCTTTGAAACATATCATTTTAAAGTATACAACTAATAAGTTTCTAGAAAACTAAGGGATAAGGCAGACATTAGCAAAAGATATTTCCCAAAAGAGAAATGTGTTCTACAAATGGCTGGTATGAATAGCTTGAAAACAATTTTAACATAAAATGTACTTATATACTGATAGAACTGACTACTAATATGGCTACTGGACATAAAGAATTTCTCAAATAATGAGACTTTGACTTCCATTAGAAAACTGAGGGGGAGATAACTCTATTAAATGACTGTCAATAGGTTTAAAAATTGAAAACTTAAGTTATTACAAAAGAAAATGTGTAAGAGTTCTATCGAATATGGGCATCCTAAGTAATTTTTTAAACTAATAAAAAAGAAATGAAAGTATACAGCTATATGATGTCCCTTTTTATGATATGTCTTTACAATAAAAGAAGTGCAATGATTCCTCTAATACAACTTCACTATTTCAGAAAATACATTTAATTTACCCAGGAGAAAAATATAACCTCACAAATTAAACTAATCAAACTAAACTAAATAGAAATCTAAATATAAAATTGATGGGAAATAGAGAAAATTTAACAATAATCTATTTTTAAAAATAGGCTGCTGACTCTCCATTTGTCAGTAAAGGTTAGTGTCAGCAAAAAACATGAGTTTATTAGAAACCATCTCTCAACAGCAAATAAAGAAAATCTGTATGAGGAAATAAAACTACTTCCAAAATTCAAGTTTGAAGGAGTAAGCTAATACGTACGTAGAGAATCTACAGAAAAAAAAAACAGAGATATCTTTAAGTAAAAAGCAGGAGAAATGCTAAAATAGCTAATTACAACAAATGTGTATTGACACTATAAAATAATTCCACTGCTAAGGCTTAAAGAATGCTGATTATACTAAGCAGTAAACTATGGCTCACAAGCCAAATCCAGCCCACTTTTTTGTTTCTGTAAATAAAGTTTTATTGAAACATAGGCTCCTTTGTTCACATTTGTCTGTAGCTGCTTTCACACTAAACTGGCAAAAGTGAATAGACACAATAGAAATTGTGTTGTGCAAAGCCTAAGATATTTACAATCTGCCCCTTTACAGAAAAAAATAGGCCAGCCCCTACCAGTCAGTGAAAATTGTTTTCTCTTTATTTAGTACCTCAGATCTGGAAGAAACATCGCTAAGATTTTCTTCTTGAGCCTGATGTTCCAAAATCTGAAGTTCATATTCTGTAATATCTAATGACATCAAACAAGCTCTTTCTGTATTCTCTTTCAACTTAGTATCTTCTAGTCCATCTTCAAATCCACCTTTTTCTCGTTTTACTTCATTTTCAAGTACATTTTCTACACCATCTTTAATTAAATCACCTAATGTGTCCTGTGTCTCATCTTTAACTTCAGTAAAAATTTTATGTTCTTTCATTTGTTGCTGCTGTAGTCCACCAGCAGATGGATCTTCCAAAGGTAATAAGTTAAAATTACTATTAGGCCTCGGTTCGGTCTTGGTAGAACCAAGTATCATCTTCCTCAAGGAATATAGATTTTCTGAAATATCCTTTATTAGCATAGAAACCCTAGCAAAAAAGTTTAAGAAAGATTAATTCAATGGTAATTGCATTAACTATAAAGACAGGTTTTTTTTATTAAGGTATCATTGATATACAATCTTATGAAGTTTTCATATGAGCAACACTGTGGGTTCAACACTCATCCATATGATCAAGTCCCCCGAACCCCGTTGCAGTCACTGTCCATCAGCACAGTAGGATGCTTACAGAGTCATTACTTGTCTTCTCCACGCTATACTGCCCTCCCCGTGACTGACCTATATTATATGTGCTAATTATAATGCACTATAAGGACAAGTTTTAATGCTTTTTAAAGTTTTATAAACTGACTTTCATTTAAAGGACACTTTGGATTAAAGTTGCTCTTTATTCCCTAATACCCACTATCTTCTTGTAACTTTTGTGCTACTCTCTACTACAGCAAGGCACTTCTGCATTCAACTGTTGACCTGTATGCTTAATACATGTCAGTAATGTTTGGCACCAAACTGTTTGTCAGTGGTACATTTTATGCTAGTTAATGTAATTAAATGTAAATCAAATCAATGATACATGACACACTATTTCATTGAATTCTACACTGAACATGTGGAAAGATTTAACAAATACATTTTTTTTCCCCTGCCCAACTTTAAAAAAATGTTCTGTCTGGTTAACTACAGTCAAAATAACTATAAAAGTTTGGATGGAAAAACACCTAAGACTGTATTCAGATTGCTTCAAGTATCTTTAAGTTTTCACTCCACTGTAAAGAAATTGAAACCAGAAATTGTAAATGATACATTATAGATGTCCTTTAACTAAGAACCACTCTGCAGAAATCCCAACAGCAGGAGGATATTTAGTGAAAAAAAAATTATATATAGCAAAATACTGGGAATCAAGCATACATAAACATGTTGAGTTAAAATTTTTATGATCCCATGTTTTACCTAACTTTTCAATCTAATCAATTACTAGTCCCAACTGCAACACGTGTGAGTATTGATGTTGTAATTCAAAACTGATGTTGTTTTGCATCTTCAAAAATCTTAAAACTAGACACATACTCTTTGGAATAGAAAAAAACTTCCCATCTGTTGGCAAATACAAGTGATAAAATAAAATGAACTGAATTCAACGTCTTAATTATAGTTGCTAAATACTATTTTAAGTAAGTGACTTTAAACGAGTATATTGTAACCAGACCTGGTCAACTGGAAAAGAAAACTGCTGGCTAGAGTGTAAAATGAGGCACTCTATCTTGTCTATTGATTATAGGTCTTTTTAAAGCAATTCTTAATTATTTCTTAAAAGCAGAAATTAAAAGGAGAAAAGGGAAATGATGAGCAAAGAGACATGTTTTACTATTTAACTAATGCTTTTGTTGTTTAGCTCTTCTAATTCTGTGAATTTAAATCAATACTTAATACAATATGACAACTTTTAAAGACTTATACTCATAGTTCAAATAAAAACGTGACCATTCATAGGAATAAACTATCAAATATGTTGTTTCATGAGGTCCTTCCATACTAAAAATGGTGCCATTAACAGCACTCCAAAGTTGGGGTTAAGCTTAAGTTTACAAAGTCTACATCAATGCCAACAAATGCAAAAGCAAAATTGAATTCAAGACCTAAAAATTCACTAATTCTAACACTCTAAAATTCCTCAAATCTTATAAAGAGCATTTAGCATTGTACACAGGTATTCAAATATAAGAAATGTATGTAACTACTTTAGCAGGAACAGATATATGACATCATTTAAATGTTAAATGCACATGGAATGCTGTAACATAAAATAGCAACAGTGACACATAGATTGACTGGCAAGACTATAAGGGCTCATTTATCCTGTGCTAACATCAGAGAATGACACTTTTCATATAAGATAACTATTTACTCTAACAAACGTCAAGGTTGTCTTGCCTTCTTCAATAAGGCATAGTGTACTTTCCTTTTTTCTTAGAATTGTTATGATGCATATCAGTAGCCTACAGACACCTCAGCACCCAACAGAATGTCAAGTACATGACAGCAATATAAGAGATATGTACTGAATTTCAATCAATGACCATGTAGTACTGTACAATCCAGTACCTTCCAGGCCCACTAAAGCATAAAGGTGTTTCCTTCTGTAACAAACCTCAAACTGCTCTATTTTACGAATTCTTAGTTCAAGCTAAGAAAGTTTTGTCCACTACTTCACAGATTGCCAGCTGTAACTTCAAGCTGTTCTCATGTGTATACCATTCCTTATTTATACTTGGTTTTCATTTTAACTGGATATCCAAGCTTGTCAACTGCATGTATAAACAAAAAAGCAAACATGTTCTTACTGTGGTCTCATGCACACCACTGGAAATACACTTAAGTGAGCTTGAATTCATGCTTATGGCATGTATTTCGGCTGTTCAGAGGCCTTTTATGTTCCCTCCTGGTTTGGAGGTGTAATCTAGATAAATTAGATATTATTGAAGACTTGTTACAAAGAACCTGAAATAAGAGATTTAACTAGCTCTTATTTTAACACTAAAACTGCACGAGATCTATCTGTATTAAAAATGGATTCGATATTACCCATTCTCGAGTTCTAAGAAAACTTATTTAGCTTTTACGTTTTTAGGTATTACAAAGCATAAAGCAGATTAACTTATATTCAACATATATTTTCATTGCTATGACAAAAACCTGCAATGCATGCAAACATCATGTAAACAGTGATTCTTTTTCTTTCATGGAAAGAAAATGTAAAAATCAATATGAAATGGCTGTACTGGTACCATGCCCATTTGACAGTCACATCTTTCAGAAATTCTCAATGTTTCTTTAAAAAACACAAAAACTCCTAAAACAAATTGCTAGGCGGAAAAATGACTTTGAAAAAGCTGAATTTCTCTACCATATTTTGAAGTTCCTCAATCAAAATATATCACAAATCTCATCCCAAAAAAGAACACATTAACATTGCCTTTTGTCAGAGTCAGAATGTTATTTCAACTAACTGCTTCACATTTCTACAAAGTATTTTTGCCTCAAAATTGTATTACCACATTGTAATTATTCATGGCTCAAGAGCATTGCTGCTTTTAAAGGAAATCATTCAGCAATTAAGGCTCAAGCAAGGCCTCTTTCCAAAAAGAGTTAGCTATATGGCACAGGAGTCCAACATCTATTAAACCAAGTATCTTAAAGTAGCTAATGCTTTAGCTATAAAATGATCTTTAAAATCTGAATGCCTCTTGTTCTAACAGTCTACATACTAGGTAGAATTCTCACATAATAATTAGGTACTAACCAGAAAAATTAAGCTACTAAGTTAAGAGCTGTTTTTTTTATAGATTTCAAATGATTAAACTATAAATATAATTAAATGAAAGATACCATGAACAGAAAGAAAAGGACAACTTTGAACCTAAAATATCTTCCTTCATGTGGACTTAGGAGTTTTATTCTGCTTTGTTTCATAAAACATAAAACACTTTTTTTCATTAAAAAAAAATGTAGAGAGAAAAGCCTTAAACCTTTTTTGATGACTACTTTAACAAATGGAAAGATACTTCTCAAATTTTACATCAACCTACAGGCCTGTATTCAAGTAAAATTTTTAAGAGTCTACCTTGATAAACAGTAATTCTTCATATATGGGAAAACACAGTAAGAACAAACAAAATTGATAGAAACAGATAATATTTAACCTCTGTGGATTTTCCAATTTTCTGAAAGTGTCAGGGAGATGCTTAGCCAGATCTATCACCTCCTCTGAGATTAAAGTCAATTGTTTCTTCACATCACTAGGTAGTATTTCCTCCTCTGGAAAAAAAAAACTATTAATTTTCAAGCCACAAAGCAAATATATTTATTTAGCCATTTATTTAAACAGTATCAGAGCTCACATTTTCATTTTCTTTCTTTAAATGAATTCCAACAAAGACTTCCTTATGTCCAAATCACCTGAATCACTTTACTTCCTTTTCAAATTTTTGCTATTTAAATTTCAGAATAAATTCCAAATGATCTCCATTCATACATAATACAACTCAGCGGTTATCAACTTGGGCAGGAGGTTGAAATGAGACGTTCAACCCACTCACACTATTTCAAAACCAGAGATCAACTAACTAATTTAAATTAAATGTAAGATAATGAATTCTGAGCTAATAACTGTATCTTCTAAGGTCTGTAGAATTCACAACAGCCTGTCGTCTGATCTTGGCTGCCTTTCCTCGCTGGGATAGCTTGGGTCAGAAAGGTGTCAGGGTAAAACATGCTTTAATGTTACTGGAACAGAAGAGAAACTGACGGGAATCCTGTTTTCTATCTGCTAAAATAAAGCAATGCAAAATTAATAGCAAACAAAAAAAATCAGAAATCAACATAATGCCATGTGGGCTGCTACTTTTTTAATACAGTTTGGTATATAACCTTACCCAGCAGCCATTCCACCCTGCCCTCATGACCAGTTAGCACCAACAGAAAATGCAAGCCTTTCTACTCAGTGATCATCTTGCAAACTCAACTTCATTCTATCTGCCAAATCATTCTCAATCAGCACCACACCTGCGCTCCTTTCCCAACCCCTTCCTCTGCTTAGAATTTCTTATTCTTCGTCACCACTTCCCTTGTTCTTCAAGAAGTCCAACATATGACACACGACTCTACTATCTACTATTCCTAATGACTGCAGTTATCTCGTGATCTCAAAATCACACCCTTTCATTCACTGAAAATTTTAGCACCTGGTTCACCATCTTACCCTTTGCTACTGCTTCTGTGATAATTATGATTCCAACATTCACACAGCCGCTCCAAGGATGGCCTTTTCAGCTCCTTGATCCTTCCATTTGCAACAATCTTTTCCTCAAATGACCTCAGCCACCCGTTCCCAATGTCATCCCCTTGACTTTACCATTGCCAATAATGTCACCACTTCCAAACTCCAACTGTAAGCATCCCACCCTCTGAGCACAAGCACGCCATCTTTCTTTCCAGTCAGCTTTCCGCAACACAATTCTTTCACACTTTCAGAGTCAAATCTATCAACCCTACCAACCTTCTCCTCACACATTATCCTTCCCACCCCCACGTCTTACTTCCCCTTCTTCCCCATATTACGGTAATCATTCCCTTGTATGGAATCTCAATTCTTCTGCTCCTTCCTGCCTCTGTTATGTGCCCAGCAAAACCCCTAATTAAACCCCAGCTTTTTTACCTGCTTGATGTCTATACCCAAGCAACTGAATATTGTTGTAGAGAAAACACAACTGTGATGACTCACTTTGCTTCAAATTCATGACACAGAGCTCAAATGAACTGTCAGTAATGATCATTCGTTATTCTACATTTCCCACTTTGCCATTCTCAAGATGACTATTTCATACATCTTTCTCTCCAAGCCTCTAACATCTGCTTGTACCTCCTTTTACTCAGGGAACTTCACCTCTTATGACATTTAGAAAACAAAAACAAGCAGAATTATCTCATCATCCCACCCCCAATCTCCTAGTCAGTCTGTATTCCCAAACACTGTCTCACATTTTCTACTCACATTTTCTCCTAAACGGACTCCAGCTAAGCTTTCACCCTGATTGGTAGGTACAGCTGCTTTGGGAAAAGTTACCATGGCCTCCACAGTCTCAAATCTAATTGTTAATTCTAGTTCCTCATCTCACTAGAACTCTCAGAGGTATTTAAAGGAGTTGATAACTTCCTCATACCTAACCTTCATCCTCATTTGGCTTCTGACCGCCACACCTACCTTCCTCCTTTGTTACTGCCCCTTCTCCATTCTCTGCTGCTCTCTCCCCATCTTCCTGATCTCTACATGTTGTAGACATTAATACTTGGGCCTCTTCTATTATTCTTTATTCCATTCGCTTCCTATTTAACACATTCAGGTTCACTGCTTTAACCACCCTCTGTATCCTGAAGATTCCCATGGTTATATCTCCAACCTCAACCTTTCCCCTGAACTCCAAATCACATTTCCAACTAAGATATCTTCTTCGATATCAATAAGCATCTAAAATTCAATCCAAAACTGAATGCTAGATTTTTCTCATGAAAGCCTGATCTTCCCATAATCTTCCCACTGCAGCCAACCCTTACAATTCCCTCATTTGGTCCAACCAAAATTCTTGATTGCTCTGTCAGTCTCCACATCTGACCCATTACACAGGTGAATTCTTCAGCAAATCCTTCACAATATACACCTTCAAAACATGTACACACTCTCCCACTCCTCACCTCCTTTCCTGCTACCAGACTAATCCAAACAATTATCATCTCTTTCCGGGCCTAATGCAAGAGCCTCCTAAGAGATTTCCTGCCTAAACACTTGCCCTTTCACAGCAGCCAGAAAAATCCTTTTAAATTAAAATTTAATCATGTCATTCTCCTGGCTCCAAACCCTCTAAGGGTTTCCCATCACCCACCCTTGTATTTAATTAAAAAAACATGAAGTCCGATTCACCACCTACAAGGCCCTCAATGATCTGGCCTGAGCTGCTTTTCAGCCTCATTTCCTACCAGGCTCACCCTGACTCATTTTGATTCAGTTATGCTCACTGTTCTCAAACAAGACAAGCATCACCCTCAGACACTTGGATCTGTCTTGCCCCTCTGCTTGCTAGGTTCTTCCCTCAGATACTCAGGTGGCTGTTTCCTCACTTGTCAAGTGAAGGGGAGGGGGCCTGGTCTCCTGTTCAGTGCCTTTCCCCAGCAACCGGAACCATGCCTGACCCATAACCAACACCCAACAAACCCTCCCTGTGAATGAATGAATGAATGAATGAATGCTCCCTTTCCAAACCAACCAAAACAGTTGTTCACATGTGCTTTGTTACCTCCTTAGCCGAACTCACTCCTCTATTCACCTTAACGGGATTTCCGCCCCATCACTCCACTCCTCCCACTTGCTGTGGTAATGGCACCTTCGTGTTACCTTCGTGGAGCCTGTGGACCCTTTCCTGTTTTGAGAGCGCATGGCTCAAACAACCACTCTCTCCTCAAAATACTCTTTTGTCACCCAGCTGCTATAGCAAAAGGTTACAAATGAGTGCCACGTTGCTAAGTCTAATGATTAACTCTTTTTAAGTCCTCAGTTTCTGAAACTCTCAGCAGAATTTAAACAGTTGATAACATCCTCCTACTTAAACCATGTTCTCCACATGGCTTTCCGCACACCATACCACCGAGTTTCCTTCTACGCCTACGGCAACTCCTCTGGTGTGTCCTCCTCCGTGCAAACATTAATTTAAACACTGAGAGTTCCTCAAGATTCTTAGCCCCAATTCTTTATCCCTACAATCCCTGATCTGGAAAGCAGCTGTCCAGAGTGAGCCTGTACTTCTGAGTGCCTGCTGGCCACACCTGCCCTGCCGTCTCACAGGCTCCCTCCTCAAGCTGCATGACTCCTCAGTCCCATATCTTGCTCCTTCTCATACCAGGATGTTTTTCATCCCAATTGCTCATGCCAACAACACAGAAATGATCCTGGACATGTGGTTCTCATCATCACACTAAATTCTGTTGATTCCACTGCTCTATTAAATAAGTATATTTTGACTCTATCCACTTCTCTCCATCCTCAGTACAACGAGCCAAGCCACCACCACCTCTCACTTGGATTACTCTCAAAGACTCCTACCAGGTCTTCCCACTGTTAACTCCTGCCCTCCTACAATCCATTTTTCTTCCTTTTTTAAAAAATGTAACTCATTCATTTTTTAATGTAATTTTCTTTCCCTTTAATGTAATTCCTATCACTTGTCTGTTTAAAACCCTCAACAGCCCTTAGGAGGAAATATAACTCCTTAACATGACCTATCTGCTTTTCTTTTCCTGCTTCTCCTTCATCCATGACTCACTGTCATATTCAGTAGGTCACTATTCTGAACTACTGTCAACTGCCTACAGATACCAAATCTGTTTTACCTCTGAAACCTGGCACCTGCTATTTCCTGTGCCCAGAACACTTTTGTCTATTCTTCAGCTACCTAACTCCTGTTCCTATTTCAGGCCTTGCCTTAAGCATCACTTTCTCCAGGAAATACTCTGATACTTCCAAATAGGCATTGCATGGCTCTTCTATGTGCTAACCACAGCAACTCATTTTCGCACATCCTAAGACTCATCTTCCTGGACTGCAACTGCCTTTTTTGTTCAACTACACCCTCTATAAAATTATAGGTTTTCCTCTCAGGACACAAATCATGCCTATCTTATTCATTACTCTATTTCCATAACATAAAGTACCCAATAATATTTAATAAATGACTAAATGCATTTTTACCTACTATATCATTTAGTGCATTATTACCTACCATCTTAGGAATAAGCTAATATTCTACAGTGAGAAACAACATGCAAACATCCTTTTGTTTTCTGGTGTTCTTATCTACTTTTATTCTTTAATAAGAAACAAAGCACAACCCTTTAATACAAACCAAAAGTGACCATTTGAAAATATCATCCATATATACACCAGGGAAGTTAGAGAACGGAAGTTAGAGAAGTTAATATCTCTGGCTTAATGAAAGGAAGAGAGGAAAGGAGGGAAAAGAAAAAAAGGAGTAATAATTTTCTTACGATTCACTGGGATCCTAGTCAAGTTACTTCACTTTAGATGACACAATATACACACACATATATAATGTAACGGAGAATAAAAGTGAGGGTCAAGGAATGTAGTGTTGCAATGTCAGGTACACAGGTACCAGGACTTCTGACAGTGACTCATAAATGTGTGTTACTTTAGTGAGAAAAATCTTAAACATTCTAGGAAATATTTTCATCAGAAACAAAATCATAAGGATAAGCGATGAGCAATTCTACAAACCACAAAACCGGAAAACCTTGAATCCCCTCTGCTTAATTTAATTCTATTATGAGTTATGTAAGTTCTTATAGATTATTCTCCAGATTGGCCTCAAAATCATCAACTACCTCAGTTAATCAAGATAATTTCTAGCCACAGTCCCTCTGGCTACAGAGAGCCAGCAAGCACTCATGACAAGAGGCTTTCCAGGAGCAGAAAGAAAACATAAGAAGCCTTCTATTCAAGATGTAAAGGAGGGTCCACCACACAGGATATGGATCCCTCAGTGACAAAATAAAGGATATGATACAATTTTTTATGAGGAGGTCATGCCACATTTTTCATTTAGCAAAACCATCCAATGTAATTAACATCTTAACAAACAATTATTTAAAATCTCTAAAAGGAAGCTACAAGAATAGTAACAACTCCATACAGATCAAAATAGGTGCTTTGAATACTGTGTCCCTTTTAGCGCTCACAACTATTCAATGAAATACATAGTGCGATGCCATCACCCACATTTCGAAAGTGGGGAAACAGGCACACCTCAGGCCACATGGCTGGGACCCCACCATTGGTCTGCATGACACAGAAGCCCATCTTCTCCCACTCTGCAGTGCAGGCCTGCTGTCGCCACCTCCTGAGACATCTGAGAAAGGCACTGAGGTGAATGAAGTGGCTGTTCTCTTTGGAGAAAAACACTAGTATTATCCTACCCCAGCGAAAATTTAGAAATTTAAACCAGGACGCTATCAAGCCTTAACACTTTGAATATTTATAGCAAGGATGTATAAATCTCCAGACTAGGAGGTTGCTGATCACTGATGCTATCAAAGTCACAAAGCCCCAACTCACGAAACCTAATAAACAGTAACACTACAAAGTAAAAGTAGTAAATCCTGCTTTACCACAAGTAACATGCTTGAAACCGTAGTCTTTGGTCAGAGAAATCCCACCCTGACTATCAACACTGTTCAGACACTTATGAAGCTGTAATAATACTGAATACTTTGCACATGTGTGAATATTCTCTTTTTGGAGATAAACCTCACAAAAGAGCAAATTCAAATTTTATCTTTTATTTTTAGATCGTAAGATACCTTTATTTATAGCAAACATTTGCACAGCATCACCCAAAATCTCTAATTTTTGATAAATGATGAAACCAGCCTACGGAAAAACAGAAAAGTGAATTACTAAAGATGCTAAAGATAATCAATATAAAACTGTATGTCCCATCAATAGAAAAATCCAGAACAATGATTCCCAAAGCACCAAACGCTGCATCCAACCTATCATTATACACAAAGATTTATGTATCTTTATTAAATCACCAAACCAATCATAAGAATGGACAAAGTAGGCTGTCTATGCTTTAAAAGTTTAAGTTGTCTCTTTTTAACACCAACATTCGAGAATATTATGAATATGAGAGGGTATCTGACTCACCTGTAAGTGGAATCTAACAAAATATATTAAAGAGAAATCTGTTTTGACTACACATATCTATTTCCCACATTCTGTGAATAGGAACAATCAAATCACACTGATTTATCATGCATAAAAATGCTACAGAACTTGCCCTAGTTCTCAACAAGTTTTATGATTTTTTAATCAGAAGATAAAGGAAAATTATCATCCTACTTCCTGAAAAATTGAATTTTTTCTGTTTATAGTTTTCATTCCTAAAAATAGCTGCACAAAGGGAAAGAACAAGATAATCGTCTACAAATGAAAGTTAGCTGAACTCGGGAAAAAGAAATCCACTTGGACATAAAACATATTTCTTGGAAAAAACAAACAAAAAATGAATAGTACTGTATTTGAAGTAAGCCCAAACTGCATTGTGTATGAATATATAAATATGAAAATGCATCTAATAGCAGTAGGAAGCTAAATTTGGAGGCAATTTTTCTCAATTTTTAGCATGTTTTAAATATAAAGAAATAAGGTCAGCTTCAATATAGAAACTGTAATTATTTTTATTCAGAAGTTGCTTATAAATCAAACACATCATCAATACCATTTGTGCTTGCTCAGGCTGGGCTTATTAGCCTTCCATGTTTACAGAGAGCTCACATTTTTTACATACAAATTGGACATTATTTTGGCTTTACGACAAAAATAACTAGCACTGAACAATCTGTTGATTACTTACTCACTAATTAATACTGAAAATTAACAGTTTCACAAAATGTCTTCTTGAGCATTTTTAATGCCAAACTGATTTAAAATATTTCAGTTGAGTCGATGCCCTCTACCACGCTACAATTTTTCTAAAGTAATTTGTTATAAGGTTTAAAAATGACATCATAATCTAAAGATCTTTGGTACATACATAAGCATCAGTGGCTGCATACAGTTTCTGGTCCTCAGTAAGAGGAAAATAATTCCATTTGCTACAGCGGATAGACTTGTCTTTCAGAAGTTGTTTACCGAAGAGGTGTTTAACCAAACCATTGAGGCTCCAGGTCTCTGCACATTTCAGCTACAAGTAATGAGAAATCAACATTGCAAAAAGTGTCTCTTTTTAAGAAATGTTCAGATATCTCTAAATACCACCAAACGACCATGCCAAGAAGTTGGAAATGTTATACCCAAATATAAGACACAGACACTCCTTAATATATTTCCTATCATTTGCAGTCCACATTATAAGAACTTAATTCTGGAATTTCCCCAATGTAGGTAATAAAAGTCTTAGACTATATAAATACTATTCATGGGAAAAAGTTAAATAGGTTGGTAGGCTTTCTACTTCCCAGCCAAATGAACACTTGGCTAAATTTGAGAATTTAACATAATGACTACATTAATAAAATATGTGAAATACAGGTGATGGAACTGATGGTCAAACTTCCACTAAGAGCATCATACCACAGGAGCCAAATTACGCTCTCCCTTAAAAAAAAAAAGTTCTGGGTATAAAGGGATTAAAAACATTATACAGCTTCAAGTATTTTCAAAAAACCTAACATTCAGACAGAAGGGACTTAGTGAATCACAGATTTATCTTGTCTACAAAAATAATATACATGTTTACCTTTTCATTGGCAATATCTGTCAGCTCCACAAAACTCCTTAATTTGACGTCAAAGTCACGTAGAAGTTTCCACTGATCTCCTTCAATTCCTACCCCCGCCTTTTTAACTGCTTCATTTTCAAGCAACATTTTTAATCCCTGAGGAAAAACTGTGATATTTTATTATTATTTCCATATGTTCTATCAAGTATTATGGATTTATTCTCTACTTCTTATACATTCTATGTTTATATTTAAATTTATGTTTGTTAAGTTTAAATTCAGAAGTACATTCACCTTGAGTATTTCTTGACAAAAGCAAAAAGTCCTGACTGATAAATGATAAGAAAAACAATTAGTTTGGATGCTACCTCTGCTAACACTATTATTTCTGTCATTAGGCCCTCTAAACTTCAGTTCTCTACTCTCTAAAACATGGATAATATCAATGCCTGAAAAAGATGTGAAAATTTAATAAAACAGGGATATGAGTGAATCAGGTGGAACATAAATACTTAAATAAATATAAGGTGATGGGAGAAGCACTGGCAAATTCAAGAGCTTAATTTCCTAAGGAGAAAGCTGACATAATTCAATTATCTAACATATAAAACTGAAACAAAGAAAAGAGATACCAACCTGACATAGAAGAAATATGAAATAAGTAACATTTGCTCTCTGACACACACAACTGAATCAATGCAACTCTGCTCAGATTCCCTTTACTGTATACTGGTGGCCATTCCATGTCAAATCCCACCACATCTCCATCAGACAGACTTGTGCTAAAGGCAGAAAAACAGGGTAAATTAACTGCATTAAAATTTTTGTGTAATATTGTAAAATTTCTTCATAATTAAAGCATCAGTCAGAAAGTTGAAAGACAAGAGACAGACGGTAGAAGATATCTGTGATACATACAACTGACAATGAATAGCCAGAGAATATTAAAAATTCCTTGAAAAGCCAGTAAGAAAAAGATGGGATAATCCAGTTAAAAAATGGAGAAAAACAGAAAACAGGCAATACACAAAAGGAAATCCAAATGGCCAATAAATCTAAGTAAATATGTGAAGATATGACATCTCACTAGAAGAAATGCAAATTAAACCTATACAATTTCACATCTATCTGACTGACAAAAATTAAAGCCTTACAATATCAAATATCAACAGCTGAGAAGAATATCTACCAGTGGGACCACCCATACACTGGTGAATGTTTGAACCAGTAAGAAAACTGACAACATCTAACTGGAGATGACCTGTCAAGTTTTTCTCATAAGCATATAACACGCTAATATGTGAATAACCAGAGAAATGTTTAAGAATGTTCATTGTAGTACTGGCAAAATGGAAACAAACTATATTTCCACCAACAGAAGAATGGACAAATTGTGGCTCACTGAAGCAATGAGATATATAAAAGTTAAACTAAAACTATGTGGGTGTGTGTATGTGTTTATATATAGTATAAATATATATATAGTTATATAGGTAAGTAGAGATACAGATAAACAGAGAGAGAGATATATAGATACCTAAAAGAAATTCTCAAAAACTTAAAATGTTGAGTGAAACAGACAAGAGGCAGGATACACATTTAGTTTGATAGCATTTTTTTAAAGTTTTTAAATAGGCAAAGTAAGTGTACAATACCTTGGGATATAAAATTATGAATATTATAGACAATATATGAGGAAATGCTAAACATTGAACACATGATAGAATTTATCTCAGAGGGCTGCGGAGGTGAGAATCAGAAAGGGCATACATGAGGGTTCAGCTGTCTTTTATAGTTTCATTTCTTAATAAATATTTGAAGAAAATGAATACTAAGATTTGCTAAAGCTAGGTGGGAGGAATATGGGTGGTTTGTTATATTACTATTATTGTTTGTATTTGCCAATTTTACAATTTTTAAAACTTAAAAATGTATACAAAAAAAAAACCCCTCAACTTCTGCTTTGGGCCAAGATAGACAAACAGTGTTCAGACATACCTTTTCTCCATGAAAAAACAGGAAATTGGACAAAAGATATAAACAACAGTCTTCAGACACTGGACAACAGGCAGTTCAGGACTATGCTTTCTGAGGGAAGGTAAACAGAGGGGGAGCCCCACTGAGGCCCTAGCATCCCGCCAGCCAACAAACTGGAAGGCAAATCCAAAGCAGAGCCCTGAGTGGGGGAGAGAAGGTCCTGAGACAGAGGCTGGGGCAGCCACAAGTTGTGGGTAGAGCACTGGGGAAGCTGGAGGTAGGCGGGAAAGGACATGCAAGCACTGAGGGAATGTATGAGGCAGAACAGAGAACAACCAGGGAACTGGAAGCTCAACAACCCCCAGGGCTCACTTAGAGGTAAGAGGCATTAAAGTTCTGAAAAGTCAGAAGGGACATTTTTGTTGCTAACAAAGGGGCAGTCAGCAAAGACTCCAAAGGATCACATATTATTATAGGGCCAGGTCATCCCAAAAGTAAAGGCCACAGTACACATGTGCTAATAAAGCTTCAAACCAAGCCTCCAAATGGAAAGCTGATCCTCAGGTAACTTAACTGCCTGAGAGAGCACAGCTCCTTTCTTTGCAGGGAGACAAAATCTAACATTAACAAGGTAAAACCACAATGTCCAATCAAAATTGCCAGCCATGAGGAAAAAACAGGAAAATGGGACCCTCTAACCAGGATAAAAATCATTTAATAGAAAAAATAACTAGAATTATAGCATTAACAAAGACACTAAAGCAGCTATTATAAATATGCTGAATATGTGCAAAGATTTAAAAGACAACATGCTGGAATAGACGAAATAAGTGAAGGGGAAAAAAGTCAGGGAGGAAATATGTTATCCTGATCAGAGTGACTGTTACTACACAAAGGCACATCACGTTCCAACTGCCAGAAACCTGTACTGGCCAAGGTCTTTTAAAGTGGCCCAAGGAGGTGGGAAGACCTGCCGGCCTTTCATAAAACACACACAGTTCCTCCGAACCACATTTCCAATCATTTACATGCCCTGCCTTCAGAAAAGGCAGGCTATAGCACTGTCAAAGGTATCACAGAGGAGTTAATATATAATCGTGAATACCAGATTTTACCTTCTCTGAGGGACAAATTTAGTTCTACACAGTGAGACCCAAAAGTGTCCAGATAACTGTAGTAGGAGTGAGGACACCTGAATGCTATTTCTAGAACACATCTACCAACAGGAGACCATTAGTAAATAGCTTAACTTACTTCTGCTTCTCTAATGTGTGTAATGGTTTAAAAAAAAAAAGACAGGTATACAACTTCAAAGGAGAACTGCATGAATTCCCTACTACTTCTTATGAAAAGCCTTAGATTGCATTATTGCAGAGTTCAAATTTGACAGGGCAATTTTTAAATATACAACAGTCATTTCTGATGTTCTTTTTAAAGGCCATTTGCTATCATCGTTGATAACAAAATAGAACAGCAAATCGCAACCATTATTCAATATTATTATGTTGGTATTTTTAATGTAATACAAAGAGGCATTCAAAAAGGTTGAATAATTCTTGCATTTTTCCCCTAAATTGATGAAATAAACATGTATTTGGTAGTTCAATATATAACATCTTAAGAACTCAAAGTTAAAATATCAGCTAAAATAATAGGCTTATGAATGAACAAAGAGGTGCACTACAAATTTAATCTAGTGATTTTATTTTTAAAAAGCACAATTAGAATTTAGTGATACTCTACAGATAGAAATACTTATCTATGGAATAGACCTCAACTGTAAAATTTAGTATACTTACAAATATTACCATAACAGTTATCTCATAAAGGTCCAAATTCAAATGAAACTGGGAAATTCAAATCTCTTACCTAATATCTTCTGATAGGAAAGAACAATCACTAGCTTCATAACTGTACACAATGGATCCAGTGAATTCTAAGAACGGGAGGTCATCTTCAACAACACTCTTCTGAACAGATGCCTTGAGTTAAATAAAATTCCAAAAAGGCACAAATGAAGTTCACATAAAGTAATAAATGTTCACTGAAAGAATAAAGTTCCTTGAAGCATTCAGATTACAGTTCTAACTTTTATCAACTAATGCTCTGCAGAGTAATGAAATCAGAAGGACAATGCAACAAAGACAAAACCATCCATTATAAAATTATTTTTCAAACAAGTCTATTTGCAAACTTCTTACGTTATTTTTCATAGAAGCATTTACTTTATTAATTTTTTCTGTAATTATATTGGTACTTTAGATGTAATAATGTTGCCTTAAAATGATGAAAGACCGGTTGGCAGATCTTAAATCTATGAGGACTTAGACTCACTTAGCCATAAAAATTCACCAAAGTAAATACTGTCTAAATTATTATCTGAATTGGAGCACACTAGGAAGGTCAACCATGCAAACTAGATGGAAAAGGAAAGTACAGAGTAAGAATTCTCATTTTGTAAACCCAGTTAAAATTTAGTCCCAGTCACCTACTCAATGACTAGAATCCAGGTCATTAGATCAGTAGCACCTCTAACTGAATAATGACCTACAGTTTACAAGTTTATTAAATTTTCCACCTGAAAGAACTGATGAACTGCATACCTTTCCTTCTACTGCACATCCTTGATTCTGCACAGACATCCATTCAGGAAGTTTCCGTGGCTGCAGAGTTGTTTCCAATTTTTGTTCATTCATCCTTAGAAGGCTCTAGTCACAAAACCCAAAAAACAATTACTTTGTGATGAAATACAGTATGATCTTTGAAAGAAAACTCAGAGAAAGGCCTGTTGATATGACTGAAGAACCAAACCTACATATTCAAAGTGAATACAGAATCTAGGCCCTAGTATAAAGCATTAGAGCTGAAATCACAAAAGGACAAGAAATAGATACAACATGCTAAATCTAATAAAAATATAGTTAATATTTCTTCTCTTTAAAATAAGTGAGCCAGTTTGAATTGTAAGGTTCCAGCAGTTTCAAAAGCCTAGTATTCCATGACTTTGATCCTTTCAAAGAATAATCTTTATCTCATTAGCAATGATAACCCTTGGGTTTAAAAACTGTTACAGATTTTTGACATCTTTAATTATCTTATCACCTGTCCTGAGATCTAAGTAAGTTTCAGCAAATTGTTAGATTTTTTCAAACATCTACTTGAAAATGAATTTTGAGACAGATAACAGCTTTTCTTTATTAAGGTTTTTTATTACACTCTTGGCCTAGCAAGTGAAGAAGATTCCCTAAGAAAAAGAGTTTCATAGAGAATATCTTTAAAAATATGTCACGAGGATTGAGGGCTCATCAAATGTAAATCAAACTTAAAGAATAGTTATAGAAAACACATGAATAGGAAGGAAGCCTTAAATTCTTAACAAAACTCTTCAAAACCCCCAACCTTAGTCCCTATTATCTCCAATTTCTAGTAAAGGGATAGGAGTTCTGAATAGACACATGGAGATTCTTATGATAAAACATGATATTAATATGAAATAACCAAACCAATTATTTATGACTTAGGGATAGCCTGTTAACCCTACTGATACTTAGGAATAAAAACTCTGAAGAAATTAAACAATATTTAGCAATTATACATTTTAATTGCTTTTTCCCATGCACAAACTCCCAAAACTGAGAATAGTGATAATGTAGGTAAGAAAAATTTTAAAGATTACTTCAGCAAACTTCAAATTTCCACCTAGACCAAACTCTACCACTCTCATGCAACAGGAAGGAAAGGGTTATAAGTTATTAGTTGTAACCCACTTTCCCTACTAGAGGAGGGGAATGAAAGACCTCAACCAGGGATCTTAACAGATATGGCAATGACCTCAAACTAGATGGTAGCCTTGCAAACCTCTCAATGGCATTTACTAGCAGAAAAATACCAAAAAGGACCTATCTAGAAAATGGTGTAAGTCAGATATAGCTCTACTATTTTGACTGCTTATCATAAGTAAGCCTGGAATTATGTACTTATTAATTTGTGGCTGGAAAAGGGGAGGGAGATAGTCAAGTAAGCTGTGTAATTATAATAATATGAGATCACCAAACCACCTATTTTGTTGAATATGAAACAGAGGAGTTCCAAAACAAAAACAACTTTGTGCAATTTTGTTTTGTCATACATTGCTCAAAACTATTCTGTTCTCTCTGAAGTCATAATATGTCCTAATACAGAAGAGAAAAGGATATTTTTGGAATCTGCATGTAACAATTTGGGGATTCTCAAAAAAAAAAAAAAGAATACTCCATCTGCACTTGGTGCTTACATGTATTCTCAGAATCATTAGCAGAGTTTGCCCTTGAGAAAGATCTATGATTCACTGAATCAGAAATGACAACTCAAGTCTTCGTGTTACCACTTGCATTATATGTAATAAGATAAAATATGTGAAATACACATGTTCATTCACTCAGAGCATCTTACATGTTAGTGGTTATTAGTAAGTTTATACATGCTACAAATTCAAAACCCTTGACAGGAGGGTCAAAAATTTGATCTCAAAATATATAAATATGGTCTGTTCTTAAACTAAAAACACATTTTTTATCAAGCTGGAAAACAAGTTTTTGCTATACTCAGAGTAAATCATCTGCAAAACTGCCAGAAAAAAATTAGGTTTCTGCAAATAATACACAACTTCATAAAACAACTACAAAACTTGGAATATTATAAGTACTCCATTCACACTGCAAGAATAGAAATAAACATCAGGAACTCTTCCCTGCAGCCATCAATAATGCTAAAATCATTTTAATTTAAACTATCTAGTTTTACATGTAATACTCTTATTTGCACACAAAATTCTGTCTAGATGCTTCCAGGCAAAGCATTTGAAAGTAAACTTGTTTAGAAACCTAACATCTTTGTCAGATTTACGTAGATATTGGGACAGATAAAAAGCACAGAGAAGAGACTTCCGGGAAGCTGGCGGTGTGAGCAGGGTGGCAGAAATCTCCTCCCAAAACTATATATATCTATGAAAATACAGCAAATACAACTATTCCTGAAAGAGAGACCAGAATGCACAGGAAAGGGCACAGCGTGCAGCTACACCTGAGAGGACTCGGCACCCGACGAGGTGAGTACGATATGGAGTCGCGACACAGCGGGACCCCAGCACTCACCGGCCCCAGCACACTGGCAGGAGGAGAGGATTCAGAGCCGGGAGGGAGTGGAAGTACATCCCGCAAAATAACCAGCCCCAGTGATCTACACGGGAAGCACTGACACACATTGCGCGGTGTAGCAGAGATTGGGGAGACAGAGGGGCAGGATCTGAGCGGGGAACGCGCCAGGGTACGTGCAGCCGGCTCCCGGGAAGGAAAAAAAAAAAGAAAACCGCGCGCTTTTTTCAGCGGTCTTAAAGAGACAGGAGCCCAGCAGAGGAGCCGGACCAGCCCGGCACACTCAGCTCAGCAGGCTGGGAGTCCTGCGGGGGTTCAGATCCCTTAGCTGGCGACTGGCAAAGGGTGGCCGCACTTAGACTTCTCACAGAGATAAACAGCCTCCCACTCATTCCCACTCCCGCCAGAGCTATAAAGGGCCCTGCAGAGCGGCGTGGCCACGGCTGCGGAATAGTGGAGAAACAACGTCACCTACAGCATCCCAAAAGAATCTATTCCCGGTGGGTGTTTTTTTTCTTTTCTTTTTTTTGTTGTTTTGTTTTGTTTTTTCTTTTTTCTTCTTTCTTTTTTCTTTTCTTTTTTTTCTTTCTTTCTTTTTCTTTCTTTTTAAAGTCTTGAAGAGCCCAGCTGACATACGTGGCAACTACCTGCGACCACTTCTATAGCCATGGAAAGACAGAGGAATATGGTCCAGACTAAGATCACCAGACAACCCCAGAGAGCGAGCCTGAAGGGATGGAAATGCACAGTCTCCCTGAAAAAGAATTCAGAATAAAAGTCATAACCATGCTGATGGACCTACAGAGAAATGTGCAAGAACTGAGGGAGGAAGTGAGGAAAGTGAGGAAAGACATTGCAGAAATCAGACAAGCGATAGACGGGCTTAACAGCAGACTGGATGAGATGCAAGAGACTGTTAATGGAATAGAAATCAGAGAACAGGAATACAGAGAAGCTGAGGCAGAGAGAGATAAAAGGATCTCTAGGAATGAAAGAATATTAAGAGAACTGTGTGACCAATCCAAACGGAACAATATTCGCATTATAGGAGTACCAGAGGAAGAAGAGAGAGAAAAAGGGATAGAAAGTGTCTTTGAAGAAATAATTGCTGAAAACTTTCCCTCGCTGGGGAAGGAAGTAGTCTCGCAGTCCACCGAAGCTCATAGATCTCCCAACACAAGGGACCCAAGGAAGACAACACCAAGACACATAAGAATTAAGATGGCAAAGATCAAAGATAAAGACAGGGTATTAAAGGCAGCTAGAGAGAGAAAAAAGATCACCTACAAAGGAAAACCCATCAGACTATCATCAGACTTCTCAACAGAAACCTTACAGGCCAGAAGAGAATGGCATGATATATTTAACGTTATGAAACAGAAGGGCCTCGAACCAAGAATAGTGTATCCAACACGATTATCATTTAAATATGATGGAGGGATTAAACAATTTCCAGACAAACGAAAGTTGAGAGAGTTTGCCTCTCATAAACTACCACTACAGGGTATCTTAAACAGACTGCTCTAGATGGAAGCACTCCTAAGGCTAAAAAGATGTCACCAGAAAAAAAAAATTAATAGCAAAGAAAGCAGACCATCCAAATACTAACTAAAGGCAAACAATAAAACACATACTATATAAAGAATGGAGGAGGAAGAATAAGACGGGAGAGAAATAAAGAAATATCATACAGTGTTTACAATTACATAACAAGAAAGTTAAGTTAGATTCTTAGATAGTAAAGAAGCAACCCTTGAACCACTGGTAACCACGAATCTAAAGCCAGCAATGGCAATAAGTACATATCTATCAATAATCACCCTAAATGTAAATGGCCTGAATGCACCAATCAAAAGACACAGAGTAACAGAATGGATAAAAAAGCAAAACCCATCTATATGCTGCCTACAAGACACTCACCTGAAACGCAAAGATATACACTGACTAAAAGTAAGGGATGGAAAAAGATATTTCATGCAAACAACAAGGAGAAAAAAGCAGGTGTTGCAGTACTTGTATCAGACGAAATAGACTTCAAAACGAAGAAATTAGCAAGAGATAAAGAAGGACATTATATAATGATAAAGGGGTCAGTCCAACAAGAAGATATAACCGTTATAAATATATATGCACCCAACACAGGAGCGCCAGCATATGTGAAACAAATACTAACAGAATTAAAGGAGGAAATAGACAGCAATGCATTCATTTTAGGAGACTTCAACACACCACTCACTCCAAAGGACATATCAACCAGACAGAAAATAAGTAAAGACACAGAGGCACTGAACAACACACTAGAACTGATGGACCTAACAGACATCTACAGAACTCTACACCCAAAAGCAACACGATACACATTCTTCTCAAGTGCACATGTAACATTTTCCAGAATAGACCACATACTAGGGCACAGAAAGAACCGCAGTAAACTCAAAAATATTGAAATCTTACCAACCAACTTCTCAGATCACCAAGGTATAAAACTAGAAAGAAATTTTAGAAAGAAATCAAAAAGGCTCACAAATACATGGAGACCTAACAACACTATCCTAATTAATCAATGGGTTAACAACCAAATCAAAACAGAAATCAAAGAATATATGGAGACTAATGACAACAACAACACAAAGCCACAACTTCTGTGGGACGCAGCAAAGGCAGTTGTAAGAGGAAAGTATATTGCAATCCAGGCCTATTGAAAGAAGGAAGAACAATCCCAAATGAATAGTCTAAAGACACAATTGCTGAAATTGGAAAAAGAAGAACAAATGAGGCCCAAAGTCACCAGAACGGGGACATAATAACGATCAGAGAAGAAATAAATAAAATTAACAAGAATAAAACAACAGAAAAAAATCAATGAAACCAAGAGCTGGTTCTCTGAAAAAATAAACAAAATAGATAAACCCCTAGCCAGACTCATTAAGAAAAAGAGAATCTACACACATAAACACAATCAGAAATGAGAAAGGAAAAATCACGACGGACCCCACAGAAATACAAAGAATTATAAGAGAATATTATGAGAATCTATATGCTAACAACGTGGAAAACCTACAGGAAATGGACAACTTCTTAGAAAAATACAACCTTCCAAGTCTGACCAAGCGAGAAACAGAAAAACTAAACAGACCAATCACCAGCAACGAAATTGAATGGGTAATCAAAAAACTACCCAAGAACAAAACCCCCAGGCCTGATGGATTCACCTCTGAATTCTACCAGACATATAGAGAAGAAATAACACCGATTCTCCTTAAAGTTTTCCAAAAAATAGAAGAGGAGGGAATACTTCCAAACTCATTCTATGAAGCCAGCATCACTCTAATACCAAAACCGGGCAAAGACCTCACCAAAAAAGAAAATTACAGACCAACATGCCTGATGAACGTAGATGCAAAAATACTCCACAAAATATTAGCAAACCGAATTCAAAAATACATCAAGAGGATCATACACCATGATCAAGTGGGATTCATCTCAGGGATGCAAGGATGGTACAGCATTCGAAAATCCATCAACATCATCCACCACATCAACAAAAAGAAGAACAAAAACCACATGATCATCTCCATAGATGCTGAAAAAGCATTGACAAAATTTAGCATCCATTCCTGATTAAAACTATCAACAAAATGGATATAGACGGCAAGTACCTCAACATCATAAAGGCCATATATGACAAACCCACAGCTAACATCATACTTAATGGCGAGACGCTGAAAGCTTCTCATCTAAAATCGGGAACAAGACAGGGATGCCCACTCTCTCCACTGTTATTCAACATAGTACTAGAGGTCCTAGCCACGGCAATCAGACAAAACAAAGACATACAAGGCATCTAGATTGGTAAAGAAGAAGTCAAATTGTCACTATTTGCAGATGACATGATACTGTACATAAAAAACCCTAAAGACTCCTTTCCAAAACTACTAGAACTAATATCTGAATTCAGCAAAGTTGCAGGATACAAAATTAACACACAGAAATCTGTTGCTTTCCTACACACTGACGATGAACTAACAGAAAGAGAAATCAGAAAAACAATTCCATTCACAATTGCATCAAAAAGAATAAAATACCTAGGAATAAACCTAACGAAGGAAGTGAAAGACCTGTACTCTGAAAACTACAAGACACTCCTAAGAGAAATTAAAGAGGACACTAACAAATGGAAATGCATTCCATGCTCTTGGCTAGAAAGAATAAATATTGTTGAAATGGCTATACTACCTAAAGCAATCTACAGATTCAACACAATCCCTATCAAACTACCAACAGCTTTCTTCAATGAACTGGAACAAATAATTCTAAAATTCATATGGAACCACAAAAGACCACGAATAGCCAAAGCAATCCTGAGAAGGAAGAATAAAACGGGCAATTACGCTCCCTGACTTCAAGCTCTACTACAAAGCCACAGTAATCAAGACAATTTGGTATTGGCACAAAAACAGACCCGCAGACCAGTGGAACAGAATAGAAAATCCAAACATTAACCCAAACATATACAGTCAATTAATATTTGATAAAGGAGCCTTGGATATACAATGGGGAGATGACAGCCTCTTCAGCAGCTGGTGTTGGAAAAACTGGACAGCTACATGTAAGAGAATGAAACTGGACTACTGTCTAGCCCCATACACAAAGGTAAACTCAAGGTGGATCAAAGACCTGAATGTAAGTCATGAAACCATAAAACTCTTAGAAAAAAACATAGGCAAAAATCTCTTGGACATAAACATGAGCAACTTCTTCATGAACATATCTCCCCGGGCAAGGGAAACAAAAGCAAAAATGAACAAGTGGGACTATATCAAGCTGAAAAGCTTCTGTACAGCAAAGGACACCATCAGTAGAACAAAAAGACATCCTACAGTATGGGAGAATATATTCATAAATGACGTATCTGATAAGGGGTTGACATCCAAAATATATAAAGAACTCATGCACCTTAACAAACAAAAAGCAAATAATCCAATTAAGAAATGGGCAGAGGACATGAATAGACACTTCTCCAAAGAAGAAATTCAGATGGCCAACAGGCACATGAAAAGATGCTCCACATCGCCAATCATCAGAGAAATGCAGATTAAAACCACAATGAGATATCACCTCACACCACTGAGGATGGCCAACATCCAAAACACAAACAACAACAAATGTTGGCGAGGATGTGGAGAAAAGGGAACCCTCCTACACTGCTGGTGGGAATGCAAATTAGTTCAACCATTGTGCAAAGCAGTATGGAGGTTCCTCAAAAAACTCAAAATAGAAATACCATTTGACCCAGGAATTCCACTCCCAGGAATTTACCCTAAGAATGCAGCAGCCCAGTTTGAAAAAGACAGATGCACCCCTATGTTTATCGCAGCACTATTTACAATAGCCAAGAAATGGAAGCAACCTAAGTGTCCATCAGTAGATGAATGGATAAAGAAGATGTGGTACATATACACAATGGAATATTATTCAGCCATAAGAAGAAAACAAATCCTACCATTTGCAACAACATGGATGGAGCTAGAGGGTATTATGCTCAGTGAAATAAGCCAAGCCGGAATAGACAAGTATCAAATGATTTCACTCAAATGTGGAGTATAAGAACAAAGAAAAAAACTGAAGGAACAAAACAGCAGCAGACTCACAGAACCCAAGAACGGACTAATAGTTACCAAAGGGAAAGGGACTGGGGAAGATGGGTGGGATGGGAGGGATAAGAGGGAAAAAGGGGCATTACGATTAGGAGACATAATGTTGGGGTGGTATGGGGAGGGCTGTACAATTCAGAGAAGACAAGTAGTTATTCTATAGCATCTCACTACGCTGATGGACAGTGACTGTAATGGGGTTTGGGGGTGTGACCTGATGAAGGGGGTAGTTTAATAACCATAATATTGCACATGTAACTGTAGATTAACGATACCAAAATAAATTATTTAAAAAATAGACAAAATGCTCTAAGACTAAAAAATGTTCAATGTTGCTTTATTAATAACTGTTATTTTTAATCATAATACATTGATAAAATAATCTAATAATGCCACTTCTTGATAAAGCTTTCTGATAAATTAGTTGCAAAGTGGACCTCATAACTGTATGAGTGGGTTTACTATATATGGTCAATAATATTAGCCAATTAAATGTTAATAGATTACCTACCAAAATTATAAATTATGTTTTGAAAAAAATTCACCTTAAGTGATTTTAATTGACAGCAACTTATTTGGCAGGACAAGCTGTCTACTGACTACGATTTAAGACTTAGTTTAGACAAAATTTAGGAAAATTAGGACAAACTACATTCAACATTAGCTAAGAAGGGATAGCTTTTTAATCACCTAACTTTTAAACCATACTCTATTCACTTTGGGAGAGTAGAAATTTATCTCAAGAGTACATTTTCCCATGGAGAATGGTATCTAGAAAATGGCTGTCTCGTCTCAAAGAAAGTTGGATTTCAGTGAATCAGCTCAGCGATTTCTATGTTCCTAAAACCTCTTTAAGATAAGGAAATTAATACCTGCCATTACCATGGTAGCTGACTTGCCTAATTGCTTGAGGGTTAAACGGAATAAAGTATCCCCATCTTTCGAAAATCATAGAAGACAAAACAAACAAACAAACAAACTACACTATTCAGTTAAATGGCACATGCAGATAACCATTTCAAGTCCCGGAAAAAATTATTAGTGAGTAGTTCCATGTTTAACTCTGATAGGCAATTACGTTGTTTAATTTGAAATTTGAAATTATGTTGTTTAATGTGGACAAAGTTGAAATGGTTCAATTCTATTTTTTCAAAATATGTAAAGGCTAATCTGATGAAATATACTGTTTATAAATACTGATTATTTAATTTAAAAATACAAGAATGCTTACAATTACTCTGAAATTTGCTAAAAGAATTTCATAGAAGAGTAGTTGTGGTACATAAGCTACTAATTTCAATTTCTCACTTCAGGTATTTACGCAAGTTTTACAAATATCCATTGAGTTTCACAATGTTTCTCTAATGAAGAAAACAATACCATCACTATGCACACAGGAAAACTAGTAACAAAGCCTGGCTGATTTTGCAAAAGTTAGCCAATTGCTCTAGTATTAAAAATTATACTATGAAGCAGGCACGTAGAATAAAAAGAAAATCTGGACAGGGAGCCAGAAAACCTAGACTCCAGTATTGTTTAATGTCCAGAAAAATTATCCAAAGGTTAGACGTAAGACAAAGAGAGGGCAGTATGTCCTTTCAATAAGCACAAGCCAACCCAAAGACTATTTCATTAGGGAATATACCTTTATTTAACTACTGTTGATTAAAAACTCAAACTCTATGAAGTTACCCATTAACTTGTACACTTTGTCTACTAAAGATGCAACTGAATCCAGAGAAAAGACAGTCTCAAAGGCTATGGTTTTTACTGCTCTTTAGAACAACTTTGTATCTAACCTAGCAATCTTATTCCAAAGTTCTTTCTCCAATATGTAGCTGTGATGGTCAATTTTATGTGCAGCTTGACAGGGCTAAGGGTTACCAGCCCAGAGTTGGTAAAACTTTATTTCTAGGTAGATCTGGAAGGGTGTTTCTAGAGGAGATTAGCATTTGAATAGACTGAGTAAAGAAGACTGCCCTCACCCATGAGTGGCCATCATCCAATCTGTTGAGAGCCTGAAGAGAATAAATGGGCTAAGAAGGGTACATTTGCTCTCCACTGGAGCTGGGACATCCATTTTCTCCAGCTCACACATCAGCCCTCTTCAGGTCTCAGACCTCAGACTCAGAGCAGGACTTACACCATTGGCTCCTCTGGTTCTCAAGCCTTCAGGTTTGGACTGAACTACACGGCTTTCCTTGTCCCCAGCTCACTGATGGCAGATAATGAAATTTCTAATAGCATGAGCCAATCATTCAAGGTATATCTCCTTCTAGATATCTATCTATCTATGGATAGAGATAGAGATAGAGATGGAGATAGAGATAAAGATAGAGATAGACATAGAGATAGACATAGAGATAGACATAGAGACAGAGATAGAGAAAGAGATACATACTATTGGTTCTGTTTTTCTGGAGAACCCTAATAGATTATATAATCTTTGTTCCTCTTTGAACCAATTTTATCTCCTGCTGGTTCCCTCATTAATGAGCTGAACAAATGTAGCATGTGTTCATTGCACATTGCATGAGAATCAGTCTTTAATTTTCTGGAAAATTATGCTTTGACACTTGGGCACTTAGTATCCATGTAACCTTGGACACGTCACTTTACTTTTCTAAGTTTTCATTTCCTTATCTGTAAAATGGTTTTAAACTCCAATAATGTTATTCACCTTATTATATTATCATTATTACTTGTCTCACTGATGAAAGGGTTGATGGAAAAATAAACAGTGATAAACATGATATCACATCTTTTAAACTGCAGTTATACATAAGCTGGCACACTGACAGGAGTAGTGATAAATCCTTTCCTGCTACTAACCCCACTCCCTTTTAGTATACTGAGAGGGATCCAGAATCTGTGAGTGCAGATAGGTATATACCAAATCCATATAAAACTAGACAATATAAATTTATCAAAATATAATTAAGCACTGAAGTGCTTCATCATGAGAATGTTTTCTTTTAAATGATAAGTTCAAACCAAAAAGAGAACATGGATTTAGTTATCCAAGAAGACTTCAATCTTACCCATCAGACTTGACCCAAGGAGTAATGAATTTCAACATGCACCTATATCCTTTCTCTGTAACTACACTACACAAACTATATTTAAGAGGTTTCCAACTATAATCTAAATTACAACAGTAATATTCATACACTCATCTAACTTTTCATATGTATAGAAAATAATATAGAAAAAGAATAAATTTCCATGACTATAAAGTTATAAATATGGCTTAATAAGTGTTTTCAAAGAACAAAGAAAGCTTATAAAAACTAAGCTTAAATGTTTCCGCAATTCAATTTGGTTGTCAATGCCCTGACTTTGGTTAGACCGTTTCAGGTTTCACCTATACAATTATTTTTACAAAAAGAGGCAGCTTCCAGTCAAAAAGCCTTTCAAATTTAATCAACAATGTGATGAACTCTTAAAAATTCTGAGATGATTTCTTTTAATTAACTATATTACATATTTTTTGAAACTGTAACCTCACCCTTTACCTGTACTTACCAATATACTAGCAACTAGTTTGTGTGTGTGTGTGTACACACCCTCATATACACATACACAAGATCTGTAATTTATTGTAGAAAACGTAATTTGTAAGGTATTCTGTGTTGGTTTTGAGAATTCCTTTCTATTTTTCAATGCACTAATAGGAATAGAAGGGGACAGGGGAAAACAAAGAGAAACCAAACAATCCATGACAAAGTCCTTATTATATTCCTTAGAGGCTTGCAAGACTTTCATTAATCTATTGTTAGATTTCTGCTAATCCTAATTTCCCTCCAAATAACCCAAGCCAGCAAACAAGAAAAGCTAAAGAAAACCACCTATTAGAATTTGGATTTTGGCTAAAGTAAATCACTGCAATTATAAAAAGTAACAGGATGGTTTTTTTTTTGAGATCTATTTCTTTATAGGTAACTGCCAAAATTTCTTAACTGCCAAATACAATGTATCATTTGTATTAATAAAATATAAATTAAAATGTGTATTAATAAAGTCAACTGAAATAAAGTATAAATAGAACCAATCAAATAAATATGATAAAATGCCAGCAACAGGGGAAAAAGATAAAAGCCTCTCTGTGCCATGCCATTGTGGAAAACTGCACTGCCCATAAGCCAGGAACAGGACCTGACATGAATCTATGGCACAGTGAAGTGCTTTATAACTGAATTTCACTATCTGCCTGAATAATTCATTATTTTTAATGAATTTCCTCTGTTCTGAAGTAGCTACAGCCAGTCAGCTGAAATCAACCATTATAAACTGGGGAATTGCAGAGAAAGTTTTCAAATAAGTCAGTTTAAAACTTGCTTAGAAGCCTATTTTTCCTTTCATACTTACTACTGTTACTTCATATGGCCTGAGATGAAACTGTACAGGACTTCTCATCAAGTGGACAAGTGGAGCCGGCATCCATTCCACCTTGCACTGTTTATTCAGTCCACCATGAAGTTAGCTCACACAATGACCAGGCAGCTACACAGCCAACGTGCTTCAGAAGGCAAGTGGCCCCCACTCCCAGCCCCCAGGGTAAATCTAAAGGCAATCCATTTCCCCAGGCCACTGGTGACAATTCAGCAGCTCAGACCTAAACTTAAAGCATTCCCCTGGGTTTCATACAAGAATGAAATACTGGACTTAATTTGGGCCAATGAGACCCAAGAGAAGGTGTTTAGTGGTGTTTCTGAGAATAACACTGTCTTCCTCTTGTAAGAAAGATACCAGAAGAGATGCTCTCTACATGAGAATGTGAGCCTGGACCTTCTACAGCCACCTCGCCACCATGATGGAAGTCACCTTGAGCACAAAGCCAACACACAGAAGGCAAAGAAGAGAAATGGAGCCACAGTCAATGGGCAGCACCAGTCTGCTAGTAAACCCTACCTCAGTCGTCAAGTTACATTTTTATAATACATTTCCTTAATTTTTAAGCCTCTTTGAATCAAGTTTTCTGTGCTTGCATTAGAACTAGTACACAAATACAATAAAAAATATAATTATGTGGTCAATCCTTTTCTGTATTTGGTCCCTTACCTTAAATGAAAATAAGTTATAAGGATAAAATAGCCAGAAAATGTATACAATACCAAAAATTTCATAACTTCCTTTATGTATAGAGAGTTTCAAAACCTTTTTTGTATCAGTAAGAATCAAAATAACATTAAACAGCAATTTAACAGAAAATTATAGCTTATCTAAACAGGAGTGATGTTTAGGATGCAAAATTGCCTTAGGTTGAAATTTCAGCATGCCAGCTAAAAAGAAAAATGCACAGATTTTACAATAAGACCAATTTAGTTTGGGAAGAAAAATGGAGAGTGGATGAAAAATAAATTGGATAATTAATACACAATTCTGAAAGCAACTATAAATTTACCCAATGGAAATCTTTCATAAGAACTTCAAATATAGTCTCTCCAAACAGGGCAAGTTTGTGTAAAATGAGTAAAAGGAAAAGTTGGTAAGTTGAGGACTGTGTACCTCCTAGCAGGCAAAAAGCTCTCTCCAATCCCATGGCCCTTCCATTGTACTTCAGTGCCTTCGTTTTATGAATGAATAGCAAAAGCAGATCAGGTGTCAAAAAGGTGATGTCTTACACTGCACAACAAAATTTCCAGGAGAGGTGGCAAGCCTCTATATATTTCCAACGGCTTCAATTATTCGTCCTGCAGACTAGGGGAGACCCCATATCTCTATCCTCTTGGCCTCAAAGAGCCCAAAGACAGGGTAAATCTCTGCCTTCCCCCAAGAGCTAGCCTATCAAACTATACATAGAAGAGATCATAAAAACACAGAGCCCAGAATGCTGGAGTCAGAAAGAAACAATGGCCTAAAGTTGGCTCAGGAGGGAAGGTCATTAGTTCCACTGAGTTTTCGGAGAATGTGAAATTATTCTAATTCCTTATTTCCCCATGAAGAAATTATTCAAAAAAAATCATCTTTATTCATCCCTCCCTATATTTACCATTTTATCAAGAAAAGAAAGAAAATCACCTTTAAAAGAGGCTGACTGCTATTACTAACCAGCTTTTACAAGAGGTAACCTTAACTTTGATCAAAAAGCTACAGTCTCCTAAAGATAAACAATTTTCCCCTACTATCTTTGAGGGCAGGTGTGGGGAAAACTGCAGTATTTCCAGAATCTATTGCCTAGCCTTAGTTCATCTCCATATCAATAGGTGTTTCCAAGGGGTGGAGAGAAGTAGTCAATCTCCATGCAAATAAGTAATTATAATGGTGAGTGAGGGCAAATCTGGATCTGAGAAGATAGGAGGGGCCCTCTTTGCAGCCTTTTCACGAGAGACCAGCAGAAGTGGATGACTGCTTATAGGCAATCAACAGGTTTCTCCCACTTTATTTCTCCCTTTGACTGATTTCAGTTTCAAAGGTAATTTGCCCAAGGCTAGGAAAATATCTCCCACCCCCACCCCACCAAATTATAGCAAGTAGTTTTTCAACTCTTTTAAAGGAACAAATACTAGTGAGATTCTTCAACGAACTGGAACAAATAGTTCTAAAATTCATATGGAACCACAAAAGACCCCGAATAACCAAAGCAATCCTGAGAAGGAAGAATAAAGCAGGGGGGATCTCGCTTCCCAATTTCAAGCTCTACTACAAAGCCACAGTAATCAAGACAATTTGGTACTGGCAAAAGAACTGGAACAGAATAGAGAGCCCAGATTTTAACCCAAGCATATATGGTCAATTAATATATGATAAAGGAGCCATGGATATACAACGGGGAAATCAGAGCCTCTTCAACAGCTGGTGTTGGCAAAACTGGACAGCTACATGGAAGAGAAACTGGATTATTGTCTAACTCCATACACAAAAGTAAACTCAAAATAGATCAAAGACCTGAATGTAAGTCATGAAACTCTTACAGAAAAATAAAGGCAAAAATCTCTTGGACAATAATATGAGCAACTTCTTCATGAACATATCTCCCCGGGCAAGGGAAACAAAAGCAAAAATGAACAAGTGGGACTATATCAAACTAAAAAGCTTCTGTACAGCAAAGGACACCATCAGTAGAACAAAAAGACAGCTGACAGAATGAGAGATTATATTCATAAATGACATAACCGATAAGAGGTTGGCATCCAAATTATATAAAGAACTCACGCACCTCAACAAACAAAAAGCAAATAAGCCAATTGAAAAATGGCAGAGGATCTAAACAGACACTTCTACAAAGAAGAAATTCAAATGGCCAACAGGCACATGAAAAGATGCTCCACAGCGCTAATCAGAGAAATGCAAATTAAAACCACAAGGAGATATCACCTCACATCAGTAAGGATGGCCAACATCCAAAAGACAACAACAAATGTTGGTGAGGATGTGGAGAAAGGGGAAGCCTGCTGCTACACTGATGGTGGGAATGTACATTACTTCAACCATTGTGCAAAGCAGTATGGAGGTTCCTCAAAAAACTCAAAATAGAAATACCATTTGATCCAGGAATTCCACTCCTAGGAACTTACCATAAGAATGCAGCAGCCCAGATTGAAAAAGGCATATGCACCCCTATGTTTATCGTAGCACTATTTACAATAGCCAAGAAATGAAAGCAACCTAAGTGTCCATCAGTAGATGAATGGATAAAGATGTGGTACATATACACAATGGAATATTATTCAGCCATAAGAAGAAAACAAATCCTACCATTTGCAACAACATGGATGGAGCTAGAGGGTATTATGCTTAGTGAAATAAGGCAGGCAGAGAAAGACAAGTATCAAATGATTTTATTCATCAGTGGAGTATAAGAACAAAGAAAAAACTGAAGAAACAAAACAGCAGCAGACTCAAGAGAACCCAAGAATGGACTAACAGTTACCAAAGGGAAAGGGACTGGGGAGGATGGGTGGGAAAGGAGGGATAAGAGGGAAAAAGGAGCATTACGATTAGCACACATAGTGTAGGGGCGGGGTGAGACAGGGACTGTGGGTGTAGTCAGAGTAGGAGGAGGGCCTCAGAAAAAACCAAGGCAGAGTATTTGCAGTCAGAGCAATGTAACTACATGCAAGGAAACCCCCTACCAAAACTCTGTCTTAAACATTATGCTCTAGAGTCATTCTCCAGTAAGATCAGTTGGTGTTCCCCAGATAAAGAGGAGTACCCCATGTTTTTATTATGCTAATCATTTGTAAGATTCACTTTAGCATGCTAAAAGGCCCAGGCCTATGTGCTGTTTTTCCTCTTTCAGATCTGATGGGGTGGTTTTGCAAACCGGGCAACTAATTTAGCATGCAGACCCAGCCGTAAACAACATAGCAAAAGGCAGCAAAGATTTCACCTTAAAGATAAGATTGCATTTTAACACCCAGGAAGTTTGGGAAGCAGGATTCTTAACTTACTCTAGCAAACAGACAATACCTCAGCCCACCTTGGGGGCTGGGCAGGCCGCCTTCTGATATGCCCCTAGACCAAGACGCCAGTATCCTAGAGAGAGATGGGGCGAGAAATTCCTTGTGTTAAGTTAATTCTGGGTGTTCAGACACCACTTAGCAGGTCTGCACCCCTAAGCCTTTTTTTCATGTTCTCAAAAAATCCTCATCTGCCTATAAAACCCCTAGACAACGCAGCACACCAGACTCTCTTGTCCCCTCCTGGCGTGAGCCAGGAGCTCTGTCCTATCACTTTATTTCTAAATAAAAGCCTGTTCTTGCTCTCCGACCTTGCCTGTTTGCTAAGCTCATTCTTTGGCTTTGTGAACAAGAACCCCAGCATCAGGGGCATGAGGAAGGCAGTGTAACACAGAGAAGACAAGTAGTGACTCTATAGCATCTTACTATGCTGATAGACAGTGACAGTAATGGGGTATGTGGTGGGAACCTGATAATGGGGGGAGTCTAGTAACCATAATGTTGCTCATGTAATTGTATATTAATGATACGAAAAAAAAAATACTTGTGATATAACCAGATTAAAGATAAGCACAGCCAAATTAAGTACTTCTCTATATATGAATAAGAATCTATTAGAAATACAATTTATATCTAAACTCAAGAACAGCAAAAATGACAACCTACCAAGGAATAAACTTAAAATATATGAGACCCATTTTAAAGACAACTAGAAAAGTTTACTAAGACATTAAAAAAGGGCTAGTTAAGACACTGATGTCCTGATGGTTGGTCTCAAAACTGTCAGTATTAATTAAAGCAACCTATTCAAGAAGCAATACTAAGAAAAAATGTCAGCAGGATTTTTCAACAAACCTCACAAGTTTATATTAAAGTTCATTAGGAAAAGAAAATGCTCAAGAGCAGTAAAGATATTTTTTTTAAATAAGACCAATAAGAAGAAACTCACCCTACTAAATAGGAAACAGTACAAAAGTTATTAAAATCACATGGAATTGTATAAAAGTAGATGTAAATCAGTGGAATAAAACATATTATGTACAGAAATAGACCCATGTAAATATAGAAATGTGCTATATAGAAGGGAGACATTTCTACTCTCTAAGAAAAGTATTCACTAAATGAGGCCAAAAAAGTCTGTAATTTTGATACATCATTACTAGCAAAAATTAAAGACTAATCATGTATGATATTTCCAAGACAATAGAAACTGGCCTCAGGATTTTCAAAGACATTGTGTAGAAATTACGAAAATCTTAAATCTGCATAGCCTTCAAGCCAGCAATTACATTTATCCTATGGAAATTTACACACACATACGCACAAATACGTATGCCAAAAATGTTCACTATATCAGTCTGTAACAAAAATCCTAGAAGCAATTAGTTGGGCAGTTACGTATAATCAATGACACAGCCACAGTATGGCATAACAAGCAGTCAGTAAGAGAATAAATTGGTACAATATGTATCAAGATGACAAGGTCTATAACAGTATGTGCTAAGTGAGATAGGAAAAACTAAGTGTCAGTAGTAGTTACCATTTAAATGTCAAAATATACAATAAAATTCTGTGTATATATAAATGCTAAGAACAATCCAGGAAGATAGATATCAGGTAATAGAGGCCCCCAAAGGGAAGAGATGAAATTGAGGACAGGTATGTGAAGAGCAAGTTCTAATACTCTACAACAACCGTATCTGCCTCTGTCTCTCTCTCCTTCCCTCCCTTCTGTCTAACTTTTACCCTTAACTCCTTCCCTCCTGTCTGCCTTTTTCTTTCAGTCTGAGAGTAATATGAAGGGCCTCCATAATGAAGTTAATAGCGAGTTATATTTTTCCAATTTGGGATCCTGAGGATAAATATTAGCCTCATGGTTTTAGTAAAATCAAGAATAAGAAGAGCAAGAAGAGGCCGATTACCTTAATAATAGGAAAGAAGAGGTAACAAGCCCGTTTGGCCCTCCCCACCCTAACCCCCAGTGTGTAACAGCAAAGCTTTGGGGATGGGACTGACCTCACCACCACCACCAGGAATGGAACCCAACTGGTTTTAAGGCCAGTAGGGAAATCCCAGTCCCCTTGCCAAACAACTCAATCAGGATGGAATTGTAACCCAGGGCTCAGTTCCATCTCCATCCCCTGTCCATATTTACTAGATCTAAGGTGGTCCAATGTAACAAAGCTCAGGATTCTCCTTCCATGGTAACAGGAAAGGGATGCTTCGTGCCCCCTAGATGTGAAGGAAGAAGTCCATACTGTGGTTGACACTCACAGCCATCTTACAACCATACAAGAAAGGTAAGCACCCATTTGCAACAACATAGATGGAGCTGGAGGGTATCATGCTCAATGAAATAAGCCAGCCGGAGAAAGACAAGTCAAATGATTTCCCTCATTTGTGGAGTGTAACAACAAAGCAAAACTGAAAGAACAAAACAGCAGCAGACAGACTCCAGAAAGGGACTAGCGGTTACCAAAGGGGAGGGGTTAGGAAGGGTGGGTGAAGAGGTAGGGAGAAAGGGATTGAGGGGCATTATGACTGGCACACATGGTGTGGGGGGGGCGTCACAGGGAAGACAGTGTAGCACAGAGAAGTAGTGACTCCATGGCATCTTGCTATGCTGATGGACAGTGACTGTGGCTGGTGGGGGCGGGGGGAGTACCTGCTAACATGGGTGAATGTAGTGACCACAATGTTGCTTATGTGAAATCTTCATAAGATTGTATATCAATGATACCTTAATAAAAATAAATAAATATCACCACTAAAAAAAAAAAAAAAGAGAAAGAAAGGCAAGCACCTTCGTGCCTTCTTCACAGAAGAGGGACAAGCATAGGACCAGAAAAACAGAGCTCTTACTGAACTTACCTAAAGGCCACTCTACCTCAAGATGTATTAATAGGCTAACAAATAAAGTTTCACTGCTGAAGCCAATTTGATTTGCTTTTTTCATTAGTTTCAACTGAAAGCATTCCTGTTGACAGAATGGGATAAGTAAAACCTAATACCACTTCTTAATCTGATTGTTTAACAACTACATAGAATTCCATGTTCTTTATCATATTTACCTACCCCTTACTGATGACAGGTCACTTGGAAATATCATAACAAATAAAACTCAATGAACACCTTTGTATGTACATGTGTATCTTTAGGCATTCATATTATTATTTCTATACGATAGGGTCCTCCATATGAAATCAATAGGTCACAGTGTACCCCTACTTCTCTGCCTGCCTTCTCACCAATAAATTATTCACAACCCTAAGAGATAAGATAAGCCAAAGACGAAGGCTACACAAAAAGCCAAAAAATACTTCTATGCAAGCAGCATTACAATAAGCCTTTGATTTCAAGCTGACAACTAAAAGAAGATGTCTTATATCACCTGCTCCTCCTAGAAAAAAACACTTTGGTCAAAGAACAGAAGTCAATGAAAGTCTTATGTGTTGCAATATAACCATATGTAACTCTACCTAACTTTTCACTGCTAGATATAGATCAAGTTGATGGTATTTGAGTTCGGTGTTAATAGACCATTATCATCACCATCACCATCAGTATTACAGCCATTTCTATCTTTATTCTACCTTTTTTCCCCTCCACCTGTCCAGTAGCTCACACCTTTGATGCACAATATCCAAGAAAATAGTGTCTCAGTTTTCTGACTGCTCTCTTCCAATAATCTTGTCCACCCATTCGAGCAATCCATGTCCTTACCAACAACTGAATCCTTCCGTAATCTTGATTCCAAGCATCTCAGTCTCCAATCAACATCTATTTTTCAAGCTCATTCCCACTAGAAACTCAATTTAAACAATCCTTTGATCCAAGAGGGGCCTATAACCCAATGGTCCTTCTGCCTTTTCACTCTCCCCACCACCAAGTAGTCCTTACTTTCTCCTGGACCAATTTAAGTTCTAAAGTTATAATCACTCTCTGCATTCTCCCTTCACTTCATTGCCCATCTCTGGCTTCATTATTTTCCCCTGGCAAAACTCTAACCTCAAATAAAACAAACTCTCTGCCTACCCTGTGCCTGTACCTGTGCAACTCAATGAAAGCAGCAGGTGAAAAACACCATGCTGACTTTCTCACCTTAAATTTGTGACTACCAAACTCAAGTGCACCCTTAGTCTTCCTGGCAGTTCTACATTTCCCTATTTGCTACCCTCCCCTTCTAAGATAACTATTTCATATGTTCTCCTCCTACTTAACTCTATCATATTTCAAGACAGAGATAGAAATAGGTACACATACCCTCCATGAGCAATCTGTGCTCCTAAATCCATCCCCTTGGTGTTTGTACTGGATTCCATATCCTTTCATCTACTCAAGGGCATTTTTCACTTCTCTCCTGCATCATCAATTTTTCCCTCTTTACTAGTCTACTGGAAAATCCCAAAGTCCCATCGGTATATTGCAGAAATACTGCAATTTCCTGTCTTAAAAAACAAATAAGCAAACATACTGGATGCTTGGCTAACTGCTCCATTCTTCTCACCTTCAGAGAAAAACTACTCAAAAGAGTCATCTACACTAGCATCTCCATTTCTACCCCTGCCATTGTCTCTTGAAAGCACTGTAACCATTTCACCCCACCAAAAGGGATCATATCAAGGTTACCCATGACCTTCACATTACCAAATCCTATAGTCAAGTCTCAGTCTTCATTTGGCTCAATATACCAGCAGTGTATGACACAGTAAGTCACAGCCATCTTCTCAAAAACACTATATAAGACTTCTATGACAATTCTTGGTTCTCCATTTACATCAGTAAGAATTCCTTCTCAGTACCTGTTGCAGCTCCCTCTTTACCTTCCCAATCTCTAAACATCACAGCATTCCAGATTCAGGTCACAGGCCTATCCATTCTCTTCTCCATCTACGTGCACTCCCTTAGAGACCATATCCAGTCTGGTGGCTTTAACATTATCTAGAGCATACTGATGACTTCCAAATTTATATAAACAACCTAGACTGCTCAGAACTTCAAACCTGTATATGCAATTATTTACTAAATACTTGAATGTCTAATGGGTGGATTCGATAGGTGTGGAAGTTTGGCAAACTGTTCCTTCTATAAATTACAATTCTCAGTAAATGCCCTCCTCTTCTGATTGCACAGGCCAAAAACCTGAGTGATCCTTTACTCCTCTCCTTCTTTCATACCACACATCCTACCTATCAACAAATACTGTTAACTTTACCATCAAAATAAAGCCAAAATCCTACGTTTTTCACCACCAACACAGCTAAAACCCTGGTTCAAGCCACATTACTTCGTACCTGCTTGTCTCTATAGTCTATTCTCAGTAGCCAGAGTGGTTCTGTTAAAAGATAATTTAATTTAAAGGATTATACACCATAACTGAGATTTATTCCCGGAATGCAAGGGTGGTTTCACCACAAGAAAATCAACAATGTAATATATCTCTTTAATAAAATGAAGGAAAAACACCACATGCTCACCTCAACTGACACAGAAAAGGAATTTGACAAAATCCAACACTTTTTCATGATAAAAAGACTCAGAAAACTAGGAATGCAGGGGAATTTCCTCAACACAATAAAGGGCATTTATGAAAAGCCCACACAGCTAACATCATACTCAATGGTGCAAAACTGAAAGTTATCCCTCTAAGGACCAAGAGAAAGACAAGGATACTGACTTTCACCACTGCAGTTCAACCCTGTACTAAATTCTAGGAACAGAAATTAGACATGAAAAGGAAATATAAAGCATTAAACTTAGAAAGGAAGAAGTAAAACTATCTCTATTCACAGATAAGATGATTCTATATATAAAAATCCCTAAGAACCCACAAGAAACCTTTAAGATCTAATAAGCCAACGCAGCAAAGTTTCAGGGTGCAAGATCAACACACAAAGATCAGCTATGTGTTTCTATACACCAGCAGTGAACAATCTGAAAGGAAGTTAAGAAAACAATTTCATTTATAACAGCATCTAAAAGAATGAAAACTAGGATTAAATTTAACCAAGGTGGTGAAAAGACTGTACAATGATAACTACAAAACTGCAAAAAGAGATTAAATACACCAGTAAATGTTAAGACACCCATGTTCATGGATGGAAAGACAATACTCTTAAGATGTCAATACTAACCAAAGCTATCTAAAGATTCAACCAATCTCTATCAAAATACCAGCAGAAATGGAAAAGCTGATCTTCAAATTCATACAGAATTGCAAAGGACCCAGAATAGCAAAAACAGTCTTCAAAAAGAACAAAATTGGAGATGCACACTTTCCAATTTCAAAACCAACTACAAAACTACAGAAAACAAAATAGTGTGGTACTGGAATAAGGATGAACACACAGATCAATGGAATAGAACTGAACTCCTAGAAATTAATCCTTATGTTTATGGCTAAGTCAAGGGTGCAAAGTCCATTCAGTGGGAAAAGAAGGGGTTCTTTAACAAATGGTGTTGGGACAATTGGATTTCCACATGCAAAAGAGTGAAGTTGTACCTCTACCTCACACCATATACAAAAATTAACTCAAAACATATTCACTTATTGGTACTGGCACAAGAACAGGCCCATAGATCAATGGAACAGAATAGAGAGACCAGATATAAACCCAAACATATATGGACAATTAATAAACGATAAAGGAGCCATG
Source organism: Smutsia gigantea (assembly GCA_032199065.1). NCBI lineage: Eukaryota > Metazoa > Chordata > Mammalia > Pholidota > Manidae > Smutsia > Smutsia gigantea. Next base: position 358,495 of record JAVSCE010018803.1, read on the forward strand.
GATATACAATGGGGAAATCAGAGCCTTTTCAATAACCGGTGTTGGCAAAACTGGACAGCTACATCTAAGAGAATGAAACTGGATTATTGTCTAACTCCATACACAAAAGTAAACTCAAAATGGATCAAAGACCTGAATGTAAGTCATGAAACCATAAAACTCACAGAAGAAAACACAAGCAACAATCTCTTGAATATAAACATGAGCAACTTTTTCCTGAACATATCTCCTTGGGCAAGGGAAACAAAATCAAAAGTGAACAAATGGAACTACATCAAACTAAAAACTTCTGTACAGCAAAGGACACCATCAGCAGAACAGAAAGGCATCCTACAATATGGGAGAATATATTTGAAAACAACTTATCTGATAAGGGGTTGACATCCAAAATATATAAAGAACTCACAAGCCTCCATTTCCAACAAACAAATAATTCGATTAAACAATGGGCAGAGGATCTGAACAGACACTTCTCCAAAGAAGAAATTCAGATGGCCAACAGGCACATGAAAAGATGCTCCACATCGCGAGTTATCAGGGATAGGCAAATTAAAACCACAATGATATCACCTCACACCAGTGAGGATGGCCAAGATCCAAAAGACAAGAAACAACAAATGCTGGTGAGGATGTGGAGAATGGGAAACCCTCCTACACTGTTGGTGGGATTATAAATTAGTTCAATGGTTGGGTAAAGCAATATGGAGATTCCTCAAAAAACTCAAAATAGAAGTACCATTTGACCCAGGAATTCCACTCCTAGGAATTTACCTGAAGAAAACAAGATCCTGATTCAAAAAGACATACGCACCTCTATGTTTATTGCAGGATTATTTACAACATCCAAGATATGGGAGCAACCTATGTGTCTATCAGTAGATAAGTGGATGAAGAAGAAGTGGTACATCATACACAATGGTATATTATTCAGCCATAAGAAGAAAATAAATCCTACCATTTGCAACACATGGATGGAGCTTGAGGGAATTATGCTCAGTGAAATAAGCCAGGTGAAGAAAGACAAGTATCAAATGATTTCACTCGATTGTAGAGTGTAACAACAAAGCAAAACTGAAGGAACAAAACAGCAGTAGACTCAGACTCCAAGAAGGGACTACCAGTTACCAATGGGGAAGAGTTGGGGAGGGTGGGTTGGGAGGAAGGCAGAAGGGCATTAAGGGGCATTATAATTAGCAAACATAATATAGGTAGGTCATGGGGAACACAGCATAGCATGGAGAAGACAAGTAATGACTATATAGCATCTTACTATGCTGATGTTTAGTAATTGCAATGGGTTGTGGGGGGGACTTGATAATATGGGTGAATGTTGAAACCACAATGTTGCTCACATGAAGCCTTCATAAGATTGTATGTCAGTTATACCTTAATAAAAGACACTGTATTTTCATATATCAAAAAAACAAAACAGAAAAAAACATATTGACTTAAATATAAGAGCTAAAACTATAAAACTCTTAGAAGAAAACACAGTGCCAAATTTTCACAACTTTGAACTGGGGAACAAATTCTTAGAAATGACACCCAAAGCCCACGCAACAAAATTAAAAATTGGTAAATTGAACTTTACCAAAATTTAAAACTTTTATAAATCAAAGAATAAACCCGAAAGTAAAAAGACAAGCCACAGAATGAGAGAAAACACCTACAAATCATATCTGAAATGTGTTTAATAAAGAGATTATATAAAGATTTCCTGCAACTTAACAATAAAAAGACAAACAACTCAACTCAAAAACGCGCAAAGGACTTGAACAAACATTTCTCCAAAGAAGACAGATATACCAACGGCCAAAAAGCACATGAAAAGATGCTCAACATCACCATCATTAAGGAAATGCAAATCAAAAAACCACAGTAAGATACCACTTCACAGCACCACCCAGGATGGCTAAAAGCGAAAGAAAGTAAAAGAGAACAAGTTTTGGAGAGGATATGGAGAAACTGGAACCCTTCTAACATTGCGGACTGAATGTAAAATAGTGCTGCCACTGTGGAAACTAGTTGGGCAGTTCCTCAAAAAGCTAAATACAGAATCATCATATGATCCATAAAATCCATTTCTAGGTATACACCCAAAGGAATTGGCAACAGGGACTCGGCCAGATACTTGTAAGCCAAAATTCACTGCAGTTATAATTCCCAATAGTCAAAAGTGGAAAAAAATCCAAGTGTCTATCAACCAGTGCCTAGATAAACAAAATGTAGTATAAACGCATAATGAAATGTTTTTCAGTCATAAAAAGAAATTACTCTGAAACGTGCTATAATATGAATCTTGAAAGCATTATGCCGAGTGAAATAAGCCAGATAACAAAAGTACAAATAGTGTATGATTCCACTTACATGTAATATCTAGAATAAGCAAATTCATAGAGAGTATACTAGAGGTTACCAAGGGCTGGACAGAGGGGGCAAAAGGGAGTTACTGCTTAATTAGCTGATTATTATAGTTTGTTTCGGATGATGAAAAAGTTTTTGAAATAATGGTGAGTTATAAAACAGTGTAATGTCACTGAGTTGCACACTTATAAATGGCTAAATTGGCAAATTTTGTTACATATATCTTAACACGATTTTTTTTTGAAACATCAGATCATGGTGTTTCTCTGACAAAACTCTCCAAGTTTCCCATCTCCCTGAGAATGAAAACCCGAATTTTCAAAATAGCCTACAAGGTCCCACACAATCTGCCCACCCCCCAACCCCCACCCCGGGCCGCTCTTTCTCGTCTGACTTTATCTCCTACAATTCTACCATCTCACTTTTACTAGCCTCCCAGGCTGCTCTTTGAACCACACAGAGCCGGCTTCCTCAGGACCTTCGCACTTTCTTTCCGCCCCCCTCCCGTGAAGAGTCACAGGACTAGTTCTCTCATTTCCTTCAGCTCTTTACTCTAAAATTACCTCTCCAAAGAGGCCTTCCGAGAGGAAGTCTCAAGGAGGCTCTGGTGAAACTGCGATACCCTATTCCCACCCACACCCTTCATCCTCCTTTTCTTTATTATTCCCCTTAGGATTTCCACTTCCTGACATACTAGGCATCTCACCTATTGCCTATCTCTCTCCAAAACGGAAGCTCCAAAAGCTGAGAGCTTTGTCTGTTTTTTTCATCGTTGGTATTCCCAGTGCCTAGGGCAGAACTCAATAAATACTCGCTTAATTAACAAAGGGAGACCACCATTCATTGACATTGAAATCTGAGCTGCTCCACGCATTCCAACCTCCACTCCCTAAAAATTAACATGCCCATCTATACAAAGCCCGGAAGAGCTGTGACTTAAAAGACTGCTAAATTAGCATTCTAAGGATTATTACCTTTTTCCGTAGGGAGTAGTATTTTACAAACTCAAACCAATCCAGAAAACAATTTAGACTCATCCCAGAAATAAAAAATTAAGGACTGAATGGTTTGAACTCAAATTCAACGTAATTTACTAAATTACACGTAACAGGTTATCCCCCTCGATTTTATTTTGTACATATGGAGTATAAAATAATTTCTCAGTTGAGCAAATAAAGTGCTCGATTTCTGCAGCAAAGGCCGTATCCGAAAGACTGGATCTTAAGGGCACCAGTCGCGCAGGAAACCAGTCGCACAGGAAACCAGTCGCACAGCCTCAGGGCAGGAGGGAAGGAAAAGCACATTCTGACCGACAATCTCTGAGAAGGCCTGCCGGAGGTCTGGGGTACTTTTCCTGGGTGCTCGGGAACTGGAACGGCGAAGGCTGATGTTGGTTTAAGGAATCTCCCACACGCAGCCCGGAGACCTTCTCTGCGGGACTGAGCACCTCCAGCGAGGGAGAAGGCTAGAATGATGGGTACCCCAGAGTCTGGGAGTTGGTGGAAGTGGGGCTGGTGGGGTGGGGGCTGGGGAAACACGTTACCCTAAGAGCCAGTTCCACGGGGCTTCTCCTTCACCGGATGATTCGTGGAGCGCCACAACAGCAGGGCCTGGAACCCAGGCATCCAAGTTAGACACTACTTCAAGAGACTGTATTCCCGCGCTCCAGAGCGCACGCCCGGGCGTCCCGGCGCACACAGCGTGCATTAGTCGTGGGACAGCGACCTCCCGCCTCCTCCCTCCGAGGTCCGCCCCGCCCCCTCCCGCCACAGCCCAGCTGGCTCCGCGGCGCGCACGCGCAGGGGCTCTCGCTGCCGCGGAGCACCCCGGGAGGTGTAGTCCGTGCGGCGCCGGTGGGCCGGCAAGTCCTGCATCCCGGCGGAACCCATAGAAGTCGGAACACTCTCGCCGTCCGCGTCCTTATTCCCATCTTCGCACCTGCCCGGTCACTTCGGACTTGCGCTCCATCCCCACACGCTGAGCTTCCGTGAGGGAGCTCCCGAGGGCGAGCGCGAGACCCCGCGTTCCCTTCAGCGGGCTGTGCTGAGGAGGCGGGGTCCACTGCCCACCCACCTCCTCGCCCCCTCCTCTCCCGGCGGGTGTCGGGCCGGTTGCCAGAAGAGAGGCGGCGGTCCCCGCGGCGGCCGCAGAGGGGGCGGCGGCGGAGGGCGCCGCAGGCGATGCCCCTGCCCGGCCGCTTCGGCGGGGGACGGCGCGAGCGGCGGCGGCGGGGGAGCAGGCGGGGGGCGGCGGCGGCTGCAGCAGAGGGGCCCGAGAGCTGGCGGCGGAGGTGGTGAAGGGCATCGGCGGCGGTGATGGCAGTACTGATGTGAGTGTCTGCCGGCCGGGGACCCCGAGGCTGGCGGCCCCGCGGCGAGCGGGAGGCCAGGGGCGGCGGAGGGATGCTGTGTGCGCGACGCGGCGCCGCCCGCCGCCGACAGTCAGGCAGAGGCGGGAGCCGGGCTCTGCGGCGGCCGGTGCGGTGCGAGCGCGGCCCGGTGTGGGGGTCCCGGGCGGAGGCGGGGGCAGCGCAGGCCGAGGGGTGTCTGCGATTGTTCTCAACACCCCTCCCCCACCCCACCCCGTGTGTCTGTTTGTCACTTGCAGCTGAAGATGGAAAGAGCCAGGCGAAGGGGAGGCGGCGGTGGCCGCGGTCGCGGCGGCAAGAATGTAGGGGGCTCTGGCCTAAGCAAGAGTAGACTCTATCCCCAGGCCCAGCACTCCCACTACCCCCACTACGCGGCTTCAGCCCCTAATCAGGCTGGGGGCGCCGCAGCCGAAATCCAGGAGCTGGCTTCCAAACGGGTGGACATCCAGAAAAAGAGGTTTTACCTAGACGTGAAGCAAAGCTCCAGGGGCCGGTTCCTCAAGATAGCCGAAGTCTGGATAGGGAGAGGCCGGCAGGACAATATCAGAAAGAGTAAACTGACCCTCTCCCTGTCTGTGGCAGCGGAGCTGAAGGACTGTCTAGGTGACTTCATCGAGCACTACGCCCACCTGGGCCTGAAAGGCCACCGGCAAGAGCATGGCCACGGCAAAGAGCAAGGCTCCAGGAGGAGACCGAAGCACCCGGCACCCTCTCCACCAGTCTCCGTGGGGTCCGAAGAGCACCCTCACAGTGTCCTCAAAACAGACTACATTGAGAGGGACAATAGGAAATATTATCTAGACCTAAAAGAAAACCAACGGGGCCGCTTCCTAAGGATTAGACAAACTGTGATGCGGGGGACAGGCATGATAGGTTATTTTGGCCACAGTTTGGGCCAGGAACAGACTATCGTACTCCCAGCACAAGGGATGATTGAGTTTCGTGATGCCTTGGTTCAGCTCATTGAAGACTATGGAGAAGGAGACATAGAAGAAAGAAGAGGTGGAGACGATGATCCACTTGAACTCCCAGAGGGGACTTCTTTCAGAGTGGACAATAAAAGGTTCTACTTTGATGTGGGCTCTAATAAATATGGAATTTTCCTGAAGGTAAGTGAGGTGAGGCCACCTTACCGTAATACTATTACTGTTCCATTCAAAGCTTGGACAAGGTTTGGGGAGAATTTTATCAAGTATGAAGAAGAGATGAGGAAAATTTGCAACAGCCATAAAGAAAAGAGAATGGATGGCAGAAGGGCCAGTGGTGAAGAACAAGAATGCCTCGACTAGAGTGAAATTGAACTCCACCAGGCAAAATTTAAAATCACAAATTGGCTAAAAGTACTGATCCATAATCATTTGAAGAAGTTTTTCCTCTTTTCTGGCCCTTTGTTATTAGTAATACCTCTAATAGTTTATACTTCAAGGAGTCTGATTCTCATATTATACATAGAACACTATAATTCTTAAGAGAATTCCAACCTTACCAGAGCTAAATAGCTTAGTTGCTTCAACTGCTCCAGACTATTGAAGTATGCAAATCAGCACAAAATGTGACGTTCTGACCTTCTAAATACCATAACTAAGATTTACATTGCACTATGACATCATCCTAAAAAAAAGATACATACACTTAATATGGAAGTGTGAATTTCTATTTAATAAGTTCCCCAAAAAAGTATTCTATCCCTACTTCATTGAAAGCTGCTAAGCTTACCTGTAGGACAGTTACCACAGAAACAGAAATTGACCTAAAGTATAGTATATATTTATTTATAAAGCTACAAGTAGAAATATATTGTCCATTGGATAACTGAATATTAAACAAGTACTATTAAGGGATCAAATCTTAGAGTTACTATAGTATTCTATAATTTCAAATTTTGTGGTAACCCTACAGTTTATAGTTGCCATATCAAAGCCATGGGAGAGTTTTAATTGGTTATTCTAAGCTAGTTACAATCCCATCTTCACCTCTGCTTATTGTACCATATATTGCTACCGACTTTCCAAAGTTTCAGGAATTACTTTTATGTCACTGTTGAGTGGGAGGCTTCATCCTATGGCTTCGCTATGGAAATCTTGTTTTACCTTTTCATGCTAATTTGAAGGTTGTGAGAGGTTTTTTTCCAAAAATATGGACTCAAGGTGTTATATTTTATGCTGCTTCTTTAACACTATTTCAGAGGGGTTGGTGCACCAGTTAACTGATATAAAAATACATCTGTAATAATATATCTTAGTAGCACTTTTGCAATCGCTACCCTTAAAACCAGTCAACACTTCCAATATAAAACTGGTTTTTACAGGTGTTTTAATTCCAGAAGAAAAAAACATTTTTCTAAAAAAAGCATTTAGAATAAAAATTTTCAGCCTATGAGAAATATTATTTGAAGATTGATTACCACCATATTTGAAAGGAAAATTCAGGCATTTTCCAAGGTGCTTTTTATGATACTTAAAAACGTTTACTTTACCAAGACTCACCCACTTACCTGTTTTAAAAATTACTTTCCAGGAAGTGCCACAGCAATTTTTCAACACCTAAGCAATTTTTTAAACAAGTGGATATAGTGTATATGTGTACCAACCCACCCTATATTAACTGACTGAAATTTTATCTGTTGAGCTGCATTTTATTCTGAATGAAATTACAGTCTTTTATTTTGGCTTTATTCACCTCTCACACAAGAAGTTCACACAATCATATTTAAGAGCCAGACACTGATTTCAACCCCCAAATATAGCTCTCATTGATAAGAGCTGGCTGCATGGATTGAGATCAGAATGTAGCTCTTCTTTTATATGTCATAAATAATTCAAAATTACTTTTACTGTTTTTTTCCTCCAGAGGTTTGTCCCCAAATTCATTTAAGTAAGGCCACTAAGAAAAAATTATGGTATGATTAAGAAAATTAATTTCACTGGCTTATGTTACTTCAAAACAAGCAATCAGTAACCCAGACATATATGCTGGTGTTGGTTTTCAGATTGTATTTCACGTTTTCTCATGTAGTGTGAAGGAATCTCTTTGCTTCACTATAATTGTGGACCATCTGGATCACTATGGAACTGAAGGTTAGAAGATAATGTTAGTACTAGAGTTAATAGCACATGGTGGGTGTTGAGACTCTAAAAGTAGCAAGGATCTTTAAACAGTTCTAACTATTGTAGGCTTGATAAAAAGTAGTTTTGGATATATGAAGGAGTGGTGTGCACTTGAATTACTGTACTACTGATTGTTATTGCTGCCCATCATAGTGCCTATTAAAAATAATCAACCTGTCAGATTTTATGAACTGGAGCTGTTGAGTGTTCCAGTATTTGAGTGTTCCTATCACTATTGCTGTGACTGTATACTCTCTCTTAAAACCTTCCCTTCGAAGATCTTTATATCCGTTAAGTCTAAATGATTTCTTTTTTGGTTTTTAGTCTGATAAGATTTGAGTGTGTGTGTGTCTATGTGTGTGTGTGTGTGTGTTTATACCTACACATACATACTATGTCAGACTTACATATCTTTAATTCACTGCATATAAATACTGTTAGTTTAATTTCACATTAATTATTTAAGTAAAAAATTAGTTAAGCAGCCAAATTTTCTACATTGTACATATACTTCAAAGTCTTTACATCTCAGAACTAGATTGGATAAATGCAAATACACTGGCAAATGACTACACTTTAATATCATTAAGCCTTCTGCCAGTCCTTTTATTTAATTTTTTTCATAGTTAATGTATTCATTGAGAAATGAAAGGATACTATGATTTTTTGATACTTAAAATGCCCAATCATTCATTAGCCATAATCAAATAAGACCCAGTTCAAAACTCTGGTATTAGGACATGTATTGCCATGTATCTTATAAAATAAGCTACTATTCTTATCTGTGCAATATACATTTTATTTATTGTCATTTATAACATAAGTGGAGCTGCAAGTGTACATGGTATTCTTCAAAATAATAGGGTCCCTGCCTTGAAGAAATTAAACTCTTGAGGCAACTGGATGTTGGAAGTCAAAAAATAAGCATTAAAGTTAGTAACCAAAATAACTAGTTCACTGTATAATTCTGAAATGCTGATGATGTTTGCACATAATAATCTAAGCATAATGTGGTACAGACTCAAAACTGTAATAATATAAGCTAATAGTATGAAATTTGGAAACGGGTTCCTTCTAATAGTTGGCAGTGTGCTCCTAGCAATTAAAGCAGCACTAATCTGTTGCTTATATGCAAAAGATGCAATGTATTATAAAAGTATTAAAGTTCTGCCACATTTTATAATTTTCCTTGTTAAAGCCCCAAACTGCCATGTCCCTTAAACTTGAATCAAACACAAGCTTATTTGCACTAAAGAGCATGGCCAAAAAATAAATGACAGGGTGGAAAAGCTAGTTGGAACCTCTTTAAATAATTGGTTCTAATGGAAGAATTTCACATTTGTCTATTTGAAAGCTATATGGTCCAGGCAGACAATCTGTCAGTTCACTAATTTAATAAACAATGCACTTTACCTTTTGTATATAGAAGATGTACATTTATGCCACTTGACAGGTGGGGTGTGTTTCAATAATTATGTTAGAATCTGTAGGGTGATCTCTTGCATGCATATGTTTGTGTTGGGACTGCTGTACTAACAAGTTTCCATGAATCAGTGTAATGGTGAAGGCAGAAGATGCTTTTGAAACAAATGCCAATACATTTAACAAAGAATTTTAAGTAGAATTCCTATTTATATTCCTAAGGCCTAGAATCAATAAAAACCTTTTCTAGACCAGATGAGTACTGCAGTTGAGACTATATATAGTTGAGACTCCCTATAATACGCTGAAAGTTCATTTTGGAAATTTGTGCCCAAAAATTATTTTAATGGTTCTGTTTCATTGTTGAGTGTTTAAATAAAAGTGTGATTGGCTACTATGATTAAGAAAACATCCAGCTTAAAGAAAGTTTCAGATTAAGGAAATGCAAAGAACATAAAAACAATTGCTAAAATAAACATGATGTTATTTCAGAATTTTCAGGAGAACTAACTTTCACCAACCAAAAAGAGTATTGGGGGATTTAGTGTATCCTTCCATCCTAAAAAGTTCCTAAGATGTACATTTGAAAACTGGATAATTGTTGCTTAATAATAGGTTGTATGTACTTTACTATGAAACACTGTGTACTAACGATTTGAGAATATGCTATATTTACTGCATTCATTTTATATCTCTGGATAAGAATACATTATATATAGTCATCCTATCTTATCATGTATTTATATTGTAATTTTGCAAATATTTTCAGTAAAATAAACATTTATCTAAGCTGCACAATTTGAAGAGGATGAAATTGGAATATGTCCTCAGATACTCACTTTTACTAAGCAGCTGCCAATGAAAGCTGATGTATGTACTATCATTCCTTAAGATTTTGTTTCATGGTATATTTTAACACTTAAAGGAATAAGACATAATTTTAATTTTTAAGTGGTGTTCTGCATATAATTTTTTCATAAATGTGAGGGTTTTTTCCTGTTTCTTTCCAAATATCTCTCATTGGAACTATTTGTAAAATCCTATTACAAGCTTTAAATAGGGCTTTGCTTAGTTGCCATACAGTTTGAAGTCTGTCTTTACCACACGAAACATCTTTGGCAGGATGAAATCTAAAGTAAGCCACGAAGAGAAGTTAAAATTGATTTCCATGCCAACAGAATAATACAGGTATAATATTTATCACTGCCAAATAAAATTCTTAAAATCTTTCTGAAACTTCTTTAAGGATTTGAATTTCATAGACAAATGGTGGCTTACAGCTAGCCCATCAGAGGAAGAGAACCAGGATGTTAGCATACTGTTGAGACTATCCATAGTCTACAGTACTGTAGCAGTAAGATACAGGGAAATCTGTTTTTCCCAATTTAATGTCATATGAAAGTTGAGTTTTTAGATTACAGTTATTCTGTTATACTGAAATTAATGTAGGTGGATCTTAGAAAAACTGTTAGTATATTTTTTTGTATAATGTAAAAAAATATTTTATCTTAATTTGACATGATTTTTTAAATTAAACCTATTTTAATAGTGGGCTTTTAATCAATATTTTTGAATAGGGAAAGCTATATATAGTGCAGATTTTAAAAGCTACAGATAGGTAGACAGTGCAAAGTAACAACCAATGTTAACAATTTTTGTGTATCCTAGAGTTCCTGTGCTTATACAAGCATATGTGTATATACATAAATTCTTTTTAAGCATACAAATGAAAACATGTTATATACACTATCCTGTACCTGGCAGTATCAATTTTTGTTTGTTTTTGTTTATTAAAGTATCATTGATATGCAATTTTATGATGGTTTCAAACACACAACACAGAGTGGTTCAGCATTCACCCATGTTACCAAGTCCTCACCCCCTCCATTGCGGTCATGTGTATCAACATAGCTGTATAGTCATTAACTGTATTCTCTGTGCTATAGTATCAATTTTAGGTCTGTCATTTTAAGTGATTTTTTTCCCTTTCACTTAGATACCATACTTGATCTAGTTAACATAGTATTTAATTTTAACTATATTATTACACCAAGGGAACCTCAAGGAATTTTTAGTGAATTCCATTGGTGTTTACTTAAAATGCAACTATATGTATAAACTTTAAATGTATAAATATTCAGTATCCCTTCCCTATTCCTAACAACCTTGTCTTCCAATCTTCCCCTTTCTCATTCTCAAAAAATAATTGACCTTTTTCCTCAAGTATTTCAGTTTAGGATTGGCAGGATATTAAACTATTTAACCAAGTGTTATTTTAAATTAACTATGTTCTCTAATGAAAACCACCCATATTTAAAAGCTTTAACAAATATCACTGTCAATTTTTACTAATTCTGCTACTATAGTTTTATTTTTATCCAAAGACCTTGCCATTATAAGAGCAAATGAGTACTGGAACCATAGTGAAAGGTGATGTTACGATTCTATTGAAATCTTTTGATTTATTAACATGAGCTTTTATCTTTATGATGAGAAAGGTACAAAGTTATTAATCAGTTATTCATTTCACAACTTCATCAAATCCTAGACTAAACAAGAGCTAACACTAGTCCTGATTGTTTAAAACATTTGATTCCCCAATGAAAAACTCAGAGTCCATCAGGTGTTTTTTAGGACAGGATGGGGTACTATGATGATTTCGGGAGAGTAAAATTTGGGGGGCTAGGAGGTTACAAGTACAACAGAAACATCTCCATTCTCTGCTGGAAGAATATAAAACAGTAAATACAATTACTTAAAAATGAAATTAACATAATGCTTTAATAGATCCCCAAGCCCCTCCCCCCACCAAAGAAATTATAATTATCTTTTCATTCACATGAAGTGTACATTTAAAGTGATTTCTCTAATGACAGCCAAAAGAAACATATGAAACATTAAAGTTCCCACACTTGAACCCTGAAAGATACCATCTTGTTATAAATTAAAGCAACCAGAGTAAATGATTCCAATACTATCAGGAATATATTAAAGAATATGTAGGTTGAGGAAGAATTTTTTAATATGTAGGTATCTGTTACTTTTATGAAAATGTTAAAAGGCTTAAATATTAAACATTAGTTTAAACTTTGGAATAATACCTCCATAATTGGTGGCATGATTTTCTGTTTGTAAAATGAGAGAAGTGTTATTAAAAGAAAGGATCCTCTTAAACATGTATTTTTAAAGCATAAAAGAGTTTGCTCCTTTTATTTTAATGATGATCAACTCCTTATCCTTTGCAGAATCTATAACATTGGTAAAGCTGTCCAGGTATTTACTTGTTTAAACTTAAAATGGTTTATATGTATTGTTCCTTATCTAAAAAGAGGGATTAAAAGAAAGGTAAATTCACCTTTAGGAATGAGTTTTGCTTAAATTTGGGCTAAAAAAAATTTTTAATGATCTCCTGTCCTTAATCAAGGAGTTGCCCATGTTGATGCTTTCTGATAACTATGCTTTCTCAAGTTTACCTTCTTTCCAATATCCCCTGTGAGAAATTGCTTATTTTTACTGAGGCCAGTGGCATCTACCAGTAAATTAAACTTACTCATAATGAAATTAGCGCTGTTACAATGCAGTTAGTTTAGGACGTGAATTCTAAGAAATTATTTATTTAAATGGAATATACTGTTTCTTCTTTAGTGTTGTTCTAAGGTTGAGTAAGAGTTGTTTGTCATCTCATTTCTCCCCCTTGTTCTCTATTCATTGTGTTCATTGTGTCCATTATTCCCAGGTAATAATCAGGGTAAAGAAAAGGAAAAGTAATGGCTAAGAAAAGTGTTCTTAGTATTTAAAAGTTAGAGCTGCTCAAAGTGTAAGACTGAGGGTGGGGGGAAAATGCTTTCATTGATTTTTGTCTTTATCAAAATAATGGTATAAATCTGAGTATTTTATTTGATCTGATTAAAAACAATTTTTTTATCTGAGTCTCCTATATTCAGAAATATTTAGTATTTTCTTTTTCTTAGAGAAAATGGTTCATAAGGATAATGCTTTTCTTCAGGATTTTATTATTTGTTGTGGATTTGATGAGGTTGCCGCCTAGATATAGCAAAATATAAAAGGAGAAAGGTAGTGGCTAATTATTTTGCTTACGTATAACAAAAGAAAGCAATCTAATGGAAATGAGAGAAATAAGTCATTCTCAAAACTAAATCCCTATTTAATCTTAAAAGAGTGTTTGAAAAAGAATAATAAGACCTAATTCTGCCAGCGTATGGCCTGACCCTGAGCAAGTCAGTTAACTTGTGTTGGATGGCTTCCTTAACCTGAAGAATGAACACGATTGTGCTAGAAGCTAAGGTTCCCTCCCACTCTAAACTTTTAAAATTCTGTATCAATGGAGTATGAAAGAAAAAATAGATTGAGAACTCCAAGTTGGAAAGTATGAGTACAAGAGTCTCTCTTTATATTAAAAACAACCATAATAATGCAGCAGCCTGTGATGACACCCAAAAGAACATACAAACATGTCATCTTTATAACATATATATATATATATCTTTAGCCCCACAATATGAAATTTTATTTCTAGTCCTTTTTAAGACCAAATTGTTAGATCTTAACTATATAACTATCCTATGCTTTAATTTTTTAAAAACATTTTTATTACCTATATGAGGTCTCATTCTTTAAAAGCATCACTTGTTTTCTATACATCCTGTAATCTTTTACCTACTCCACCTGGCAAAAGAATTTTTAAAATTAACATCCCTTCCTGGAATGTCATTGTTCCTGAAAAAACCATAAAGTTCATTTCCTAAATAATACACTGCAACTATCATTGAGAATCAAGTACTGCCTCATACCCCTATTTCCTCAGTCCTACTGAATATCCTGTTACAAATAATGATGTTTAACAAAGAAAATCAGGAAGGATACTGAAGCTCTGTACAGTATGGTTCTACTGTAGAGCACCTGTAAATACTAGGATACAAACATAACTCATCAGAGTGTGTCTATGTTTTAGCCCTGAAAACTTCAGAGGTTGATGACTGAAGGAGAAATGAAAAGCATGCAAGATGTTTTGTCCTAGAAGTATTTCTTCAAGCACCCAGTCCTCCAGCATATGTGGTGCCACCAACACTGCCCATAGAGAAGATGGAGGAGTGACACCGTTCTCCCTAGACCTCTCGTTTTGGTGCCTATTTGTTTCATCAAAACCAGTATTTAAGAGTAGTCAACCAAGGTGTGTTTTGAGATGCATATAACCATGTGTACATTCTTAATTTCAAAAATCTGTGCACATAAAGTTCCACTGCAGAAACATTCAATATAATAAAATACTCTTTTACCTGGCGGTGGATCATGACAGCAATCTGGCTGGTCTCTCCTCAACAGATTGTATAGAGTGAATTGGCTGTTGCAGAAAATGTTTTCTCTCTTCTCTCTCCTCAAAATAGCAGATACGTTTTAGGTTCTCGATTGCTGCTGCTTCCATGTTTTTTGAAATCTAAGCAGGGTGTGAGGGAAGAGTTTGGTTTGGCAGTTCTTTTCCCTTGCCCTTTTGCAGAAACCGTCCTCAGCTTCCCATTTCAAACATTCCAGGCAACTTTACCAAAAGAGCACACCCTAAAGCCAAACTGCAAAGGAAACAACAGAACCATACGATAAATGATTTAGGAATAAGGATAAGGATGTGTATGAGCACCTAGATACAAAACATTCCTCACCATCTGCTAATTTACTTTAGTAGCTGCTGCATTTAATTTATAGGCTCTTCAGAGTAGCAGTGTGATTTGTCAGTCTAGAATTTCAACAGGACAAAATATTTTGAAAGTATGGTTGAGTTTATTATAAATTTTTTCTTTTGCTTTTTAGTCAATTCTTCAAATAGAGTAAACCATGCTATAATCAGGTGTAAAAACAGAATTCTAAAATTCCATCACTCATGACTTTGCTCTGCTTGTGCCCTCCCTTCCATATACTGTTCCCTGTTGGAAGTGGGTAAGAACACTTAGTTCTTTCACTACCACCATGGCCCCACTCCATCCTGTTTATTTGTTCAGATGACAATTAAAACACAATAAGGAAAGACTAAAACTGCTCTTTGAAAATTCAAATATTTCCCTATGGACTAGATCTATAGATTCTCAGAAAGGAGGACTACTACTACCCTCAACTAATCTCAACACTCTTACCGCATTTCTATAAAACAGTTTAGGATGAATAGAAAAATAGAGAACATTTTCACTTGGGGTGATATGGACTGAAAGGTTAGTTAATTCCAACTTTTCTCTACACAATGGGTTTCAGAAAAATATTTTGACTAGCATGATGGACAGGAAATTTCAGAAATGAACTTAGCCTCTAGTAAAATTGTACCATGACCATTTTTAAATAGAAGGTGGTACTAATAACTATTATTATTAAAGACCTACCATAAACTAGACATTGCTGGGCCCCTTATAAATATTTCTAATCCTCCTAACTCTATTATCATCCCCATTTTAATATAATTTTCCAAAGGTTTAGAAACTGGTTCAGTGTTTCAGAACTAATGCATTTGAACCCAAATTGACACCAAGCCAAACACTGTTTTCATTCAGTTAGGCCAAACTGCCTTTAAGACTTACTCTGAAATTTAATCCCCTGACTAAAAAAGCCTACCCCAACCACCACTGGTCTGCCTCAGATTTCTGGGAATTACTTTATCCAAAACTATTCCCTATACATGGGGCTAGTACAAGAAACACTTCTTATGTGAGGATTTATCTAGTTGGTTAAAGTATGGTGCTAATAAATACAACTTGCTTGATCTTTAGCATAGTTTACAGGTTGAACCTCTAATCCTGAACAACTATTTCAAATAAATGTCAATCATTTTTTAAAGGGATCAGATGATGACAGTATTGATGGATTATCCCAATTCTACCTTTAAAGAGCAGAGAGGAGACAAATTACTATTAACTGTGTGTCTACAGTTTCATTTTCATGAATCAAAATCAACAAGTTATATTAAATAGGTTTGAAAATAAGTAATTAATATTAGAGTTTTATTGTTTGTGGCAACTTTCTCTGCCATCTTACTCTTCCTACATCACTCCATTATTTTCATATTTAATTACCAAGTTTCCTCCTCTTTTCCTTAACTCCAGCAGGACAAATTGAGATGACTGCCCTATTTACAGATACACATTTTTCTCCATTATTTTAGCCAGTGGTTTTCAAACTTTAGTGTGATTAAGAATCACCTAGAGGATTTGTTAAACCACAGATGGCTGGACCCCACCTCCAGAGAGTTTCTGTTCCATAGGTCATGGGGTGGGGGGTGAGGATCCAAAAATTGTACCTCTAACACCCAAATGAACCTACAGTGCTGATCTGTGGACCACACTTTAAGAACCATTGCTCTAGATTGGTCTGATTTTACCTTAGCTACAAAAGACAGTGAAAGAGAAATTTGGTCAAAATAACTATAGCATCTTGGTAGAAAGAAAACTCCGTACTACTCATTCTGCCTTGAGAGGTTTGCAGATCATAAAACAAGCAACCTTTTTTATAAACTGGCTAGAATTTAGGCAAACATTTCTTCTCTTTTTATCCTTTCATTACATCTAATAGCTTTTCTTACTTCCCCTTGATTTTTTGACAGCTATATTGAGATAATTCTGATAGGGATTAACAATTATGAATCCCTATCTGCAAAGCTTAGCTTTCAAATCTATGGAAACTGAAACAGATTTTTAAATTTATTACATAACTGTGTTATGTAAATCTTAGTAAAGGAAAGTGAATGATTTCTATACTCAACAATTACTAATACAAGTTTTAGTGAATATTAAATATTAGGACTTGGAGGGACCTTAGAATTAGTTAAGTCCCTCAGTTTTATATTTTGTAATATATATCATGTAGCTCAAATGGTTCATAATTATTGAAATAGGCTAAGTAAAGGTTAAAGCTTAAAATGCTGATTATCTCTTAAGATATATGTGGTAAGAAATATGCTAATTTATTTTAAAAGCATATAATATTTTTACTATCTTCCTGTGTCCAGTGTGGGTAGGATAGAGGAAGTGTATATATTCTGTAATATATTTACGGTACTTTTTACAAATTAATAATTGGACCTATTGACTTAAATTTAGAGATACTTCACCTGCACATTCATTAAGCATATCACCTGAAAATGTAATTAACATGTTTTAAAATAATTTATATTACATTTGCCAACCCATGGACATGCTATAATAAATGTGTTGATCAAAATTAATAAAACCATATTTTATACATAAATGTATATAATTACTATATATGACTGTACATAACCTAATAACAGTCATTCTAGTGGAAATACTATTATTACATCCTATTAGAAATACTAAATTAATTCATATGTAGATATTTGGCAGTTCTGCAAGTTCTCTTTTCAACTACCCCTTAAATGGTTAGTGCTGCAAAACAATGAATTCCTAATTGTGAAAAAGATTAACTACTGACGTAACAGAGATAGTCACCAACTCAAAACAATTATCACCGGCTGTGTAACTTTCTTTAAAATTCTCTATCTTGTTTGTATTATAGCTACAATTTAAATTTTAGATATAAAAAAACAAAGTCTTAGAATTATAATCTGAGTGGGTTTTCAGTCAGAAAGAGATTTATAGTAGATTGATAGAAGACTTCAGCTCAACATGAGAGCAAACTTTAAGAAGTGGTATTACTTCCCTATTACTGGAATTACTTAGAGACAAGACATGCATTTATTGTAGGATGCATAAAGGGAATTAATAAATCAGAAAAAAATTAAACTTATTACTTGGAAGATTCTTTTGAACGCTGAGAAACAGAATTTCTTGGGAATGGTACTTAGAACTTTAGTGTTCAGGTCTTCTGTTAATTTACCAGGTTGGATAAAGTAATGTGGTCTCAAATTTCTAGTAGTATTCTGAAAACATATTAAGAAAAAACTTATTTTCTCCCACCTCTTATTATTGCAAAACAGCATAAGAAATTGTTTTCAAACTTTCATGAGCTTTGCTAATTAAATGAATTAGTTAAAATGGGTTTATGAAATTAACCTTGCAAAATTAAGTCTAGCTTTTATAATTTTCATAAGAAAATGTTCACTTTTAATTATTTTCTTCCAGAAACAATTATATGAAAGAATAAATTTAGTATGTATATTGCTATTTCAAAAATACCTCCTATAGGTTTATTTGGAGAGACATGAGTGATAACAGTAATTTGGAAAATAAATTATTGGGTATTATCAAATAAAGTTTTCTTTATAAAAATTCAGGTTAAATTCTGTTTAAAAGTTGAAGCAATAAATATTTTCATGCTGTTTTTTTCTTGCACAACTAATTTACCAAGATGGAATGAAACAACATAGTTTGTGAATTTCATCTTAAATTTTCTGTATTAGAGAACAAGTTTCCAACTAAAGTATTTTATTGCTGCAAATAATATGTATGCTGCTCCCCTGTAGAGTCTCAAGGCTTTGTAAAGGGCAAAAGGGTAGGTGGCAATAATTATCTAAGTTCAGGGATCTAGTATGAACCAATATTAAACTCAGTTCTCATTTGTAGGGTCCACTTGTCAGTTGTCACTTCTTTCAGTTGCCTGTGCTTTCTTGTGATACTGTAACATTTCCAGATTTCAGTGGACAACTAATAATACATTGAGAGAGAGATCTGAGTAAACTGAAGTGTATTACACCAAAGCCTTTAAACTATGTCTGTATTAAACATTTCCAAATATTTAGCTAAGTAAATTTTACTCTGCACAAACGTTAAGTGTGTATGTGTGTATGTGTAAAATTATAGAAAGCCCCATCTTTTACACACACCCCTTTCCATGCTCCTGGAGAACTAAAGATAAATTGGTTTCATTTTGTTTGTTACTACAATTGACGTAGTAGGACTGCCCTAAAATGCTATTTTGAGAATTTGAATTCTGCATTTAGAGGGAAAGAGAGAAGAGCTTTCATGCCAAATATTTACTATTTGTCATCCCTGCTTTAGAGCTATAGAAGTTCTCATTGTAGCTCTAAAAACTTCAATCTTAGACAGACAACTGGCTCTTGCAACACAACCTGCCATCTGACTCACCTAGGACTATATCTCTTCTAATACTTCCAAGAGATTATTGTTATCCAACATTCACTCCTTTAAAACTGCAGAGGATATCCAGTGCGCCTCTGAGGAACTTAAAGAATCATGGCCGTGATGTCTTCAGGAACACTCTTAAGCATTAAAGAAAAAATTCTGTTTTTGACTCTAATGAGTTCTTACCTCCATCACAATGACAGCAGTTTCTCCCTTTAAAATTTAGCCCAGACATTCTCAAACGTCAGTGTACATAGCATTTTAAACACACAGATTGTGGTCCCCATCCCCAAAGGTTCTGATTTGGTTGGTCAAGAGTGGGGTTCAGGAATCAGAGACTGTCTCTTTCTGATGTAAGTGGTCTGGAGGCCATTCTTCGTCATCGACTTAGGCTTCAATCCGTTTTTCTATATAATTTTTCCAGCTGAATTTGTTTAGTCTTTAAACTGCCAGCCATGATTTTTTGGTTTTGCTATTAACAAGCAATAACTATGGCTCACATTAAAATAAGACCCTACATACATAAATCCAAGTATTTAAGATTTTGTACTATCTTGTTGTCTAGCTTTTTGGGCAGTGATCACTAGAATTGCTAATTTCTCTCCCACCTCCTAAACTCAAATTCAAACTACTTGCCATCTGATCACTGCTTGCATAGTTCCGATTTCACAACCAACCAGAGTCTCTCCAGCCTGAGCCCAGTCCAGAGGTGATTTGTCTTTTGCTTCTCACAAGCTGACCCTCTAAATCTCAAATGACTTCCGTCAATTTTTTTTTAGATAAAACGTATATTTGATTAGTGGAAAACATAACCTTAGTCAATCTTCTGGTCTTGCTCATTTTTTTTTAATTGTGGTTTAAAAAAAGCACATAACATAAAATTTACCATCTTATCCATTTCTAAGTGTATAGTTCATTAGTGTTAAGTGTGGTCACTCTGTTGTACAAGCTATCCCCCGACGTTTTTCATCTTGCAAAACACTCTGTGCTAATCAAACAACTCCCCATCCCCTGGCAACCACTATCCTATTTGCTTCTCAACCTTTTTTAGAATAACCAAGATATTTGCTTAACCCTTCTTCCATCAATTATGGGTTTATAGTTATCACCACTTAGCTCTGCATGTATAATCCTTATACCTTGTGCTGTTATAATTCTCATGTGTAAAAAGATTTATAATTACAAAGCAATTGGGCTTATATTAAGAGATCCTTCTAATCTTTGGGTGACTGCAAATGAAGGATATTTTATCCTGGAAGCTTTCCAGTGACTTACAGGGACATTAACCCTTTATTCCCCATGGGACCTAAGGGGTGATAGAGGGATACTTTGGGCTTGTTTGTTGAAGATTTGAAATGAGAGTTACCAGGGGAATTCGGCTTAACTCCTGGAATTTCTGTAGATCTAGGATTGTTTTCTCATTGCTTGTGTAGTAGATTGGAAATTTTTCTGGAGTTTGACAGTGTTAATGTTCACTAAATGCTTCCAAGATCTTTGCTTAGAACAATACTAAGTATTTTCTTAGTGCCTTTAAGCAGCTTTATTAGAAACATAATTTGGGAGAAACTAGGCATAAATAAAAATGCATTTTCTGCAAATGGAGTGTTTCAAATGTCATTTTGGAAATAACTGGCAGTAAGAAAAACCTCAACCCAAGAAATATTCTTAAAAGTTTTTCTTCAAAAGATTTCTCTTCTTCTGTTATCAAAATGTTTTCAAGAAATCAATAAAGTTTGACATCATGAAGGAAATATCCATCTAAATAACCAGAAATGCTATAATTATCAGTATTATGGTTGACCTAGAAGAAACATCTACCTTTTCTTGACCTAGATCATCTTAGAACATGAAAACTAGTTGATCATGATTCTTGGATAATGACAACTGAATCTTCATTTTATGAATTTAACAACTCATAATATCAATGCATTCATAAAGAAATTTTTTTTAGATAAATGCAGTCTTATTTCGGACAACTTTGAATGATTCCATAATTTTTGTAGCACCCAGATTTTTTGTTAACAATTTGCAACATATTGGTAATATTTACTTCAAAGAAAAATCTTTAAAATTGAATATCATTATTCCTTTGATTTCTACTATAAAATTAGAAATATTTTCTCCATCAGGGCGAAAAAATTTTGAGATGTAAAGATTTAGTGTAAGAGTTATACTGCATCTGATTCAGTAACATACTAAGGCTTTACTTTTTTCCTTTGATGTGCTCCTGTCAATACTTAAAGATCTTTCTTTGTTGCTCACCACAATCACCCTAAATCACAGAAATTCATTTAGTGCCCAGCAGTCGTCAGGGTGCACGCTGCTAGCAACCTCAAACTAAATCTCTTCTCCATTTATAGTGTCTAACATAAGCTAGGCAATATTTTTCCAAAAGGAATCTTTATCTAATACAGTCAACTCCAGCCTGAATATATCCCAGGTTCTGAGCCTTTTTTTTTGACATTTACCTACTTTACCAATTATAATATTAAATTTATATAGAATAAAAAATCCTTTTGATTTATTGCAACTAAGGTTAGTTTGCATTATTGTTCTTCAAGCATTATTAAATTGTACTCCTATCTAAGGGATCCTTAGGATCATTAGGTGCAATTTGGTATGTTAGTCACCATTTATTGTTCGACTCATTTTTTTTTTGGCCAGTCAATAGCTATTTATTTAGGGCATACTTATTTCAGTGAGATAAAAGTCTCTCTACAATCTTTCATTTAACCCACACAAAAAAACTCCAAGATGATAGTTCTGTAAGGTAACAAACAGTTGTCCCAGCTAAAGAGAAACATGGTTAATGTCCCTCAGACAAAGAACACTCAGTTCTTTTCATAAAATAAACTGGATTCGACTCATTTTTTTAAAAAGAACCAAATATTATATTTAGTGACATACCAAGCTTGAATTCAACCGGCACCTCCCATTAAGGTGATATGCTTCTGATGAGACATATTACATAACATCTACATTTCATTGGATGGAAATTTTTTTATATTTTATGTGAAAATTTTAATCACAAGTAAGCCCAGAACTTGATTCCTAAATTAGATTTTTAATAATTCAATTCTGAATGGCAACTTAGCTTTAATAATTTTGTTACAAAATAACTATAAAAATGAATGTGAATGCCAAACTACTCTATTTGTGCATAATTAATTAAGCCAAAAAAATTTAGTGTGTATCATTTGCAGTATTATGTCAAGCTTTCATGGAATTTAAGAATCCCAAGGGCTCACCTTTGCCCTCCTGATGTGTGGCCGTGTGGTGCAGAGGTACAGGTGCTGTGCTATCGTTCGGAAGTCCTGACTCTGTGCCTTCTGGCCGGGCATGTGGCAAGTCATTTCACCTCTGCGGACCCCTTGCTTAGCAACCACTTGTGGGGATTCAATCACAATAGATGATCCTTTGAAACTTTCAATTCCTATAGCCCTGGAAATCAGTGAAACTTCTTTTCAAGATACCTTTGACTTCCTTCCGTGCGGCCTTTTCTCATTTTTCTCCAGATCCTCTTTGTTGCATCTGACATTTATTGATGATCCTTTCGTTCTTGGCCTCCTTCATATTCACTTTGCTTTAGTGAAGTGTTTCAGGGTACTCTTTCTCCTCCTTTTCTACTAAGTTTAAAAAGCAGAGGCTGTTTCTTCCTCTTTTCTGTTCCCCTCTACTATGCTGATGTCTTAAGTCATCTCTTCTTACTAAATCACCGTTGTACCTGTTCTGTTTGCCTCTGACGTCTTCTGGCTTCAGGATCACAGTACTGAACAGAAATCCAAATGGCAACAAGTGGGAACAAAAGTGATCATTTTTAAACCTGATAAGAAATGCTATGTCATTTTATTCCAAAGACTGACTCACAAATTAAGTTACAGAATATGAGACCTTTTGTTTCCTGCACATCCTATATTTCACTTCAGAAATATTCTGTCACCTGCTTCTTAGACAAATGATCCAGTTCTCTTCAAACACATGGAACGTTGAGCGGCTGCTCTGTGCCAGGCCCTATACTACGGACTAGAGGCACAATAACTTACAAAAGAAAAATATTCCACTGCCATTAGCTTTAAGGGTGCCATGTCCAAAGTCATTTGATTCAAAACAGCTTTCAGAGCCCAAACTGTCATTTTTTTTTTCATTCAGCAGATGTTCATCTCAATACTTGCCATGTGCCAGGCACTGTGTTGGTATCTATGAGAAATGTGCTTGAAACTCTTATATAATACCATGTGTTATTTTTTTCTATTTAACAATTTATCCTTTAACTATGATTAATTATCTACATTCTGTTATAGTGCTCAACATACACTTCACTGATGCAAATATAAAGAACTACAATGATCCTGTTTTAAACAGTAATTCTGTCTTTCCCATTCCAAATCTCATTCAGTGCCCTAGCATGAAAATAATAATTCCATTTCATCTCATGTGCCTACTGCATTCAAGTGGTTATGCCTTCCTGAGCTCTAGGTTGCAGATGATTGTGAAGCTCCATGCAGGCTTATCAGAAAAGACTACTGTGATTTCTGTGTGTGCTTGGGAGAAGATGAGGGAGGCAAGGATTAGTAACATTCATATCACTATCTGTCCTCCCTGCCCTAGGCTTCAGTAGCCATCCTCACTGTAATTTTATTTCACTCTCATAGCACATACAACATTTTCACAAGCTACCCTTCTCTCCAAATGTCTAGATTTACAAAAATCTATATTATTCTCAACTATGAATATTTCACTGATGTCTTAGCCAAATGAATAAGCCTGATTCTACTGTGACTATGTTAGTAAATCAGAAGTTGTAATGATTTTCTGTCAATACATTGCAATGAAGAACCATTAATGGATTAATCCAATTAGTTACTGATACAAGAGATCCGTTTCTCAAAGTTTTTCCGTAACAGGCCATTAATTTTGAAATATTTTCTAATTATTTTAAATATAAAAAGAATATGGAATTTTATATCATAATTTACATATAATTGGACATATTTTTCAAAATTCTTTCACATAATTATCTCATTTCATACTGGTGAACATATCTATATATATGACATTCTCTTTATCCAGTCATTCATCTGTTAATGGACACTTAGGTCTATATCTTAGCTATTGTAAATAATGTGCAGTGGAATAGGGGTACGTATATCTTTTCAAATTCCTGTTTTTGTTTTCTTTGAATACCCAGAAGTGGGATTGCTGGGAGGTATGGTAGTTCTATTTTTAATATTTTGGGGAACCATACTATTCTCCACAGTGGCTGCACTCAATTTACATTCTCACCAAGAGTGCACAAAGGTACCCTTTTCTCCACATCCTCACCACCACTTATTTCGTCTTGTTGATATTAGCCATTCTGACAAATATGAGGCGAGATCTCACTGTGGTGTGGATTTGCATTTCCCTGATGATTGGTGATGTTGAGCACCCTTTCATGTGTCTATTGGCCATCTGTATGCCTTCTCTGAAAAAAATGTCTCTTCAGATCCTTTGCCCATTTTTTAATCATGTATTTTTGTTGTTGAGTTGTCTGTAACAGGATATCAACCCCTTATCAGATGTATCCTTTGCATGGATCTTCTCCCATTCAGTAGGTTGCCTTTTCATTTTGTCGATGGTGTCCTTTACTGTGCAAAAGCTTTTTAGTTTGATGTAGTCCAAATTATTTTTGCTTTTGTTGTCCTTGCCTGACAATACAAATCCAAAAACATATTGCTTAGACTGATGTCAAAGAGCTTACTGCCTATGCTTTCTTCTAGGACTTTCATGGTTTCAAGTCTTATATTTAAGTCTTTAATCCATTTTTTATTTATATTTGTATATGGCATAAGAAACTGGTACAGTTTCATTCTTTTGCATTTATTGAAGAGACTTCTTTTCTCCATTATTTATTCTTGCCTCTTTGTCATAGATTGATAATGTAAGTGTGTGTTTATTTCTGAGTTCCACTTTTGCTCCATTGGTCTATGTGTCTGTTCTTGCACCAGTATCATACTTTTTTGATTGCTATAGTTTTGTAGTATAGTTTGAAATCAGGGAGCATGATACCACCAGCTTTGTTCTTTCTCAAGACTACTTTGGCTATTTAGTGTATTTGTGGTTTCATACAAATTTTAGGACTATTTGTTCCAGTTCTGTGAACTAAGCACACATTTTCATAGCTAATTTAAATAATTTTTTGAAATGCATTCTAGGTATTTTCCTGTTTTCATCTCCTCTTTAGGCTCAATTCTGCACTCAATGTACTGTTGGCTTTGGCCCTTGCAGAAGGCATATCATTATACTGGTTCTCAAAATATACAAACCACTTGCCTAGACTGCAGCCTCTTGCCTCTAATTATTGAGTGTTTGACCCTCTCTATTCTTTATTCTTACTACCTGAGCCTCCCACCTTATCTTGACCCTAATGACTAGAATATAGATTCTGTCCTGTCCTGCTGTCACAAGTCTTGTCATGGCACCTGCATTGCAGTGCAGCCTTCAAAAAATGCTCTTTTGAAAATTTAAGAGATAAAACTACTGCATTTGCACAGTAATTTTAGTTAATAATTAAAAATCAACTAGAGAATTTTTTCCTATCCTATGAACAAAAGATATATGACCACATAATAAGATGGAAGCAGGTTTTTTTCAAAAACCTGTTTAAAAAGGATGTTCCAACTTTTTATCAAATTAACTCAAGAGCCCACATCTCATTTACATCATTACACCATGATTATAGTTGTTAACAATGAAGATTCTAGGGCACCGAAGTATTTCCATTCATACACAGAATTTGATCATGCTCACTATATTGGATTTATTCTCTATTCAGTAGGATTCCATTTCAATAGAATTAAAAGCAATGTGGTTACGCTCTGTTGACTACGAAATGCCATTAAATAAATGACCTTGCCCCTGGCATTCCCAGTTAGCCATGGTTTTGCAGCATCACTGAGAAATTAGCAAGATGAATTCCAAATTCTTAAATGCATATTAAATTTTTCTGTCCCTATATTTCTGTGGCCATAAGAGTTTCGTATAGGCTTAATCTGCACAAAATAAAAAGATCAATTTATCTAGGATTATCAAGAAGTTCCACATGGGCTTTTTGCTGTAAGAACAACAAAACAATAATAATTTTAATCCATTTCTTCCTCCTCCTTAAGCAACAGCAGTAATTTCAGCTGTATTTTTAGGTGCTAAATGACCCCAGAGTTATCAAGCAGTCTCAGTGACCTTAGTACAGAATAGTAAAGTGACCTTAGTACAGAATAGTAAAGAGCACAGACTTCATGTCAACCTAGTTGGATCTGGGTTCAGGTCCAAATACTGGTCACTCACCATATGTAATTTTGGGCAAATTACATAAAATTATAGGATTACTGCAAGAATTTGTTCAGTCATTCATTGTATACTTATCAGTGACTCACTATGTGCCAGGCAATCATCTAGATCCAGGGACAGCATCAACATCAAAATAGATTAAGGTTCTTTAAACTCACAGAACCTATCATAAACTAGAATTCCCTTAAAGAAAATTAAATGTCTTAAGATATATGAAGCTATGAGCAAAATTTCTGTCATATAATAAAAACATTTAATAAATACTAATCACAGCATGATTAATTCTTCCCAACCCAGAGAATGGATGGTTCCCCAGAAAGTATAACAAAATTATGTGAAGTTGATAGGAGCCTCCTTTGCCACAGAAATTTTCAGGTATAGCGGTGGCAGGAGGGTTGAGCTAGTCATAACCTCTTGAAACTACTTACACACAAATATAAAAGTGCACAACTGTGTAGGCAGGCTTATCTTAGGAAACAAAAAACACTAACTTGTAAACAATGTCCTTTAGTGTCATTAGTTGAGTTTTTAAAACAGGAATTTTTTTTTGGTATCATTACTGTACAATTATTTGAACAACATTATGGTTACTAGACTCCCCCTATCATCAAATCCCCAACACATACCCCATTACACTCACTGTCCATCAGCGTAGTAACATGCTATAGAATCACTACTTGTCTTCTCTGTGTTATACTGCCTTTCCCGTGTCCCACCCCGCTACATTATGTGTGCTAATCGTAATACCCCTTTTTCCCCCTTATCCCTCCTGTCCCACCCATCCTCCCCAGTCCCTTTCCCTTTTGTAACTGTTAGTCCATTCTTGGGTTCTCTGGGTCTGCTGCTGTTTTGTTCCTTCAGTTTTTGCTTTGTTCTTATACTCCACAGATGAGTGAAATCATTTGATACTTGTCTTTTTCCGCCTGGCTTATTTCACTGAGCATAATACCCTCTAGCTCCATCCATGTTGCTGCAAATGGTAGGATTTGTTTTCTTCTTATGGCTGAATAATATTCCATTGTGTATTATGTACCACCTCTTCTTTATCCATTCATCTACTGATGGACACTTAGGTTGCTTCTATATCTTGGCTATTGTAAATAGTGCTGCAATAAACATACGGGTGCATATGCCTTTTTGAAACTGGGCTCCTGCATTCTTATGGTAAATTCCTAGGAGTGGAATTTGTGGGTCAAATGGTATTTCTATTTTGAGTTTTTTGAGGAACCTCCATACTGCTTTGCACAATGGTTGAACTAATTTACATTCCCACCAGCAGTGTAGGAGGGTTCTCTTTTCTCCACATCCTCGCCAACATTTGTTGTTGTTTTGTCTTTTCGATGCTGGCCATCCTAACTGGTGTGAGGTGATATCTCACTGTGGTTTTAATTTGCCTTTCTCTGATGATTAGCAATGTGGAGCATCTCTTCATGTGCCTGTTGGCCATCTGAATTTCTTCTTTGGAGAAGTGTCTGTCCTCTGCCCATTTTTTAATTGGCTTATTTGCTTTTTGATTGTCAAGGGGCATGAGCTCTTTATACAATTTGAATGTCAACCCCTTATCGGATATGTCATTTATGAATATATTCTCCCATACTGTAGGGTGTCTTTTTGTTCTACTGATGGTGTCCTTTGCTGTACAGAAGCTTTTCAGCTTGATATAGTCCCACTTGTTCATTTTTGCTTTTGTTTCCCTTGCCCGGGGAGATATGTTCATGAAGAAGTTGCTCATGTTTATGTCCAAGAGATTTTTGCCTATGTTTTTTTCTAAGAGTTTTATGGTTTCATGACTTAAATTCAGGTCTTTGATCCATTTTGAGTTTACTTTTGTGTATGGGGTTAGACAATAATCCAGTTTCATTCTCTTCCATGTAGCTGTCCAGTTTTGCCAACAGCAGCTGTTGAAGAGGCTGTCATTTCCCTATTGTATATCCAAGGCTTCTTTATCATATATTAATTGACCATTTATGCGTGGGTTTATATCTGGGCTTAAAAGAAGAATTTTATATCTAAAAGTCTATGCTATCATGTATGAATTTGTTGTAGTTTTACAAAAATCGTCAATTTATATTTGTGTGATTTTTATGTCAACAATAGCAGTAACAGCAAAAATGTGTGGCTTAGGGGCTTCAGAGCATTGCTTTTCTTTCTTTCTTTTTTAATAATTATGTATGTGCCTATGCTTTTCTTTTTCAATAATATTGAATTTTTAATGTTCAGTAAGAAGCCACTGTGTAAGAAATGGCAATTTGAGGGAAATGAAAACATTCATTCATTTTTATTCAACAAGTACTGAGTCCCTCCCAAAAGCCTGGCATTGTGCTAGGGAAATTGCTTACTTATTTTTTCATTTTTCCCCTCTAATCTCAGGTGGAGATGACAATAAGTAGTAAAATTAGGTATTTTAGATATTTTCATATGATATGTGGATTTAAGACAATATACCTTTGGTGGGCTTGAATTGGAATTACACAAAAATAGATCGGAGAAATAATTCTCTGGCTTTCAATTAACAGTTTTAATTTTGCCCATGAACAACTGGCATCATTTGTAGATAAACTCTATTCAGCATATTACTATTATTTTCTCAGCACCAATAGAATTTTTTTACTTATTTATTTTAGAATTGTCAGGTGGCACAGTGAGGTTATTTGTGTAGGAACTGGGAATTCATTTGATATTTTGACTCTGACTTTAAAGTTGATGAACACATGGCCCCTTAGATTTGAAGTGGTGAGGTAATCATTATAAATGCCTCATCACTGGCATCCCAAATGGCTTTAAAATATGATAAATTACATACACACACACACACATATGTACTCTTGATTATGCATACACACACACACACACACACACACACATATATATACATTTGATTATGCACCAAGTAGCATAAAGTAAAACCTTGTTTCCTTCCCGTCTAAATGTTTGAAGTTCACCCATCTCTTTTATTTATTTATTTATTTATTTTTTGTATCATTAATATACAATTATATGAGCAACATTGTGGTTACTAGATTCCCCCTATCATCAAGTCCCCACCACATACCCCATTACTCTCACTGTCCATCAGCGTAGTAAGATGCTATAGAATTACTACTTGTCTTCTCTGTGCTATACTGGCCTCCCCGTGCCCACTCCCCTACATTATGTGTGCTAATCGTAATGCCCCTTTTTCCCCCTTATCCCTCCCTTCCCACCCATCCTCCCCAGTCCCTTTCCCTTTGGTAACTGTTAGTCCATTCTTGGGTTCTCTGAGTCTGCTGCTGTTTTGTTCCTTCATTTTTTGCTTTGTTCTTATACTCCACAGATGAGTGAAATCATCTGATACTTGTCTTTTTCCGCCTGGCTTATTTCACTGAGCATAATACCCTCTAGCTCCATTCATGTTGTTGCAAATGGTAGGATTTGTTTTCTTCTTATGGCTGAATAATATTCCATTGTGTATATGTACCACCTCTTCTTTATCCATTCATCTACTGATGGACACTTAGGTTGCTTCTATATCTTGGCTATTGTAAATAGTGCTGCGATAAACATAAGGGTGCATCTGTCTTTTTGAAACTGGGCTGCTGCAGTCTTAGGGTAAATTCCTAGGAGTGGAATTCCTGGGTCAAATGGTATTTCTATTTTGAGTTTTTTGAGGAACCTCCATACTGCTTTGCACAATGGTTGAACTAATTTACATTCCCACCAGCAGTGTAGGAAGGTTCCCCTTTCTCCACATCCTCACCCATCTCTTTTAAATACTAGTAGTTTACTACTACTCAACCAGTGTCATTCATCTTTGGGGAACCAAAAAGAGTGAAAGTCATGCTGCCATGATCACTCTTAAGCAGCATCTGAACCAAGTTCTCATTAATTTTTTTTAATGCCTTCGTAAATTAGTATTTTCACAATACTGATAAACCTGACTTGGAAATCTTTTTCTGTCCTAGGGTGCATTTTAAACATAAGATGTTTTACCTCCTTTTTCACAGCTGATACGTTTAGTATGGTCCATAAAAAAGAATTTGCCTTCTTTTTCTCTTCAGTAACAAAAAACCTGTTGTGGCTCAGCGATCTGGCATAAAATCCATGCCCCTGTAGAGTGTTGGTCATGGATCCCTAGGATATGCTGCTCTCTGTGGCACAGTGTGAAGGGAGAAGCTTTGAAATGAAAAAGAAAATGAAAAATGATGCCTAACCTCTGATTCTTTAGCAAGAATATTGTGTTTAGTGGTAATGCCTTTTAACATCTTATAATACAGGTATAATTTACAGACAGTGAAATGCTCAGATCTTAATATATCACTCAGTTTTGACAAATAATCAAGACAGAACATTTTTCTCACCCCCAGAAAACTCCCAGTCAATGCCTCACCCTCCCTGCTTCTCAACTTCCAAAAGCAACTGCTGATCGTATTTCTATCCCCATAGGTTAGTTTTGTCTATTCAGGAATTTCATATAAATTAGCAAGTATTTTTGTATTTGGTTCCTTTCACCCAGACTAATATTTTTGAAATCATCTATGTTGTTGAGTTTATCAGCACAGTTCCTTCCTACTGCTGAAAATACTTTTTTAAAGTGCAAAAAATAAGCAGACATTCACTGAGTATCTTGACACATAACTACTATTAAAATCAGGACAAGCCTGTAGTGAGAATGGAGGGGACAAAATACCCTCTAATTGTACTATTAAATAACAGTATCCCTAACATTCAAACAACTCTCCCACCTTAATTAATGTCATATTCATCAAGAGGTACTCTTATGAGAGACTCTAAGTTATTCTATTAAAAACAGAGATATGGGCAGGTGTACTCCAGCAGTTTCAATGGCCATAGGACTGTAACTGCTTCTGTCACTTTATACATCTATGTATTTGACCTCAGAAAATAAATGTAAACAATAATTCCAGGTAAGGAAATGCTTTTTAGGATAGCTGTATTATCAAAACATGCTGGAAAGAACGCTTGCATTGTTTATCCATACGGTGATGCCCCTGTGGCTTTTATACACCTACCAAATTATATAACACAGACCTTAGGAATTCAGTTCTATTATTGGAAACTCATTTTGATCTGTAACTTACATAAGTGAAAGGAGAGTAGATACAAATGAGAGCCACATCCAGATTGCATTTTGTTTTTCTGAAAGCTCTAATTGAATTTACCTACAATTTTCCATTTTAAGCAGAGTCATTGAGACTCTGGGAGCAGCAAAGATTAAATTTAAGCAAAGATTATACTGTGGAAACCTTCATAAGACTGTATATCAATGATACCTTAATAAAAAAATTTTTTTAATAAAATTAAAAAATTATACTGTGATCCTAGGGAGCCACAGTATATTGTGTACTGCTAGGTCCAAAGAGTGAATTTTTACTATCTGCTGTTACCTTTTTCAAGAGAATTCTGTTCTTACCAAAAGGAGCATGAATTTGGACATAAGTAAATAAAGGAGAGGGCTGAGCTGGCTTTGGCTAGTCCACCCCAGTTCTTGCCATCTCCACCTTTATGATCCTAAAATAAGGAGCTGCAGAACCACAAAGAGATACCAAAACAGGAAGTCACATACCACCTGCATACACAACAGGCACCTTCCTAAACTGGTGGAAAGTTATGATGGCATTTCCAGTGTTTAAGCAACTACTCAGCCAGGGGAAGAACAGCCACATAGTCATCCAGTGCTCTTATCAGTTCCTTGGGAAAATGCACACAAATGAGATGAGAAGTCTTGCCGGATTACTGAGAGAATATTAATAAATTTTCAGATGAGCCTCATTCTCTTAATCCCTCACATCCACTTACATTCTTGTTTTTTTGCCTTTCTTCCTGCACTGCACACACGTCCTGTCCTTCCCCCTCTCACACTTACTTCTCTCCTTGTGGTTCCTAAATTACCTGACCACATTCATATTTCATTCTGATAATTCCAAAAATACTGAAATGAAACTTCCCTTGAACATAACCTACTTTTGAATTTGGCCTAAGTCTTATTTCTCATAAAAGGACAGTTACATTTGAATTACCAAGAGAATCTCATTAGTATAATTTAACCTGTAAGGAGGGCTTGCATGCTATCATACTAAGCCTCAAGGATATATGTTCTAAACTATAAAGATGATTAACTACTTTTGAGCAGTCAGCATGAATTCTCTAAGCAGTTCGTTGCCATTTTAGTTGTAGCAATTAATTCTAATTAACTGCCAATGATGTTTGTTGCCATGTGGAAAAAATGAGAGTATGGCCCTGTTCCCAACTGACTATGAATAATGATATCAGTTTAATGTTAGAAGAGTAAAGAGGTCTTAGGTCAGGAATTATAAGCCCAATTTCCCAGTGAGTATCCTCTGTTTGAAGGGTTTTGAAAAGTTCCAGCTTAGCAGAAAATAAAGCTGGTAGTAAATCTTTCCTTATTCCATGTATTTATGGTTCTAGCTAATAAAAGATTTTTGCTTCCTGGTTTTGGAATTAGTAGTATTTTTGTTGCTTCTCAGTCAAAATGTTCTAATTAATAGTGTTTTTATTAGCATGTACAGTAATTTAGAGATTCAAAATTAATATCATAACCACTTGTTTTTCCACTGATTTAAAAGCATAACTCTAATTTTTACAATAATTTCACCTTCCTGTCTCTGAAACTGGAAATGAGGGCATGAATTGTACTTAGTTGGTAAAACTTGTTCTTTAAGGGACACCCTCATGTAAAGCAGCAGGAGTAGGAACAAACACTAGCTCCTACTTTTGCTGACAATATGAAGTATTACAATATCTACACTATATTGACATAATTAAAGTTCACTTATTCAGGATTTAAAAGGCTTTCCATGATATGTTGCAAAAGATGCAGTAATGGTGCTTTTAAGAAAACTTTTAATATTCACAGTTGCTCAGCAACTAGTTCCAAAACATCAAACTTCTCAAGTTTAATTATCCCTTTTTCTTAAAAATAAAATATACTTTGAGTACTGTGCAGATTCCCATCTCATCACAGAGGGAACCAGGTTAACACAGTATAGGATTTTAGAGCTGGAAAAGACTCCAGCGTCATCTGGCTTAATAACCTCAGCATTCCCCTAGTTCTCAAAATTCACTATCTCCTGAAGGATCTTAGCTTTCCTGCAGTTCCCTGTATAAAGAACAGAAGAGCCACTAGTCCCCAGTTCCTTGTGCTGCATATGTGTAACTGTCTTTTCATTCCCTTCTGTTGTTCTCCACATTCATGCTACTGATTGCAGTGTAGGGATTATTTCCTTGATTCTTTGTGCCTCAGTTAGCTTTAAAAAAGAATAGTCTATCGGAGGCAGAAGCAAAACTTTTAATAAATACTTGGCAAAAAGAAAGGTGAGTAATTCAAAGTCTTAAAAGTGGTAGTAACACTTAATCATGCCGTTGGTACTCTGGAGGACACACATCTGGGTTTTGCCCGGGTGATTTAAGGTGGGTAATACTACCCTATTATTTAAGATGGGTAATACTACCTACCTTCTGTGGAGAAGCAAGAGTGGACAAGCACAGCTTTTGGGGGCTAGAGGGTAAGGGGCAGTATGTTGAAGTTCTTTATTCTGTTTTCTCAATCCCATTTTTCATTCATTAAATCAACAGAGACTTCCTCTGCATACAGCATGAGCTAAATACTCTGCTAGGTCTGGATATACAGTAGACAACAAGATCTAGTCTTTGGCCCCAAGGAGCGTATGGCATAGATGTCTGGCATCACGCAATGCTAGATAACTGCCTACAGAGCAGAAAAGGCACATAAAAGCCTTGTGTGGTTCCACCACAGCATGAACAATTGATTACCTTTGTCTTCCTGGTAGCGATACAATGAGAACCATCATAACTAATTATAGGGCATTTTGGAAAGCAAGTGTGCTGTAAAAGAGCTGAATAATAGAAAACAAGGTTAAATTATGTTGTAGGAATGGTTTTCTCATAGGAACATTCAGTATTTATGCCATCACTCTAAGACTGCTACCAGGGAAAAGCTAAAGAGTAAATACAATTTGCCTACCTCTTGCAAAGTCAGGAAAGTATCTGTGTGTATTTGCAAGAAAGATTGTGCAATCTTATATTGAGTATTACATGAGCTAAATATAGTCAGAATATCACATATAGTGTGGAGTTTCCATATGTCTACAGTTTCTATCAAGGTTCTTCTGAATTTCAATGTTTATTTGAAGTATTTCTCTAATAATATTTAAATGTTGGCACTATCCAAGACTATTATTTACCAACAAGGGATTATATTTTTGCACTCAGACACTATAAGAAAGTGGATTAATTTACATAGGATGAATATCTATCCTTTCTGTGATTAACCTCTCAGTAGTTTGGCTGCAGGGGAGCTGTTAACAGTGATCTATCATGCCTGATCCTTTCTGACTTAAGTTTTTAAAGTTTGTTAATTCTCTCAGAGGACTAGGATACTAATTTATATCCCATTCTACATCCTTGGAAGATGAAGAGTAGAATTGGACATTTATTTCATATTCTTTTATGTTGTTCTTATGCCCTAGATGGAGAGTCTCACACTGTAGGGAAAGGAAGGAGTTCTTTTTTGATAGTCATTTAATGTTCCATGACTGAACTAATCCTGATATTACCATTAGCACTTGAATGTTGTTACAGTTATCTTCACTCTAATTAAACAAGGCACTACACCACAACGTTTAGTCTGTGGCCTAACAGAGGGCAGATGACCTGTCATTGAGAATCATGATTTTAAATTCTCTTTCCTCTGAACAATGTAATTTTTGCTGATCTCAGTTTAACACATCTCTCTAGTTTAACTTCATCACACTCAAACAACAGAAATATTAAAAATTTAAACATTTAAGATGTAAATTTTTAATTTAAGTTAAAAATTTAACAAGAGTGCATGCCACTTTTTAAAATATATATTAATATAATTATTACTTGATAAAGAGATCTTCATTTTTTATGTCTTCTCCTGATTTAATAAATGTACTAATATGGAGAATTTCCACACAGGTGGTTATTATTTTATTTGTTCCATATATTGGCGCGTCAGTCTCTATTGTCCTTTTTATATTATCTCTATACATTTCCACTTAGCATTTCTACTTAAAGAGATAGAAGTATGAAAATTAATAATCCATGCATCAAACATTTCACTGTGCTTAATAGGAATGAGAAATTAAGTCTAGAAACTTTACATTAGATGTTTTCAAAACTTGATTACTACATATACCATTGCTTCAATGTTTGAAGAGAATAAACTATAATATGCAGTCAGATTAAAACAGGATAACTAAACCAGTGTTTAAAAAAAAGCATATGATGTCTGTGCCCTGCATGGCAGAGTATTACTAAAATTTGCTTAAATAAACTTTCATGACCTTTTCAGATTTTATGGGAATGCTTTGGTTATACCTGGATTTGAATCTTCATAGTGAGCAAGGTTCTAAAAGTTATTTTTTAAATATACACTATGCTGTTTTAAGGAAGTTATAATTCATCTTCCTGGTTATATTTGTGCTGAGTTTGTGAGGCTGTACTATACTATAATGAAAAAGGTAAAACTTTATATATACTTAGATGTGCAAAGTAGCATCATGCACATTTGTAAAAATTATGGTAACTTGTGATACTTTGCTAGGGGAATGTGCAATTATAAAGATTTATGCCATTTTAATTTTTTTTAATTCCCAGGAATTACTCTTACTAGGCTTTGGATTCAAAACCAAACCCAGTTTTTTAAGACAAGCACTTTTTTCCTACTAGCAGTTCCTATTTTTCTAATTATGTAGAATACTTAATTTAAAACCATTCTTTGCAAAGAGTTTGAGCTCAGCTCCTCAAAAACCTCAAAAACCTTTAATTTAAGAAACATTTTAAATTAATCCAGTTGTAATTAGAAAGCATTTTAGGTATCATGCCCATTTGAGATGGTACCTGACTTTAGTAATTTTCTGATTAAAAAAACTAAATTCCTGAAAAAGAATATTTGAACACTTTAATTAGTTTTTATTGGTTTTAACCAGTTGAGTAAGTTGATGTCCATATAGTCATAATTTATCTTAAAATATGGAGATGTCAACACAACTAAATACCCAGCTATGCTTAAAATACCCCCATAACCTCCAAAGAGAAATGACAAGAAGAAACAGAACTCTGTATTATTATGGCTATCATATACTTCTATTAAGTTACCAGTATTTTACTGTGATACAGCCATAGGTAGAAAAAACAAAATGAAAAAAAATTAATGCTTTAACATTAGATGTTGACATCAATACAAATTATGCATAAGCTATTGCAATAAAAAATACTCATTGTGCCTGTATTTGAAGAATTTATCTTAGATTTTCTCTGGCCTTTTCCATTTACGCCTGCACAATCATTTTAAATATAAAGACAGAGCAGAATGAATGAAATGATAGCCCTGTTTGCCATGGGATTAAATATTCTGTTGAATTTTTGAGGGACATTGGCTGTTGTATATTATGACACAAACTAGATTGTTCACAAGCAACATGGGAGTCTTATGTACAAATCACAGCATTGAGAAATTATACATCTTTCTCCTTCTTCACAAGATGAATTCAGAATTAATAATTTGAATTTATAATTTAAGCCACTAATTATTTTTAAATTCCTTAATATGGATGAAAAGATTAAATGAAATAAGACTTATGAAAGAATGCAAGTTAATAGCATAACCCTATATGCTATCAAACTTCTGATAATGTTAAGTTTCTTATAAAGCCTTAAAATATTTTAGTGAAAAATTAATTACCTTGGAAATAAAGGCACTTTATTACCTTGAACTAGCTATTTGTCTGTGTAGAATTTGTCTAAAAAATTCCATAAAATACTCCTATCCTTTTATAAAATTATCCTACTTATGTGTTTTTCTAAAGTTTCTTATAATGTAAAAATGCATTTTAGCTTAACAGAAAATGTGTTACATAACAGAACCAATGAACAATACAGAAATAAAACTCAAGAGTAACAAAGGTGTGTCTGATAATGGCAAAACTTAGTCTGAGTAAGTCTACAATCGCTAGAAGTTAAAATGTAAAAATTTAAAGCCTTTTTCATTGAACAGCTTTTGTTTTAAATCTGATCTTTAATTGGTACTACCTTGTGTTGAAATGTCTGTCAACTATAAGGGCAATCAAAACTAGTAAGCCAGCCTGTCATAACTGAAATTTTGTTTCAGTCGAGCGTTTTTAGTGTAATCCTAAAACATTAAGAAATAAATTTTGTTTCTTCTGTGCTCAAGTCGGTCATGCTTGGTGAATTATCAGACTCAAATCAGTAACGTGGATATGCTGCTCTGCATAGCTGTTTCCTCCTCAGAAAATGAGAGGTTGATTTACACAAATGGATTTGATTCAGCAGAAAAAGCATAGGATAATTTTTTTCTTAAGTTAAATTTTTTCGCAAGTTAAACCTTACATCTTTCTGCCATCTATTATAAGGATAGGCTAACTTTTATCCAAGAATGTTTTTCCACAGAATATTTCAAAGTGAAGAAACTTTGCCTTCTTTTTTGTTTGAGGGCAATTCACTTAAGAAAAAAAAATTTATAATTTTACCATCTTGAATTTTTTTCTCTGTGGTGGCCATTTTTCTATCATTAGTTTTAAATGATTTTTTTACTAAATGAAAATGTTGCTTCATGGACCAATTTATCATTACATGGTACAGATAGGAGTCAAGTTCATTAATAGTCTACTCTGACCAAGGGGAAACTAAATAAATTCCATGTCAATCCTTTGGTTTGTTTCTTGGTTTCTCTTTTAAATAACACATATGTACCCAAAGGTGTGTTACTGTCAAGGCATGAGCAATCTTAAATGTAGATCTATTAAGTATTTTGTGATGCTAAGTAACAGACTTTTCTCAAATCTCTGTGATGCTAAATATTTCCCTTAGGAGGCTTTGTTTAATGTTAGGTTGTTGTTCTGGAAGATGTTGGTCCTAGTGGGATTTTTTTAAACTGGGAAAACAAATATAAATGCATGTATTACAAGTGTAGAAATGGTGAATTGTAAACTTACCGTATAGTACTGATTCTATTTTTTAAAATGTTTTGCTGTTAGATATATATAACATAAACTTGCTGCCGTACTGTAATTGAGTACTTTTTCCTAAATGACCCTGTTATCACTATTCCAGAAGTAGACGTTGGGCAGATACATGATTGATTCATGTGTCTGCATAGATGCTCCAAGGTATATTTTTTCTCTTGGTGAATAACAGTATTTTTTCTGGGACATCAGCACATTGAGATC
The DNA here is from genome assembly GCA_032199065.1 of Smutsia gigantea. NCBI lineage: Eukaryota > Metazoa > Chordata > Mammalia > Pholidota > Manidae > Smutsia > Smutsia gigantea. Next base: position 397,391 of record JAVSCE010018803.1, read on the forward strand.
TGAATATACCTTTATCTATCTATTCTTATTACACATTTCTTATACAGTCTCCTCTACTATGCCAAAATTGGCCTAGACACAACTTCAAATTGACGGTTGGTTACATGCTTTCTAAGAGAAAGGTTTTCAATGATACTCATGATGGGTGTGTACTGTGAAACTAGTGAAACTCCATTTAAAATTTCATATATTCTAAATTTAAATTAATATTTTTTCTTTAGCTCAAATTACCCTAAATCCAGAGAGAATACCAGCCCTTTTCACTGTTGTCAAATCCAGCATAAGGAACAGCCCTATGACACTACAAAAACAGTTGAGGAATAAGGAGTAAGTCTCTTATGTTACACTTCAGAATAAAGGCACTGGGTGAAAGAAATGAAACGAAGTTCATCGTAAGTACAAGGCTTCTGTACTTGACATTTCTCCACAGACGGGAAGACAAGTATCAAGCCATTGGCATCATTTTCAAACTGATCTCATGGATTATCTCCCACCACACTGGAGTGCTTCTTTATCAGGTTTAGGTTTTTGGGGGGGAGGGGGTTGTTTTAATTCTTCAACCCTTTCAGTTAAAAAAAACAAACAAACACCATTGGTCATCATGGAAGTAGAGACATAGATTTGAAAATACTTTCTTAAGAGACCATGTAACTCTGTAACTCTGAATTTAAAATTCGAGGAGGAGGGATCATTTCAACCCACTGCCTCTCACAAGAAACACATTTTTTAAAATCTGTCACTGCTTTAGTGTTAACAGGGTGGTTTAAGTGGTTTTCGTCCTGTGTTGTACTGAAAAGGTTCTCATTGTGGGTAATTGTATTGTACTGTAGGAAAACAAATCATAAATTGCCTTGTGTTGTTTATAATAGATCAGACCGCATACCACTTCAGTTTTCATTGTTCCAGATTTTCCAGTGATGCATGTTAACAGTTAGGTCCTAAAATTCTGGGGTGCTAATTCTTCCATATCCAATGGTGCTTTTGTGGATGCTAACTGGACACATGCTGAACAAAGCTTGAAGTTTAAAACTTTCTTCCCTTCCTCTGTTTATATAAAGGAAAATAAAATAACTTGAATTTGTCTCAAAGTATCACTGACAATCTAATAAACTGTTTATATGTGTGATTAGTTTGGGTTTTTATTTTTCAGATAACAGATTAGTTCTATGGGGCTCTCATATCAACCAAAAGCTGATCTGGCCATGTGTTTATTTCAGTTATTTCACTTGTGCCCCCAAAGTTGTGGTATTTTTGAGAATTTAAATCCAGTTGGCCTGGCTTCTAAAATCAAGCTTAGATCAGATCTATAAAAAAACTACACCTATCAGACCTGGAAATAAGTATGTTGAGGAGACCAAAAATGTGCCATTAGAGGGCCTTAGTCTATCTTAGTACTTTATTAATACAGTTTTATTTTCTGTTTGAATTGTGAGATAACATTTGCATGGAGATAACATTGCCTTCAAAACCTTTATTGCAACTCAAATGACATTGAAAAGGCCATTCCTGTGTGCTGATATTTAAAGTGAAAGTTCCACTCCACATGTATGAAAATTTTATAGACAAAAAAACTAAATCAGAATTTTCCAGGACATGCCACAGTAGCATAATCGATAAAATCAGGCAGTGGTCTTACTGGGTTTTAATTTTAGCATCTGCACTCAGAATCTCAACAGTAGAACAAGTAAAGCTGCTCTCCTTATGAGGGCAGAGGGCTATTTCTTCTAAGACAGAGATAAATGCAATATAAAGGCAGTAAAAAAAATTGCATTCTTACTTTGGTGTTTTGCCTAACCCATGGGTAACCTTAAAGTTAAAAAGAAAAGATCACAATAAATCTATTAAAGCTCCTCAAGGAACCATCATTGGCCACAAATAGAAGATGATCAAACCTATCAATCTAATCTAGTGGGTCTGACAAATGAAATGACATTCCCATGCTATTGTGGTTCTTTATTTTATGAAGAGAGCAGTAAGGTACAGTAATTTTGCCTCAAATAGTAAATCACATCTATCTTCTCACATCAGAAAATGAAGTTTAGAAAATAGAGCCGATATGAACACCAGGTTTGCATCTCTGTAACCATCTTGAACAAATGCAGTATTTACTAAATCACAACCTCTCCCCAGAGATATTCCCTCTGTATATCTTTGTAACTACCTTTATAGCATTCCATTTGATGAAAACTAGCAAATAATACATGTGCTACAAAATTATTCCAGGTTTTCCTTAATCAAAAGGAGAAAGTAGGTAAGTCTATGAATGTTTTAGAGTATCTTTCTTTCTGTGGTAATAGTTTGCCTGTTAATTGAACGAAGAACTAATTCTAATTTTATGAAAGGAGGAGAGAATAAATAAATTGCTTTTGGAAAAAAAATCTACTTCCCAATCTACATGAAAAGACCTCTAATTTAAAAAAAAAGAGACCTCTAATTGTTATCCCTACAGTCAGCAGATCTATGCATTTTGTTCCCCATGTTTGTCCTGCCTAAAAAATTCTCACAAAATTTTTGTCAGCTTATCAGTTTTTTTAATATGAAATTATTGTAAAAACTCATTGGCCTTAAATATAATGAGTGAACTTCAGTTCATTGAATGAACGAGTAAGTTGGGTTCATTTATGAAAATAATATAGTCCCTCTCTCTTTAAGTGAGATCATTATTTAAGCTTCTAAATTATATTTGTCTTCATCACTGTGCCAACGTCATTTTGGCAAATTGTGTTTTCTGTTCTTAAAATAATAATTTCTCTTGGAGCACCGAAGCCCAAGGTATTCACCTGTGAATCCTTGAATGAAAGCACGTTCAACAACGAGCCAGATGCTCTCCATTTAGGAGCATCTTTTTTAAACATGTACATTAAAAGGCTAATCTTACTCATCTTAGGGAACTAATTTTTCTCATTAGAAATTGCTTCGAGTTTGAAAATGGCCAATAATAATCATCTTGACCTTCTTTTAAAAAAAGAAGAACCAATCTATAACCTATATCATTTCAAATTTGTGTTCAGGTGTTCTTTTTAAGAGTAGAAGTAAATGCACACTGAGTTTACGGTAAGACTAAAGTCAATTTTCTTACCCCACCTCCACCCCCCACTTTAATCCTTGGGGCAGACAAAAGACTCCTAGAAAAAAACTAAAAAAGAATACAATTCACACCAAAATAAATGAGTGGTGGTTTATGAGTCAGGATCAACCATAAAATGCCATGACCCACAGTATTACACATATGCTCCCAATATTCTGTGAGTTGTAGCTAAAGCTTACAACACTTTCTGCAAAGTATGTTTGCCTTCATAAGGGACAATGAAAGAGTGGCTCATGAAGATAAAAAGGACTCTGAATTAAAGGGTTGGCCCTCAGTTGTGTGTATTTAGGAGCTCAGTGTTGTTAGTTCCTGCTGGGTAAATACACAAGAGATTCCTTTTAAACAAGGTCATAAAGAAAACACCTTCAGTCTCAGACACTCAGTGGAGAAAATTAATTGACAACAAAAAATAGAATGTTACTCCTACAGAGTAGGACTGAAAAGAAACTGTGAATAAGAAATGAACTTCACATTTTGCTTTATACCTTTTAAATTATTTAATGATAAGTATATATTATAATTTTTAAATGATTTTTTAGAATAAAGAAATAAATGCTAGATAGATCAGAATATAATTAACTGGTCATCACATCTTCTGTCTAGTCAGAAAATCTACTTACAAAATCTGATGTCAGAATGTTGCTTGCCAAGTATAAAATCAGATAAAAGGAAATGAGTAATATCAACGAACAGCATCAAGTTATGGTGGGCTCCATGGTACAGAGCTGCTAAGGAAACAGAAATAATCACATCAGCTCATCAGAGCAGCCACCCCACGTCAGAGATGGAGATCACTAACACATCCTTAGCTTTCTATCTCTTCTAGACTCCATAGGACACCATCTTTCACTATGAAAATATTATTGCTTATATAGTATAATGAAATCTCTTATTAGTATCACTTTATCATCCATCATGAAGTATTATCACTATTCATATATTATACAGTCATATATTATATCATATATAATCATTATTATTAGTGAAATTATTATTATTAATAACCATCATTATCATTAATCATTCACTATCATTATAATTATCATTCATAATTAAGAAAAGTTTCATGTACAGCAACTACCCCTCTGGCCATGACCCTTTATGATAGGAATTTATGGAACAACTCAGTTCAGCAGTAGCGACTAAGGAAAGGTCAAAACCCTCCTCCTTTGCCCTCATGGCAGAACTCGCCAACAGATCATGGCATTCTCTACCACAGAACCTTCCTCAACTCAGCACTCCGAGCAGCCACTACCAGTGGACTAGGCAGCCTACAAGGTGGACATATTTGCCACCCTGCCTTTGACGCCCACAGGCACATACACAAGCCATCCCTGTTAGTCTGTGTCCTCCAAGAAGCAGATGCCAACATGAGATCAGATGCGCAAGAGACTGAACAGAGGAAGTGCCCAGTGAGGGAAAACAGAGAAGGCGCTGGGGGGGAGCCGTCAGACTGTGATGAAGGTCCGGCCCCTATGAAGGAAAGAGGAAACAGGATGGGAGGCGGGAGTGAGGAAGTTACTTCTTAGACATCAGCACAGTTCTAAGGAAGTGTCCGCCAGACTATGGGCGGTCCTGGAGCCAGTTACCCTTCAGAGGAGGCCACCGTCTTACAGGCAGAGGCCTACTTCCTACCCCTGCCCCACCCAGGGAGCAGCCTAGACAAGCACCGCCGAGGGGTGACGGGTTCCAGAGCACAGCAGCTGGCCTGTGGGTCTGCTGTGCTCTCGGAGGCAGGAAATCTGTGAGACGCATCTTCATGACCAAACTTCTGCTGGCATTGAACAGACCTACAGCTCCACAGGTTGGAGGAGCATCTTCTTCTTGGTCCCCACCGGCCTTTCCAATTGGGGAAAACCCCAGAAAAGGGAAGCTAGTGGGATTAAAGCACAGCCCCTGGTGCTGCATTTGATCTCAGGGCCAAACTGGGACTCGCGTCCTCCACCACCCATTCCAAATTACCCTTCAGCTCAGCCCGCCTCAGTGGCTCACCTGCTGCTGTGACTGACACCTGCCTTCCGAGGGATCTGGTCTCTTGATAATCACGCCCTCTCAGTCTGCAGTGGCTGCACAGGTCGGTCAGCAGCAACTTGGGGCAGGAAGCACCGGGAGGCCGCCTACGTGGGTCACGTGGGTCCCGCGCACCCCTTCCTCCCTCCTCCGTGATTTAAAGCAGCACGGTCTCCTCCTACTGAGCAGAGCCAGTTGCTGCCCACGCCGGGCCTCTGCTCATAACCTGCTGATTCCTAGCAAAGAGGAATCCCAGGCACCCTGGCAGCAACTGTGACTTGTAGTTCATTGGATCCTAGCTGTGTCCTTTGGCAAGAAATGTCCCCTTTGGGGAACAGCACCTCAATTCTGCTGAGCCCAGAGCTGCAGGGATAGGAAGCACGAACTCCTCCGGCGGGCCCCTGTAGTGACGGTAAGTAGGGTAATGATGGCAAGTGAGGCCGCTCACTCTTGCACACGCTTGGTTCCCAGATTTCTGTATTCTTCCTATCGCGTGCACAGCGCTATGCAGAGGCCTCGCGTATCTTGAAGGACGGCATCCCGTGCTTTCAGAGTTGCCTCAGGTTGGTGCTGGCACGGCGCCCTGAGGCGGCTGTCCCTGTACTCCGTGCTGACGGACCCTACTCCACCCACCCTCTTGCACTGAATGCCTGTCTCTGCTACCACAGCCATTTTGTTAATGTGCCCATCACACACATGGCCAGTGGCAGTCTGACTCACGTCATTCAGCCGAAACCTTTTGTCTACCAGATTGTTCAATGCTTCTTCCATGGTGGATGCCTTCAGGTGACCGCTAACACAGGAAGTAAATTACTTCACAGTTCATGCCCACATCATATGTCTGTCCACGTGCCTCTACCCCATACCTGTGGGTTCGAATCTTCCAGTACTTTTCCTTCCAGGCCTCTGACCAGAGAGCCCGGTCGTTGACTACTGCCCAGGAATTGTAAATATTTTCACCTGTGGCCCCGTTTTCCATACAAACTGGATGACGAGGTGCACTGCTTGAAACTCTGCCCATTGGGAAGATTTTCCCTCTGCACTGTCTTTCAAGGCCACCCCACCCGTTTTCAGCTTGCACCCACACACCAAGCCACCTCATCTCTAAACCAGGGTCAGGCTTTCTCATCCTCCTTCAGCTGGTTGTATGGGAACCCCCATATGTGCAAAGGTGACAGATGAGAGAGGGACACTGGTGCATTTGCTGAGGGTGCCAAAAGATAAAGGCCTTGGGCTGCCTACTCATGCAATGTACTCATGAGCTCTGGTCTTGCTCAGGCTTGACCTGTATCACCGATGGATGTATCATTTCCATCTCATGATGAACCATGCCTGGGCCCAACCAACTTTATGGCATAGAGGGTTCAACAGAACCCAAATAATGATGGACAGTGCTATACCCATGGTCCACAGCCATCATCTCCACCAGGACCCAGGAGCTCTCCAAGAGCTGTTTCTCAAAAGGTGTCTAATTCTCTGCTGGTTGGCATGGTCTTACTCCAGAATCCCAGGGTCCTGCGTTGTGATTCTCCCACTGGGATTTGCCAAAAGCTTGTCTTTTCCCAGCACCGACATTTTCAAAGCCATTGGGTCCATCCAATCATATGGACCAAGAATCAGGGCTTCTGCACCTGCTGCAGAACCATTCCTGCTCTGAGCCCTACTCAAAGCTGGCAGTGATCTACAACACACCATATATAGGCCAGAGCAATATTCTTATATATGGAATGTGTTATCTCCCGAGAATCCCAAAAATGAACCAAGATGCAGTTTCCTTTATGTCATAAGGATGCAAGATCCACCAGTACATTTTAACTTTAGAGAACATATCCTGGCACACTCCTGACCATTGAACCCCCTAAAAGCTTCACTAAAGTGGCAGGAACCTACATGTTGACAGGGCACATTCTGGAACTCCTGCCCCCCTCAGCCTCTTCATTCCTTTCTCTGACCATAAGCACCAGTGAGCTGGGCTTCTGGCACTGCAGCCTGGGCCTGTTGCAGAATCCTGTCCTGCTGAGGGCGACTCTGAAATTTCCACCTCACTGAGCATGGTTGCTTTTCCAGACCTCTGAGGACTCCCTCAGCAGCCCGCTCACCCCATTCCCTGAGGTTCTTGCCAAGGTTAACTTCGAGGCCCCTTATCAGTCACTCCACAGCTCCGTCCGAGGTGTGCTCCTGAGGTTCCTGCCAGACCGTGCTCGCTGATTCTTGCAGCTCTTCTCGTGTGTAGCCCCTCTCCTTCTTAATCGTGCCCAGCACGAGCCCAGCCAGGTTATGCTGGAGCTGAAACTTGGTTATGGAACAGGGAGAGAGGAGGGCAGCTTCAGAAGGGAGCATGGGTTCCTCGTGAGGACAAGGTCTCCACAGAGACTTCCAGTGTGATGGAAGGGCCAGCTCTTACCAAGGAAGGATGGGAACTGCACGCCTGAAGGATTTGATGGTAGTGTGGTGGGGGGGTCCTGCGGGAACAGTATACTCGGGGGCATCCATCTACATGTCCTCATTCCAGTTTTCAGGGTCCTGGGTTTTCAGGATCCCAGCACCCTGACCTTGGTACAAATGATCTGTCCTGACTGAACATTTAAACATTTGGGGATCCCTGCATTTCTATTTGATCTTCAGCCTGTTCAACTCTGCCTGCTCTCACAGGCTGCAGGAGGTCAGGACCTCTTTGTAAGCCACGAAAGGGACCCTCTGGCTCTCACATTTAGCCATCAAATGCTTGTTAATGGCTCTGAGCTTCTCATTATCCCTCCACTGGCATCAATAGAACATAGCAATAGCCAGCCACTCTGTGATCTTTGAAGACACTCTCTCCATAGCTGTCAAATGCCTGAGTCATCAAATCAGCAAGCGCATTCTCCTCCACCAGGACCTTTCCCCGGGTTACCGTCAAGGAAATCATAAGCATTTGAGTCACTACCCGATGCTAAGGGCTACCCGGGGCCGCACCTTTCAGCCAGGCTAAACATCCTCTTTGCCCACTGGATGGTTAGTGGGTCAGTCCACATTGCAATCTTTTCTTGGATCATTCTTGGTAGTACCTGTGTTAACCCAGCTCATCTGAGACTCAAAAGTTAAGATAGGATTAGGTGACCGTAAGAGATGTATGGGGGCAAATGCTGGTGATGAGGCTGGGGAAGCCATCAGACTGATGCTGATGGGCCCCTAGGAAAGAGAGGGGGAAGATCACAGACAGCCTCACTAAGGAAGTTTTGGCAAAGCCAACAGAGAGTCCTCAAGCCAAAGATGCCCTTCACAGGAGTCCTGGTTCTTTCAGAAATAGGCCCGCCTTCGTATCCCTGCCAGGAGCGGTCACTGGGAACAGTCCAGGGGAACGGGGCTTTGGTGTGAACACAGTGATGGAAGTCAGAGCACAGCAGCTGGTACCTTTGGTTTATTATCTCCCTGTAGGAGGTAATCTGGGAGGCATAATCTCATGGCTGCCATGTCATCACTTAGAGGCATTTGTGATCCCAAAGAGCTCGTCTCAGCCATTGATGAAATAGGCTGCTGATTTGGCTCAGGTTGAGAGAGGGCTAATTTTGATCCTTATACTCAAAACTGGGGGAGAAGGATTAACCTCACTGGAGTCTGAAATGACCATGGTAATAAATTTAAAAGTACTGTCCCATTTCTACTACAAAAAATAGCTGCTGGAAAACTTTAAAAACTATTTCAACAAATATCTCATATATATTTACATATATACATCTTACATGTTGAAAGAAAAATTTTTCTTTCTTTCAGTATAAGAAAACCTAAGTTTGTACAAAAGTATAGAATTTGCTCATGTAATTGTATATTAATGATATCAAAATTAAAAAAGTATAGAGTGATTTTCATGTAACAAAGGATTATTTAAAATTTTCAATATGATGCATTTAATTAGCAAACTCTGCTAGCATATTTCCTTGATCTTTAAGTCTTTGATTTTATTCGATCACAAAAGTTTTATATATTTTTTAATCAAATAGTGTCTAAATATATTACTTAGAAAGTAAAGGTCCTCCATAATCTCATTCCTCAGATATAACTGCTGTTCATAGCTCAGTGAATGGTCTTCCAAATTTATTTATACACATATATTAACATATGCATATAATTCTTTAAACAAAATGACATACCATACTCAATTACACTACATCTAAATTATGTTTTTCAACATTGCATCTTTTATTCTTCATAGGTTTTTTAAATCACATTTTTTAAAAATAGAGATATATTTTACATAACATAAAATTCACCATTTTAAAGTGTATGCTTTGGTAATTTTAATATATGCTGTACAACCACTATCTAATTCCAGGATATTTTCATCCCCTCAAAAAGAAACCCTGTACCTATTAGCAGTCAGTACCAATTCCCTACTTCCCACAGGGCTGGTCAGCCATTAATCCACTTTCTGTGTCTATGGATTTGTCCATTCTGCGCAAATTTCACATAAACGGAATCATACAGTATATGGCCTTTTGTGTCTGACTTCTTTTACTTAGCATAAGGTTTTCCAGGTTAATCTGTGCAGTAGCATGTACCATTTCTTCATTCCTTTTTATGTCTGAATAATATTTCATTGTATGGATATACCATCTTTTATTTGTGCATTTATCAACTGATGGACATTGGGGTTGTTTCCACTTTTTGGCTATTGTGAATTATGCTGCTATGAATATCTGCAAGGTTTTACATGAGCATATGTTTTCAATTCTCTTGGGTTTATACCTAGGAGTAGAATTTCTGGGTCTTATGGTAATTCTGTGTTTCATTTTTTAAGGACTATTGTCTACAGTGGCTGCACCTCCTTATTAGCAAGCAAATTACATTTTTATACCTAAAATATCTTAGACATTTTTCTTTGTAAAGATAGTAATAAAATTACTTTAATACCTGCTTAATATTCCATTACATGAGGACATCAAAAGTATTTAACTAATCCCCTAATAACAGACACTGCATTGTTCTCAGGTTCTTACAATTTCAACTATTGCTGAATTATATCTTAACAAGTGAATTACTTGGTCAGATGAGACACTTGTTTTAATTATTTTATGGAGGCATAAATGACATACAATATACTATACATATTTCTTGTGTACACTATCAGTTCTGATTATATACACAACATTGAAACCCTCATTACAATCAAAGTACTAAGCATATTATCACTTGTAAAGTTTCTTCCCTCTCACACTCCCATCCTCATCCTCTCCCCTATCTCCAGGCAGCCACTGACCTACTTTCATCAATATAGATAAGTTTGCATTTTCTATAATTGTATGTAAATCGAATCATACATATACTCTTTTTTTCTGACTGCATTTATTCAGCATATGTCTTTTGAAATTAATCCACATTGTGTATGTATATCAATAGTTCAGTCCTTTTTATTGTTAAATAGCATTCCATTGTACAGATATAGTATAAATTTTAAATTTATTAATCTACTGATGGACATTTGAGATGTTTCCAGCCTTTGGCTATTAAAAATAAAGCTGCTATGAAAAGTTGTGCTCATGTATTATGTGCGTTTGCTTTCATTTCCCTTTAGTAAATACCTAGGAGTGGAATGACTGAATCACATGATAAGTGTATGTTTAACTTTTTAAGAAACTCTTCTCCAAAGCAGTTGTTTGTTCCATTTTACATTCCTGCCAGAGTTCCTCCACATCCTTATCAATACTTGATATGATCAGTTTTTCCAATTTTCACCATTTGAATGTGTATGTAGGGGTATCTCATGTGATTTTAATTTGCATTTCTCTTATGACTAATAATGTGCATCTTTGGTGAAGTGTCAAATCTTTGTCCATTTTTGATTGACTTGTTTGAATGTTAAGAGTCCTTTATGCAAGTCCTTTATTGGCTATATATATATATGGCTTACAGTTTTTCCCATTCTTTGGCTATTTTTCTTCATTTTCTTAGCAGTGTTTCCAAGAACAGAAGCTTTGATTTTGAAGCAGTCCAATATATCAATATTTTCTTGTGAATTTTGCTATGGTACCATATCAGTGAATTTTATGCTTAACCCAAGGTCACAAAGATTTTCTCCGATGTTTTGTTTCATACGTTATGTAATTTTATGTATTACATTTAGATCTGTGATCATCTTGAGTTAAGTTTTGTACAAGGTGTAAGACATGGGTCAAATTTCATTTTGTTACAATATCCGATTGCCCTATCACCATTTGTTGCAGACTTCTTTTCCACTGACTTACTCTTGCATCTTTGTTGAAAAATCAGTTGTCCATTTGTATGTGAGTCTATTGCTAGACTCTATTCTGTTACATTGCTATATGTGTCTTTCTAGGTGTTATTTCCACACTGTCTTGATTAATAAGTCTTGAATCAGGTAGTGTTAGTTTCCCACTTTTTTATTCTTCATAAGGTGATTTTGGCTGTTCTTGATTCTCTGCATTTCCATTTTGATAGGATTGCCTTCAATCAATACATCAATTTGTGGAGAAATGAGATCTTAACAATATTGAGTCGTGCAACTATTTATTTAGTTCTTCACTTTCCGTTCATGAATTCTAGTTTTAAATGTACGGGTCTTACACATCTTTTTTGAATCTGTTCAGTATGTCATAATTTTTGTTATTATAAAACACGTTATTTTTGTAATTTTTCTTAGTGTCCATTCCTACTTTATAGAAATACAATCTATATTTGTATATTTTATACACAATTGATTTTTTTGTATTTTGTACCCCACCAACATCCATATCTATATATGCGTATTTATTATTGGACTGAATATATGTAATCATTAGGAGAATGCTCTATATTGGTTCCTTGGTTTGTGGGGTAAAATTTCTTAAACTGGGAAAAGGCAAATGGAAGTATCTAAACTATCCCCCTGCCCTGGGAAAGATAGTAAATCAAAGCCAATATCACATCCCAGGGAGGAATGGCAGAGGTTAATTCTACACTTAAAGCCCTGAAGAATGCAGGGATCAGTGGGCCCCATCATACATCCATTTAATTCTCCAGTCTGGCTCCTACTGAAATTGGACCATGGAGGATGGCAGTGAACCACCTCAAATGTAACCAAATAGTAGCCCAAGTCACACCTGTGATATCACATGTACCTTTGTTGGCACATATTAACGCTGCGTCTGCTATATGGTAGGTGCCCACTGAGCTTTCAAATACATTCCTTTTCATCTGGATCAGAAACACAGACCCACTCCACACCAGCAAAGGGTTCAGAGTCAATGGTCTGGACATGACAGGATATCCCCTCCAGGTGAAGGACCAATTAATGTTCTTACATTTCCCAACAGTGACATGGAACCACAACACCTAGCAGGGATCTCAGGTTCTAGCAATGTTACAGTCAGTAGGTAGCCAGACAGGAAGGGGCACTTTGGCCGGTGTTTATGTTCGACTAGATGCTTGCTCATATTCTACACGTTCTGTGCAAGCTGTTCCCACAGGATGTGGAGTGAGAATATAGATAACAGACTGGCCCAAACTTGCTGGTTCCCACATGGAAGAGAAGCTGACCCAAACTTCACCCCAAATCCATTACCAAAAAAGCCACACCTCTCCACATCATGACAGTTCCGGTGGGGACCAAATATAGTCAAAAATCCCTCTGTCGCATGTGAGGATGGAGCAAGTCCGAACTCCAGGAAGACTCCACTGGTTGCCTTTGAAACCTAATCTCACTTAGTGATTATTCATCTCCCTTCATATAAAAAAAGCTCCTTATTTCTCTGGGTAATCCCTTTTGGGTCTGCACACCCCAACTCTCTGGACGCCTACTATCTCCTTTCTTCTCAACTCTAAATCTGCAAATAAACTCTTATGCTCAATGGCCCTTCTGCATCTGTTCTTGAATTCCTTCTCACAATGAGACCAAGGACCCATCTCTGGTTACAGAAGTACCATATTCTACTACTAGAAATATGGCTTGGCTCATCTTATCAAATAACAGAGAAGCTTCCCAATTTGAGGGAGGCCCAGAGTAGCAAAGGGCACTGAAGCAGGTCCAGGCTACAGGATAAGCAGCTCTGTCACTTTGCCATCTGACCCAGCAGACGTTATGGTATTAGAGGTACCCGCAGAGGGAAAAGACACCAGATGGATTTTATGGCAAGCCTCAACATAAGAATCAATGCAGATTCCTAGGGTTCTGCTTATGATCATGCCATCTGCAGCAGGTCATTATAAACCATCTGAAAAACGGATCCTGATGTGCCATTAAGTTCCAGAAGAGATGGAATGCTTGGTCATGGGACATCAAGTGACCAGGTGCCTCTCAAGAGCTGGGTTCTGTCAGACCCACAGAGTTATAAGGTCAGATGTGTTCAACAGCATTGCATTCTAGGATGGAAGTGACACTGCTGGGACTGAACACAAGCAAGGGCAAAGGGTAAAATTAAGGTGCACAAAAAGGTGGTCCGGGCCCCGTGTGACTGACCACTGCTGCCCAAGCACGTCTCCCGCAGCCCACACCTCTGGCTACATGGGGACCCTGTGAACTGGTCCCAGAGAAGGAGAAGGATGGGGCTTGGCTCATACATGGTTCAGCTCAGGCTGTGGGTACAGGTCAAAACTGCTGTCACTACAAACCCACTCAGGGGTGGCTCGGAAGACCAACAGTGAAGGGAAGTCTTCCCAATGGGCAGAGCTTCAGCTGGGACACTTCATTCACTTTCTGCGAAGGAAACGTGGCCCAAGGGAAGACTGTCACCATCACGTCCGGATGTAATGGAGTATCTCCAGGACCTGAGACAGGGCTTGGCACATAATTCTTGACACTCATTATTTATTGAGCTCAATGAAAGAATGAAATTGGTGAATGAATGATGTACCCTGCTCAGAGAGCAGATCATTTTCTCTATGCACCCTTAAAACAAATGCTGCCACACCCGCATTTTAGGACTACAGTCCCTGTGTCTGTCCTCAGAACTCCACTAAAGCTGATTTGGAGGTACCCCACTCCTGGCTCGTGAAACAAGTTGTTAGGTGCTTACCCAGTATGGGGATCTTTTTGTTTTGTATTGTTTTACTAGATCACCAGTTTCTTATAGAAGGATGTAATTGAAGAACAGCTAGATGGAAGAGATGCACAGGGCCAGGTAGCGGATGTGTGCAGAGGTTCCATGCTGTCTCCAGGCAAAACTACGCTGCCAGCACCTCCCCATATCTACCAACCCTCAAAACCCCATCCTTTCAGGGTGTTATAGAAACTTCATTACATGGGCATGCATGATTAAATCATTGGCCATTGGCTATTGACTCAGCCTCCAGCCCATCTCCACATGACTGGTTTCCCTGGCGACCAGCCCCCCCACCACAGGAGCTTTCCAAAAGTCAGGCGTGGTTAAAAGGGGCTTGTTATTAATGACAAATCACACCTTTATGGTTCATATTATACTCTTTGTCACTTAGGAAATTTCAAGGATTTCAGGAGCTCTGCCAGGAATGGGGCAAAGACCGAAAATATGGGGGTATTTAATGAAATTACAGAGGTGGCTTGCTGTGCTTCTGTTTTTTCTGAATTCTCTCATCTCTCTGTCTCTCATGACTGCTGCAGCTCCAAGCATTTTGGCCTGGTGTCAGTGCACTCAACACCCCTCTCAAATCAGCTTAAAAGACTCAGGCTGCTAAATTGCAAAATGTCCTTGTCTCACAGGACGCTGCTTCCATAACTTCTTGACTTGTAGGTCTCAAAGCAGAAGAGTGAAATTTTAAAAAATTTCCTGACAGTTCTCAGAGGAGACCAGAGAGTGAAAGGTTGAATTCAACCAACACCTACCAAACAGATTGGACATTCTTTTCTCCGTGCTAACAAAGCGTTAAGTACTAACACAAAGTAGATGTCGCCTTTCTACATTCTGTCCTCTTGCTCCTGCCCAATAAGCAAAAAATGAAATACTGGAAATCACTGATTATGTTCTGAATCTCTCATAGAGCCAAACAGCAATTATGTATTAGTGAAGAGCTTCAAGCTGAAGACTGCTTTCTATTTAGCAGAAAACACGCCCTCCTACTTATTAAGAAACTACTGTATCATTTATTTATCACATACCCACGATATGCTAGACACTATGTTATTTTCTCTCACATAAGTGATTTTCTTTAATGTATCTCTTTTTTTTGTGCATTTATTCATTCACTGCACAATTGGTAGCCGGAGGGAAACAATTCTACCAGGGATTTATCCCTCTTGACTTGCCTGGGTCTTCAACAATAAGGACAGAGAAAATGAATGGTTAGTGTAATCGGCTTTGATTTTCTACAGATGGAGCATTGTTATTTAAATATAATTTCTCTCTTTATGGTGTATTTCCTGGTTTTAAAACATGGTTTCATGGTTGAGCTAAAACTAGATACATAGCATCAGTCATTTAGACTCCATCTTATTAATTATACCAGAAGACACTGCACCCTGTGTATGGATTTGAAATCACTGGCCATATTCCAACTATGTGAAAGATGAGTTATAGTCACATGTCTCACCACTGAAAAACTCTAAATGCAATTCTGTAATTTTGCTATGTCAATACTTCAAGTGATGTATGCTCATTTGTGCAAACTTGTAGGGATTTAAAGAGAAATATAAAAGAATGGCTCACAACCATCACTATAAACTAATTTTTGAACATTTGCATCCTTTATAAAAGAAACCCCGTATCTATTAGCTGTCAATTCCATTTTCTCCCCCAACTTCCCAGCTCGAGGCAACCACTGATTCACTTTCTGTTCTATAGATTTGCCTACATTGGACATTTCATCTAAGTGGAATCAAGGCACTTCATTTATAACAAAGGCTTTTTCAATGTCTAAAAGTCAAATAAATTCCTCATGATGTGATGAATACAGTACATTGAAAGTAAATGTACAATTCAGTTATGTACCGAAAGATCTTATTTTTGTTGTGTCGAGGTAGGGATATTTAATTTGCACATTTTGATGGACAGCTCTATAATTTAAGTTCAGAAAATGATAATTAGGGAGAAAGACTAAAGTAAATAGGATATATTTTATACCTTAAATTTGGTAATATACTCCTCCCTTCCTGAAAATTCACAGGTGTTACGTAAAGTTAATGGTTTTAATGCATGCACAAAGGAAAAAAACCCTGAAGGGTGGAAGAAAATGGGTGCTTGAAAACTCCTGAAGAGATGGCTTTTCTTTAATCAAATACCAAACACAGGTCTGAAACCTCATTTTAGAGTAGGAATATTCAGTTGCCTCATAAATAAAGCAAGGTCGTGGGTTTCCTACTGTGTTGAAGGAACATGAAAAATATCATATCAATTGTCAGCTGCCCTGAGGGCACCAGGCAGCAATGCTATTTTTCAGCAGCTCATCCCTAACTCTTCTCAATTTTTCACAGGCCCCTTTACAGTTCTTTGCTCCCCCCACCTTCCTTTGACTTTCAGTTGCCTTCCCTCCCTATTCTCGATCTGCTTTCCTATCACCAAATGCATCTTGCATGGGTAAAGGTAACACAAGTTACAAGACACAAAATGCCCAAGTGACTTTCTCTCCTCCAGAAGCCTGAAAGGACAACCTCATGGCCGTGGGCTTCGCGGGGCTGCACACCGGGCAAACGCAGCCTTGATGAAGGCTTCGGCAGCGCAGGGATGCCAGACAATAAGAGAAAATAAAATAATCGTGTTTGGTATTTTCCAAAATTATCTCATAGCTATCCTGGTATAAGTTTTAAAGTAACTGGACTTCCTTACATTTATCTTATAGGTCAGTATTGCTTTTATTTTGAATTGCACAATGGTGAGGTGATGCAAACTGATCTGAGCCACTTCGATGTGCATGAAACGGCTTCTTTCGGATAGATGACAGAAGCTGCCTGAGGCGTAGCCTTGAACGAGGATGGGCGCCCCCACAATCTCGGTGCCTGGGTGTGAAGGAAGGAGTCTTGAGACCACATTCTGCCAGCGCACAGTTACTACCCAACCATTCCCCAAGCAGGCAAGCACCAAAGCCATTCACACTACCTAGTCTGAGCTCAAAATCACTTGCTTTTCTTTGCTCTTCTTTTCCTTTTTTTTTCCCTTCCTTCACTCTTTCCCCCCAGTCCCTTTCTTTCTTCTCCAGATGCCCTAACCACTGTAGGCCGACTTGCCAGAATATTCCACAGTATTCTTAGCTAAGGTTATATACCTAGGAATATAGGGTTCAAGCTTCCACTGATTCTTTCACCTATATATAGAAGCACGTGAGTGTCTCTAAAACATTTGGTCAATCAGTATCTTGAAATTACCCGTTTCTATCTTTCTTCACATAGTTTAACTAGTCACTTATTTTAGGGACCAATAAAACGCCCACTTTGACATTCACTCAGAGTAACCACAAGCAGATCAAGATGCAGGCAGCCACAGAACCACCATCTGTGTAGGAAAGCCATCTCTGGTCATCTCTGACCGCAACACTAGCCCCTCTTAGGATGCAGCTTCATCTAAGTAACAAACATTTAACAACACTCAATCTATGCTGAATTATTTGAAAGCAAATTACAGACCTCCTCGCATGAGAATTGCACCGTAAGCCTTTCCATTCCTGCACTCTCAATTCCTCATCTCAGTCTTGCCTGTGAGCTTCCTTACATGTTCCCTGCTTCCTTACAGCAACAAGATCAAGGAAAATCCATCTTCCTGCCTCTTGCGGCTCACATTCCAGCAGATGTCAGATCTTGGCCATACTTCTGCTGTAAATTCATGTCTGCCCCTTCCACCCTGTCTCATGGCCAGTCAAACTAGTTCAAGCCTGGTGCCTCTCACCGGGCTCTACAAGGGCTTCGTCACTGCATTGAACAATACTTTGCACACGGTAGGTACTCAGTTATACTTCAGGGAATAAATCAACTGAATTAAAAACCATAATCAAAATCAGAAAACATATATAACAATGCTGTTGTAACTGATAAGAACTGTGTCCTTCCATATTTAAGAAATAGCACTGTAGACTGCAATGGGATGTGGGGAACCTGGTAACAGGGGTGAATATAGTAACCACAATGTTTCTCATGTGAAACCTTCATAAGATTGTATATCCATGATACCTTAATAAAAAATAAATAAATACTACCATAATAATTGTACTTCCCACCAGTGTGCTTATAATAACAAAAAAAATGGAAATAACCTAAATGTCTATCAATGGGGAATTGATTAAACAAAGATGTTATATCCAAAAAAAAAGAAATAGCACTGTAGATTTGGTTGATAAATCAAATTTGTTACATAATAATCCAAATACCTACGCAGATGTACCTGCTAAAACTCACTGTTTGGAAAGCTGTCTTAATGGCATTTGAAAAAGAGAGTTAGGTTGCCATTTGCTTCCATAAAACTAATTTTAATGAGGACGTGGACAAAATATGCCCAGTTATTCAGTAAGTATGTATTGAGTCTCTGCTTTGTGTTTCAGCACTGTTCAGAGTGCTAGGAAGTAGCAATGAATAAAACAGGAAGAAGTCTCCGCTTTCATGGAGCTTATTATACAGATTTACATCAAACTGTTAATGCATCACTTTCCTGTCCTCTTATCACTTTGGTTATCACCAACCCAAAATGGAAACTGTTGCAAACTTAGACCCACTTTTCCTATATCAGGCTAAAGTTTGTAAGTGACATGCAAACGTAACACAATTATTTACTGAGTATTTATCATGTTCTGGGCATACAGCAGTGAACTGAACAAAGTTCTTGCCTCAGGAGGTTACATTCTATGGCAGAGAGACACACAATGAACAAACAAAGATATGTTAGGTGATGAGAAGTGCACAGAATGGAGGGGCAGTAAAGCAGAGTCATCAGTGGAGACAGTGAGAGGAAGAAGGACTATAAATATGTCCCAAAGAGACTTCCGGGAAGATGGCGGTGTGAGCAGGGCGGCAGAAATCTCCTCCCAACACTATATTTATCTACGAAAACACAGAAAATACATCTATTCCTAAAAGAGAGACGAGAATACACAGGAAAGCGCACAGCGTGCAGCTACACCCGAGAGGACTCGGCACCCCAAGAGGCGGTCTTAAAGAGCCCAGCTGACATACGTGGCAACTATCAGTGACCAAATTATACAGCCATGAAAAGACAGAGGAATATGGTTCAGACCAAAATCAACCAGACAACCCCAGAGAGGGAGTCTGAAGGGATGGAAATGCACAGCCTCCCTGAAAAAGAATTTAGAATAAAAGTCATAACCATGCTGATGGACCTACAGAGAAATGTGCAAGAGCTGAGGGAGGAAGTGAGGGAACTGAGGAAAGACAATACAGAAATCAGACAAGCGATTGACGGGCTTAACAGCAGAATGGATGAGATGCGAGAGACTGTTAATGGAATAGAAAACAGAGAACAGGAGTACAGAGCAGCTGAGGCAGAGAGAGATAAAAGGATTTCTAGGAATGAAAGAATATTAAGAGAACTGTGTGACCAATCCAAACGGAACAATATTCGCATTATAGGAGTACCAGAGGAAGAAGAGAGAGAAAAAGGGATAGAAAGTGTCTTTGAAGAAATAATTGCTGAAAACTTTCCCTCGCTGGGGAAGGAAGTAGTCTCGCAGTCCACCGAAGCTCATAGATCTCCCAACACAAGGGACCCAAGGAAGACAACACCAAGACACATAATAATTAAGATGGCAAAGATCAAAGATAAAGACAGGGTATTAAAGGCAGCTAGAGAGAGAAAAAGATCACCTACAAAGGAAAACCCATCAGACTATCATCAGACTTCTCAACAGAAACCTTACAGGCCAGAAGAGAATGGCATGATATATTTAACGTTATGAAACAGAAGGGCCTCGAACCAAGAATATTGTATCCAGCACGATTATCATTTAAATATGATGGAGGGATTAAACAATTTCCAGACAAACGAAAGTTGAGAGAGTTTGCCTCTCATAAACCACCACTACAGGATATCTTAAATGGACTGCTCTAGATGGAAGCACACCTAAGGCTAAAAAGATGTCACCAGAGGAAAAAAAAATCATAGCAAAGAAAGCAGACCATCCAAATACTAACTAAAGGCAAAGAATAAAACACCTATTATAGAAAGAATGGAGGAGGAGGAATAAGAAGGGAGAGAAATAAAGAAACATCAGACTGTGTTTACAATAACTTAACAAGAAAGTTAAGTTAGATTGTTAGATAGTAAAGAAGCAACCCTTGAACCCTTGGTAACCACGAATCTAAAGCCAGCAATGGCAATAAGTTCATACCTATCAATAATCACCCTAAATGTAAATGGCCTGAATGCACCAATCAAAAGACACAGAGTAACAGAATGGATAAAAAGGCAAGACCCATCTATATGCTGCCTACAAGAAACTCACCTCAAATCCAAAGATATACACAGACTAAAAGTGAAGGGATGGAAAAAGATATTTCATGCAAACAACAAAGAGAAAAAAGCAGGTGTTGCAGTACTTGTATCAGACAAAATAGACTTCAAAACGAAGAAAGTAGCAAAAGATAAAGAAGGACATTACATAATGATAAAGGGGTCAGTCCAACAAGAAGATATAACCATTATAAATATATATGCACCCAACACAGGAGCGCCAGCATATGTGAGACAAATACTAACAGAATTAAAGGAGGAAATAGACAGCAATGCATTCATCTTAGGAGACTTCAACACACCACTCACTCCAGAGGACAGATCAACCAGACAGAAAATAAGTAAAGACACAGAGGCACTGAACAACACACTAGAACAGATGGACCTAACAGACATCTACAGAACTCTACACCCAAAAGCAACAGGATACACATTCTTCTCAAGTGCACATGGAACATTTTCCAGAATAGACCACATACTAGGCCACAAAAAGAACCTCAGTAATTTCAAAAATATTGAAATCCTACCAACCAACTTCTCAGATCACCAAGGTATAAAACTAGAAATAAATTTTAGAAAGAAATCAAACAGGCTCACAAATACATGGAGACTTAACAACACTCTCCTAATTAATCAATGGGTTAACGACCAAATCAAAACAGAAATCAAAGAATATATGGAGACTAATGACAACAACAACACAAAGCCACAACTTCTGTGGGACGCAGCAAAGGCAGTTCTAAGAGGAAAGTATATTGCAATCCAGGCCTATTTAAAGAAGGAAGAACATTCCCAAATGAATAGTCTAAAGACACAATTACTGAAATTGGAAAAAGAAGAACAAATGAGGCCCAAAGTCACCAGAAGGAGGGACATAATAAAGATTAGAGAAGAAATAAATAAAATTGAGAAGAATAAAACAATAGAAAAAATCAATAAAACCAAGAGCTGGTTCTTTGAAAAAATAAACAAAATAGATAAACCCCTAGCCAGACTCATTAAGAGAAAAAGAGAATCTACACACATAAACACAATCAGAAATGAGAAAGGAAAAATCACGACGGACCCCACAGAAATACAAAGAATCATAAGAGAATATTATGAGAATCTATATGCTAACAAGCTGGAAAACATAGAAGAAATGGACAACTTCTTAGAAAAATACAACCTTCCAAGACTGACCAAGCAAGAAACAGAAAAACTAAACAGACCAATCACAAGTGATGAAATCGAATTGGTAATCAAAAAACTACCGAAGAACAAAACCCCTGGGCCTGATGGATTCACCTCTGAATTCTACCAGACATATAGAGAAGAAATAACACCAATTCTCCTTAAAGTTTTCCAAAAAATAGAAGAGGAGGGAATACTTCCAAACTCATTCTATGAAGCCAGCATCACTCTAATACCAAAACCGGGCAAAGACCTCACCAAAAAAGAAAATTACAGACCAATATCCCTGATGAACGTAGATGCAAAAATACTCAACAAAATATTAGCAAACCGAATTCAAAAATACATCAAGAGGATCATACACCATGATCAAGTGGGATTCATCCCAGGGATGCAAGGATGGTACAACATTCGAAAATCCATCAACATCATCCACCACATCAACAAAAAGAAGAACAAAAACCACATGATCATCTCCATAGATGCTGAAAAAGCATTTGACAAAATTCAGCATCCATTCCTGATTAAAACTCTCAACAAAATGGGTATAGAGGGCAAGTACCTCAACATCATAAAGGCTATATATGACAAACCCACAGCTAACATCATACTTAACGGCGAGACGCTGAAAGCTTTTCATCTAAGATCGGGAACAAGACAGGGATGCCCACTCTCTCCACTGTTATTCAACATAGTACTGGAGGTCCTAGCCACAGCAATCAGACAAAACAAAGACATACAAGGCATCCAGATTGGTAAAGAAGAAGTCAAATTGTCACTATTTGCAGATGACATGATACTGTACATAAAAAACCCTAAAGATTCCATTCCAAAACTACTAGAACTAATATCTGAATTCAGCAAAGTTGCAGGATACAAAATTAACACACAGAAATCTGTTGCTTTCCTATACACTAATGATGAACTAACAGAAAGAGAAATCAGAAAAACAATTCCATTCACAATTGCATCAAAAAGAATAAAATACCTAGGAATAAACCTAACGAAGGAAGTGAAAGACCTGTACTCTGAAAACTACAAGACACTCCTAAGAGAAATTAAAGAGGACACTAACAAATGGAAAAGCATCCCATGCTCTTGGCTAGGAAGAATCAATATTGTCAAAATGGCTATACTACCTAAAGCAATCTACAGATTCAATGCAATCCCTATCAAACTACCAACAGCTTTCTTCAATGAACTGGAACAAATAATTCTAAAATTCATATGGAACCACAAAAGACCCCGAATAGCCAAAGCAATCCTGAGAAGGAGGAATAAAACAGGGGGAATTACACTCCCTGACTTCAAGCTCTACTACAAAGCCACAGTAATCAAGACAATTTGGTATTGGCACAAAAACAGACCCACAGACCAGTGGAACAGAATAGAAAATCCAAACATTAACCCAAACATATACAGTCAATTAATATTTGATAAAAGTGCCTTGGATATACAATGGGGAGATGACAGCCTCTTCAGCAGCTGGTGTTGGAAAAACTGGACAGCTACATGTAAGAGAATGAAACTGGACTACTGTCTAGCCCCATACACAAAGGTAAACTCAAGGTGGATCAAAGACTTGAATGTAAGTCATGAAACCATAAAACTCTTAGAAAAAAACATAGGCAAAAATCTCTGGACATAAACATGAGCAACTTCTTCATGAACATATCTCCCCGGGCAAGGGAAACAAAAGCAAAAATGAACAAGTGGGACTATATCAAGCTGAAAAGCTTCTGTACAGCAAAGGACACCATCAGTAGAACAAAAAGACATCCTACAGTATGGGAGAATATATTCATAAATGAACGTATCTGATAAAGGGTTGACATCCAAAATATATAAAGAACTCATGCACCTTAACAAACAGAAAGCAAATAATCCAATTAAGAAATGGGCAGAGGACATGAATAGACACTTCTCCAAAGAAGAAATTCAGATGGCCAACAGGCACATGAAAAGATGCTCCACATCGCTAATCATCAGAGAAATGCAGATTAAAACCACAATGAGATATCACCTCACACCAGTGAGGATGGCCAACATCCAAAACACAAACAACAACAAATGTTGGCGAGGATGTGGAGAAAAGGGAACCCTCCTACACTGCTGGTGGGACTGCAAATTAGTTCAACCATTGTGGAAAGCAGTATGGAGGTTCCTCAAAAAACTCAAAATAGAAATACCATTTGACCCAGGAATTCCACTCCTAGGAATTTACCCTAAGAATGCAGCAGCCCAATTTGAAAAGGACAGATGCACCCCTATGTTTATTGCAGCACTATTTACAATAGCCAAGAAATGGAAGCAACCTAAGTGTCCATCAGTAGATGAATGGATAAAGAAGATGTGGTACATATACACAATGGAATATTATTCAGCCATAAGAAGAAAACAAATCCTACCATTTGCAACAACATGGATGGAGCTAGAGGGTATTATGCTCAGTGAAATAAGCCAAGCCGAAAAAGACAAGTATCAAATGATTTCACTCATATGTGGAGTATAAGAACAAAGAAAAAAACTGAAGGAACAAAACAGCAGCAGACTCACAGAACCCAAGAACGGACTAATAGTTACCAAAGGGAAAGGGACTGGGGAAAATGGGCGGGAAGGGAGGGATAAGAGGGAAAAAGGGGCATTACGATTAGCAAATGTAATGTTGGGGGGGCACGGGGAGGGCAGTACAACTCAGAGAAGACAAGTAGTGATTCTATAGCATCTCACTACGCTGATGGACAGTGACTGTAATGGGGTTGGTGGGGGGGACCTGATGAAGGGGTAGTTTAATAATCGTAATATTGCACATGTAATTGTAAATTAATGATAATAAAATAAATTATATTTTAAAAAATAAAATAAAAAAATAAATATGTCCCAAAGATACAGCCAACAAGGCGTGGATATCATTTGTGGTAGGAGAGAACAACAGGGACCCAGTTGTCTGAAAAGTGAATCCCTTAAAAAAAAGAGCATACATGCGTAAAAATATGAGTTTTGCATGTCATATATGTGAAATACAGCCACATAGTAACTTTGTGTTTGGCATTCTACATCTTGTCCTACATTACCTGGTTTATCTGCACCTATCTTTGTCAGGCAACCAAAAACCTCTGTTACTATATTATAAATACATATGTATATATGAAACACCTCCAAGTGTACATATGGAAAACACCTATGCATTGGGTCAGCTTGCCCAAATTTATATGACACATTATTTCTTACATTCATTCCAAAGTTATTTTTCTTTTCATACCCAATTGTATCAACAGTATCATCCAAAAAGTATGTTATGCACGCTGTGAAAGATTACATAAATGGATGGATACTGCTTTTCTTTTTTTAAGGAAATTTCAGGCGTAAGAGTTGCTTTCTGAGATTTAAGATGGTGGTGTGAGAGGTGAAAGAGAGAACTCCTCCCAAAACCACAGATAGTGAGAAAATATAGTTAATACAACTAACCCTAAAATAGCAACAGGAAAGAAGGCTGCACTAGACTGCACACAGACCTCACAAACATAGCAGACCTCACGAAACAGGGTAACATAAGAAAGCCTTAATCCGGCGGGACCCAAGCCCTTCCCCCACCCCAGCTCACTGGAGGGAGGAAGAGAAACAGAGCAGGGAGGGAATGGAAACCTAGAAATGCTGAACACCTAGCCCTGGAGATCTGCTTTGCAAGCAGAAGTCTACACTGTGTGGTGCTCTGGAGGATGGGGAGCTGGGACCGGCAGAGTGCTTGAGAGACAGATTCTGGCCATTTGTGGAGGATGGGACCCACACCCGGCCGCTCTGGGACTAAGGAAAGGCTGGCAGTCTGACAGGCTCCCTAGCAGGGAGAGGGCTGCTGAAGGGATGGGGTTTGCATGGAGTTTGCTGCGCGGGAAAAGTGATGAGGGACAAGGTTGTCTGGACGCGCTCTGCCCAGCAGATTGGGAACTTTGAGGAGCTTCAGGCGCTCCATATCCCTGGCTGGATACTCAATGCTGAGGGCCCCCACTATGACACACAGCCTGCCAAGCCTTCCTACTGCCCTGCAAGCACCTGCTCGCAAACTGACAGTCACTATGCTGGCGTCAGGCCAGTCAGAGGGAGGCCTCGCCTACAACAGCTAGAGATGCAGAGCACAGAGGCTTACAGCTCTGTGCTCGGCCCACTGGCTCTCATATGGGAGACAGGCAATGCAGGCAGGATTCAGGAAACAGCTATTTCCTCCCCCCAAGCACCACTCCACTCCCTTATGACACTCAACCTCACTCTAGGGGCTGAGCAGCTCGAGAGTCTGGAACTTCTCTGCACTAGAGGGCACTACACAGAAATATGAAACGTCAAAAGAACATGGTTCAGACCAAAATCTCACAAACCCCAGAAAAAGGGCCAAGTGAAACTGAACTCACCAATCTTCCTGAAAGAGAGTTCAAAATAAAAATCATAAACATGCTTATGGAGGTCCAGAAAAATATTCAAGAACTCAATAACGAATTTAAGACGGAGATTCAATCATTAAGAAATTCCATATCTGAAATGAAACATACAATGGAGGGATTTAAAAGCAGATTAGATATAGTAGAAGAGATGGTAAATGGAATAGAAATTAGAGAAGAGGAATACAAAGAAGCTGAAGCACAGAAAGAAAAAAGAATCTCTAAGAATGAAAGAATATTGAGAGAACTGTGTGACCAATACAAACAGAACAATATTCGCATAATGGGGTACCAGAAAAAGAAGAGAAAGAAAAAGGGACAGAAAGTGTCATTGAGGAGGTAACTGCTAAAAACTTCCCCAATCTGGGGAAGGAGATAGTCTCCCAAGCCATCGAGATGCACAAATCTCCCAACACAAGGGACCGAAGGAAGACAACATCAAGACATATAGTAATTAAAATAGCAAAGATCAAGGATAAACACAGACTTTTAAAAGCAGCTAGAGAGAGAAAAAATATCACACGCAAAGGAAAACCCATCAGGCTATCATCAGATTTCTCAACAGAAACCTTACAGGTCAGAAGGCATGGCATGATATATTTAATGCAATGAAGCAGAAGAGCCTTGAACCAAGAATACTCTACTCAGCAAGGTTATCATTTAAATTTGAAGGAGGGATTAAACAATTTTCAGATAAGCAAAAGCTGAGAGAATTTACCTTCCACAAACCACCTCTACAGTGCATTTTGGAGGGACTCCTATAGATGGAAGTATTCCTAAGGCTAAATAGATGTCACCCAAGGATAGACAAGGAGTACAGAATATGATTCATAACATACAAAGAATGGAGGAGGAAAAATAGGAGGAACAAAAAAAAATCTTTAGGTTGTGTTTATAATAGCATATGAAGTGAGTTAAATTAGACTGTTAGATACAAGTTGCAGGATACAAAATTAATACACAGAAATCTCTTGCATTCCTATGCACTAACCATGAACTAGCAGAAAGAGAAATCAGAAAAACAATTCCATTCACAATTGCATCAAAAAGAATAAAATACCCAGGAATAAACCTAACCAAAGAAGTGAAAGACCTGTACTCTGAAAACTACAAGACACTCATGAGAGAAATTAAAGAACATACCAATAAATGGAAACACATCCCATGCTCATGGATAGGAAGAATTAATATTGTCAAAATGGCCATCCTGCCTAAAGCAATCTACAGATTCAATGCAATCCCTATCAAAATACCAATAGCATTCTTCAACGAACTAGAGCAAATAGTTCTAAAATTCATATGGAACCACAAAAGACCCCAAATAGCCAAAGCAATACTGAGAAGGAAGAACAAAGCAGGGGGAATTACACTCCCTGACTTTAAGCTCTACTACCAAGCCACAGTAATCAAGACAATTTGGTACTGGCACAAGAACAGACCCATAGACCAATGGAACAGACTAGAGAGCCCAGATATAAACCCAAGCATATATGGTCAGTTAATATACCATAAAGGAGCCATGGATATACAATGGGGAAATGACAGCCTCTTCAACAGCTGGTGTTGGCAAAACTGGACAGCTACATGCAAGAGAATGAAACTGTATTACTCTCTAACCCCATACACCAAAGTAAACTCAAAATGAATCAAAGACCTGAATTTAAGTCATGAAACCATAAAACTCTTAGAAAAAAATATAGGCAAAAATCTCTTGGACATAAACATGAGCAACTTCTTCATGAACATATCTCCTGGGCAAGGAAAACAAAAGCAAAAATGAACAAATGGGACTATATCAAACTAAAAAGCTTCTGTACAGCAAAGGACACCATCAGTAGAACAAAAAGACATCCTACTGTATGGGAGAATATATTCCTAAATGACATATCCCATAAGGGGTTGACATCCAAATTATATAAAGAGCTCACACACCTCAACAGACAAAAAGCAAATAATCCAATTAAAAAATGGGAAGAGCTGAACAGACACTTCTCCAAAGAAGAAATTCAGATGGCCAACAAGCACATGAAAAGATGCTTCACATTGCTAAGCATCAGAGAACTGCAAATTAAAACCACAATGAGATATCACCTCACACCAGTGAGGATGGCCAACATCCAAAACACAAACAACATCAAATGTTCGTGAGGATGTGGAGAAAGGGGAACCCTCCTACACTGCTGGTGGGAATGTAAATTAGTCCAACCATTGTGGAAAGCAGTATGGAAGTTCTTCAAAAAACTCAAAATAGAAATACCATTTGACCCAGGAATTCCACTCCTAGGAATTTATCCTAAGACTGCAGCAGCCCAGTTTGTAAAAGACAGATGCACCCCTGTGTTTATCGCAGCACTATTTACAATAGCCAAGAAATGGAAGCAACCCAAGTGTCCATCAGTAGATGAATGGATAAAGAAGAGGTGGTACATATATATAATGGAATATTATTCAGCCATAGGAAGAAAACAAATCCTACCATTTGCAACAACATGGATGGAGCTAGAGGGTATTATTCTCAGTGACATAAGGCAGGTGGAGAAAGACAATTATCAAATGATTTCACTCATCTGTGGAGTATAAGAACAAAGAAAAAACTGAAGGGACAAAACAGTAGCAGACTCACAGAACCCAAGAATGGACTAACAGTTACCAAAGGGAAAGGGACTGGGGAAGATGGGTGGGAAGGGAGGGATAAGGGGGGAAAAGGGGTATTACAATTAGCACACATAATGTAGCAGTGGGGGGGCTTACGTGGAAGGCAGTATAACACAGAGAAGACAAGTAGTGATTCTATAGCATCTTACTACGCTGATGGACAGTGATTGTAATGGGGTAAGTGGTGGGGACTTGATAATAGGGGGAGTCTATTAACCATAATGTTGCTCATGTGACTATACATTAATAATACCAAAATAATAAATAAATAAATAAAGAGTTACTTTCTGCTGTCTCTTCAAAATGAGATGACTAAGGGGTGCAAAGCAGTTATGGTGAAAGTGTTTTCTAAAGATGACTCCTAAAAAAAGGGGGTTATTTAAATCCAAGGCATTTTGGGCCCATTATTGTGTGGTTTTTAATATCAAGTCACATAGTTTTGTAGGCGTTTCCAAGTTAAGTTTTCACAAGGATGCGCTTTTCTCTGGCCCATTTCCCGTGTCTTTGAAGCTCACCAACCTACGTTCTTATTCCAGCTCTGCTGCATATGAGCTGTGTGAACTTGGACATTTCCTCATTGCACAATGAAGACAATAACAATGCCTACCTCCTTAGGGTCCTGGCGGGTAGACGGTGTGCAGAATAACACCTGGAACGTTGCAAACACACAATGAATAATGTCTTCTGTCACCACCACCATCACCAGCATGAGGCTAGAAGAGTCTGTTCATTGGTGAATCCTAAAATCTTAAATTGTTTCTAACCAAGGCAAAACCAGCTATTCACTGTAGTCAATCCTGTTTTTTTTTAATCATTTGCCTTAATAAAGACAAAGCACCAATTACCTGTCAAATGTTTCCCCCCACTGCCTTTCAGGGGATTCTTTTTGGCATAATGGAGGAATAGACAATGGAAAGGAAATTTTTTTAGCCTTCCAGCCATTGTTTTCTCTCTCTGCCACATTGCTGCCAACAGGAAGAGTCACTTAAACAGCAAGCGGTGGCTCTTGTCTTTCAGAGCACTGGCCCTGGTTCTGGACACCATTGGCCCCCTGATTGGGCAGCAGTGGAAACAGGTCAGAGCCAGCGCTGAGCAGTTTGTATTTTAGACTTCCTCTCTCACATTCATCACTGAACTATAGAAAGTTAGAGCAAAGCAAATTTACTCATTGCAAAGAAAGAAGAAACAACCAATACATTTCTTCAAGCTTGAATTTCCACCCATTTTTTTTTACCTTGAAAGGATGATTTCAAAGAAAATTCAGTTTTTGTATGAAGATAAGCAAATTTGTTTTGCCCTTTGACCTGTACATTCCATGGATTTCTTACTCAAAATCCAAGCTATATCTTCCATTGGTCTTTGAGGTTTAAAGAATGTAAATATTGTATGTTACATCTACAATGGTGTATGTTGGGGAGAGGAAATAGGGACCATTCTGAATGATGATGGTTTTAATCCCAAACATCAGCTTCTGGACCAGAATACGTCCCAATTTTCCAGGCTTGGGGAGGTAAGGATAAATGTCATTCCTTAAGACATCTCACCTTGGATCTTTATTCTTCACTTCCCTGCTTCTTCCCAAAAAGCAAAATCTTAGCTTGACAAATTTCTCACCTGGAAACTATTCATTCACAGTATTTTCAACTTGTTTTCAGGATAAATATGTTGACTTTTCACTACTGTCGCCCTGACACCTAGCACATAAGTATTTGTTTCATGAAAATAATAATGCTGAATGATCTCTTATTTTTTAAAGAAAGCTATGTACAATGTAGGCATTTCATCAAAGAGCATTCTGAGAAAGAAACCACTCCACTTGGGTACTTGCACGTAGGCAATACAATCTTGCAAATCACTCTTCTTCTACGTGCTCAGACGTGGTGATTTATGAAAGACAAATGTAAAAGGGTCAGTTAGTACCTCTGCTAAGCACTTGCTAAAATCAGAGATGACTCTCCTTTTTTGGATGAGGCCTAATTTTGGTTCTTTTAAATAAATTATAGGAGAGAGTTTTAAAATGCCAAAAGACTCAGAGACCAGTAAAAAGAATATTTAATCCCTATTTATTCTCTAACCAAAACAAAATTAAAACAACATTCCGGTATTACCACACTAGTTTTAGCCTTTTGATTCTTAATTCTTCCTTTTTTTTCATATGTTTAATCAGATGTAGCCCTTCCTGTACTCCAACTAAAAGGTGAACACAGTGGTTTTTACCTGAAGTGGTTTTCCCCTGCTTCAAAGAGAGAAGGCCCCTTTTAAAACCTCTGATACAGAAAAGGTAGGCAACAATGACATCTAATCACAGTTTCATTACCTTAGTTAAGATGGGTTCAGTGGGTGGGTCTCTTTGTGTTCGTTAGTGGTGAACATAGACGATAAACAAAATAAATAAGTGAAATATGGAGCACATCACATGCTCTTAAAATGTTATGGAGGAAAAGAAACTGGAAATAGAAAATAATGGACTGGTTGTTTATCACAAAGATTGATTAGCTGCTCCCCAAACCCACCTTTCTCTTCCTCCTAGTGATGGAGCTAGATTACATCCCCATCTTTCTCCTTACCTGTAGCCAAATGACTGAAGTCCACACACCGGAATATGAGCAGATATGATACTCACTTGCCTACACAGAAACCACGCATACACAGTCCTTGTCTCTTTCCCCATTTGATCACTGAATGGACTGTACTCTGAGACTCTAGAGAGATGGAAGCACAGAGAAGGATTGGGGGGGGCGTCCCAAAATGACTAGAGGGTTGGCTGTTCTCCAATCAGAAATCCCAAGTTAGGCTTTATGTGAACAAGAAATACATTACTATTTAGTCAAGCCACTGAGAAAGAAACCAGTTTCAGAGCATTATTTACTATTACCAATAGAGTAATAGATACTATATTATAATTATAATGCATAATTTAGGTAATATAAATTATGCACCTCTAGAGGACCAGAGCCTCAAGAAGGAAAGACCACAGGTCCCTGAATGGTGAAGAGGAAGGTCACCAACCAAGCCAGAGCTCCCAATTGGGCCTTGCATAACAAAAAATAAACTTGCATTG
The DNA here is from genome assembly GCA_032199065.1 of Smutsia gigantea. Taxonomy (NCBI): domain Eukaryota; kingdom Metazoa; phylum Chordata; class Mammalia; order Pholidota; family Manidae; genus Smutsia; species Smutsia gigantea. The sequence continues at coordinate 429,140 of JAVSCE010018803.1, forward strand.
TTAATCACTGAAAGGTATCTGAAAAACCACTGGGTTTTATCTGTTGAGCACTAGTATTACTTCCCCAACTTATCAGGGATGCTGTATGATCCCTTGTCTCTTCCTGGCTGCAGGGCTCTGCCATTCTCCTGCTTCTTTTTTGAGGACGAGTTCTCTGGCTCCCTATGACTTTCTGCAAACCGGGACTCTTCTCACCAGCTACCGGATCAGCTGTCACCTTGATCTTGGATTTCTGGTCTCCAGAATCATGAGAAATAAACGTTTGTTGTTTAAATCATCTAGTCTATCGTATTTTTTTATAGCTGCCCTAGCCGACCAAGACAATTAGACTGAGAGGTATTCAGAGTGCAACGAGGTTGTGTCCACTCAATATGAGCCTGGAGGAAACAGCCCCTTTGTGATTTGCAGATGGCCTATTTCCTTGCCCCCTACAGCATTGCTTCTATAAGGTAATTTCATATAATGGTTTTAATCCAGCATTACTGCAGTTGACTTGATCTCTCAGGAAACAGATTATGAAGAAGAAAATTTAGCTGAAATATTTGTTTAAAAAGGCTGAGCTAAAATAGGGTGATGGCTGCCCGATATTATGAACATACTTGATGCCACTGGATTGTACGCTTTAAAATGGCTAAAATGGTAAATTTTATATTATGTATATTTTTAAACCACCGTAAAAAATGGCTAGGCTTATATTAAAAATAGACAAGTCAAATAGAACAATGGAAAGAAAATGCCATTAATCAATAAAAGGATATATTAGAACTCGTTGGTTCTCAAGCACAAGTAAGGCAACTCACTCAAATTCGCTTATGCCAGAAAGAGAATTTATTGACTCCTGTACCTGAAAAATCAAGGAATAAATTTTCCTTTATTTCGAGATGACATATTCAGTGTCATCACGACGTCCGTCTCCATCTATTGGCCGTGCTTTCCTCTGTCCGTTTCATTGTCATGCAGATTCTCCCCAGGTGATGGTAAAAGCGGCTTCCCCGAGCTCCAGGTCTGCATCCTAGCACCTTAGTAACCACAGCCAGGAGACAGTGACTCTCTCCCAATGGTTCCAATGAAAATCCTGCAGCTAATTTCATGACCTGGCTGTGATCAGAGCCAGTTCCTGAGCCAAGTACCATGTCCAGGGGGATGGAATGCTCTGAATATGCAAGCCTGGGGTGTGTTCTCACCTTTACAGCAGGGAAATAAAATCAGCCCCCGCTAAATTACCTGGACCAAGAGTGGGATTTCCTTAGGACTCCCTAAGGAAACTGAGCCCCATTAGCAAACGGATGGAGAAAGGACAGTGGGCAGGCAGAACGCACAGATGTCCAGCAGGAGACTGTGGCATGTCTGCCCAAAACTGAAAACCAGTGAGAACATTCAGAGACTAAACATGGGGACAACATTTCCTAACTCAGATAATATCCCATGAAGATGGGGCGTCAGCTTTCCTGTCTGTTAGCTCATCTTTGACCCTGCATCCCTCCATCCCTCCTCCTCACTCTCTCTCTTCTTGCCTTCTTGGCCAAGATGGTCTTGCGATTTCCATTTACAATAATTTTCTGAAATGATACAAAGAACACATCTCCACCCCCTTTCTCTTTTCCTCCACCTCTAAAAGGCTGCCAAGTGCCACCAGGATGAGAATATTCAGCCTTTGAGTCACAGACGGAATCTGTGTCTTTGGCCTTCTATTTCGTCACCACCTCAGACTGTTTCTATGAGTGACGAAGGAAGTCATCTTTTACTGGCTAGAATAATGTAATTATACCTTTGATGCTCACTGTTCACCGTAGAGGAGAGCTACCAAATCAAGCACATACGGCATTAACTCTCAGGTTTTGGAGTTCCTAAACGTGGCATTGATAATGCACAGCGACCACCACACTCCAGGCTCATCTGACTTTGTCCTTGGATTATAACTGAGTGTGTGTATGTGTGCACGTGCACGCACACATGCACATACACTCACACACAAGCCTTAATGTCGGACCCTCGCCAGAAAGCACAGGTGGCCAAGAAGAGAGATGCACAATTGTAAGCCTGGACACAAACCACTTGGTTAAAGAAGTATACCTTGAATCCTCCCCACCAACCCAAATTATTTTATTTCCCTTCTTCACAAAACCATCCAGAAATATAATCACATGGTGTAACTACTGAGCAGAAATAGCCCTATGTCTAGATAACATATCACCTTTGCCTCCACGTTGAATGGAGGATCTTGTCATTATTCCACTGGGCCAAACAATGGTCAGGAAGGGGAAGGCGGACTCCTGAGAGCCATGTTTAAAATACATGAATGTTGTCTGGGATTACATATGTGAGGTAGAGCAGACAGGGCTTGTCTTTTCTCATTAACAATATGCTAACCCAAGGAAAAACTTATCCAGCCTCACCCTGGAAATCAGAAAACAGCAGAGAATTTCAGCATTACATTAAAATATCAGTAAACTTAATAGAGACCAGAAATCATTGGGGATGGGCAGTTATTAGGAAGGCCTGGGATAGAAAGGAAAGTCCCAAATGAACAAACACAGTCTTTCTTTGGAAAGAATTCTAAAAGGGAGAATCAGATTGAAAAGAGAGGGAGAGAAAAAAAAAACCCCAGCAAAGTGGCTAATAGGAGACAAGCAGATATATTTGAGATTCAGTCCAAGAGAGCTGAAGGAAACTGAAGCCAAAAAGATATTGTGCCTGTTGGGGAAGAAGTCATTGAAACATGGTGAATGGGATTCATGTAAAGCAAGAGGACTCTGCCACGCTCTAGCATGAAACATGGGCCTCGTAACTTAGGTTTGGGGAAGGGATGGGAGAAGCAGGCTGGGGGCTCAGTCCTCAGTCAAACCAAATAGACTAGAATATATTGAAGCTGTCCAGTGTTTTTCCATCTCAAGCTTACAAATGTCTCTGCCTCTCTTGTAATATGGTAGCTGTCTGAAGCAGATCTGAACTGCTGGAGGTTAGTTCTAGAGAATGTCATGATCAGAATTTATGTTTCGGAGAAATCACCTTGTCTGAGTTATTTTGTAGCCTTACACCCAGCTAGGTAGCCAGCACAAAACAGGAATTCGATAAATGTGGAATAGTTGAGTATTGTAGCAGATGCCTTCAGAGCTTGATATTCTCTCAGCCCTAAACACCAGCAGTTCCAGGGCCCATATCCCTTACTTGCTCAAGACTTCTACCTGCATATGGGTCTCAGCCCCACAGACCTTTCTGACCGGAGTCAGGGTCATGGCAGGACAAGCCCTTGTGGTTGTTACTATGATTGCTGGAGGACAGGGGGAACGCAGACCTGGGCTCCACCTTTGTCAGGGTTGAGGGTGGGGAGCCAGGGTTTCTTGCGCTTGCTCTATTGGGGTATGCCTAAGAGTGAGAATTAGGGTGCTGGAAGGGAGAAGCAGGGTCACTCGAGGTCAGCTGTCTAGGTCAACCAGGGCTGTCTAAAAGGGGACCTTCATGGTTGAGGGCCACCTGGTTTCTTATCTGGTTGGTTTTCTAGGAGCTGTATTGTACTCCTGGCAGTATGTTTATTTGAGGTGGATGCCTTTGAAATGGGCACCTTCACCATCAAATGCTTACTCTACAGGTTCCCAGCATTTCTCTGCCTGAGGGCTTTCTCTGGCCACAGGAGCAGCCTGGGCACAGAGCAGATCAGAAGGGCCTCAGAAATAGTCCTTGATGAAAGAGGGTAGGAGTTGGTGATTAAAATACCCAGTATCCCCGCTCCTGCATGAAACAATGCTGAGGTGTCGTTTACAGAGTCTCACCGAGGGTCCCTAGAGGATGAAGCCGTTCCCACAGCTGTAACTTGCTCTTTAAGGAATCTTTCTTGACATTCAGCTCTTCCCTGTCTTATTTCCCTGCTCCTTCAACACGATTCCTGGGACAAATATGAATAAACTACTCACAAACAAATCTTTGTTTTGGAGGATTCAAAACTGGAAACAAATTTCTAGTAACTTTTTAAGCCGACTGACTTTCTCTTGTTTCCCTGAACTTGTCATTCCTTTCAGAGTCTGTGACCCCTGTGCTATGAAGTCACTAGTCAGGGAGAAATATGGCCTGAATCCCATGAGACAATTTTGTTATTCTTCTGAATGAATAAAGATTGAATAATACTTAGATTCTGTTAGTTACAAAGCAGCGCAAGATACTCATTTACTAAACCTTTTTGAGAAATCTAAACACCAAATTGTGTTGAACCAATCATTTCCAAGGGACTTGTATTAATGCGACTATTAATTCACTACATAGACCCAACCTATGCTCATCCAAATCACTTACCTTCTCAGCAGTTCTATTTGTCTTATTTGTGGAACGGAGGCAATTCAGCTCACCAGCTCCTTTGCAAGGATATTGGGAGGATTAATGGGTTAATGCTGGGAAACACGGTTCTGCCATAGAATGTCTGTTGCTATATAAGTGCACATTATTGCATCATAGCTTATAGCTAGGCTTACATGTGCAAATACAATGACCTTTAGGTCTTAGATTCTTTCATAATGCTGAGAGGTAATTCTAATCAGAACAGAGCTTCCTCACCACGTCTCCTATCTGCTCACCGGTTTTCTGTATGCTCTCTCCTCAGCCACTGATCAAGTCACCCCTCCGTCACCTCTGGGCTACCACCGGGTGTTCCCATCATTCCTGGACCCTTTTGAGGCTTGTGTATATGAGCTCTCTGCTCCCGTTAGAAGAGAATCATTCTGTATCTTATCTGTTCAATTCTTACAGAATCACTTTCTCCTAATTCACCCCTTTGAAGTCTGTTTAGGTGGATTTGGGGCAGTGGTCAGTAGAGGAATAAAGACCCTAATATTCCTTTGATCAAATTAATCCCTGCATAAAACTTGGGCAACTTTCCATGATCTGCAGGACAACATCCTTATTCTAAGCCTGGCACCCTGCCTAACCCATTCCTCATCCGGCCACCAGGCTCTTTCCATCCCTCTCTCTCACTATCACCCCACAAAGAGAAACTCCTTTTCTTACTCAATTTACCAGTTTAGGAGATCTGAATTTAGCCCCTTTTTGGCTCCAGGATATCCAGTCACCTGAGGTGGGTGGCTGAATTGTATCCCCCCAAAAGATTTGTCCAAGTCAATACCTTCGAGCATGAACTTATTTGGAAATAAGATCTTTGCAGACATAATAGTTAAGGATCTCGAGATGAAACCATCTTGCCCTAAATCAAATGACTGATGTTTTAATAAGAAAAAGAGCAGGGAGATTCCAGACAGCCGGGGGAAAGAAGTGCATGTAAAGATAGGGGTAGGGATTTGAGGGATGCAGCCACAAGCCCAGGAACACCAGGAGCCACCAGAAGCTGTAAGAGGCAAAGAAGTACTCTCTCTTTGAGGCTTCAGAGAGAGCATGTGTGGGGAAAATGGAAGTTCCTACGGCTAGGATCCACACCTGAGCTTAAACTGCTTGATGATGTAACTGGAACTGCTGCTAGGCTCCTGCTTCCACCCCCGCAGGCAGTTAGCTATTATTGACTGAGTCACTATATAGAGAGCTCTGCCCAGGGCTCTGGGCGGCGGTAGAGAGGAAGGAGGATTACAGACCTGTGCAGACGGGATTCTAGTGTTCACCTTATCGCCAGAGGAACAAGCCAGGTAATAAACCTTTTGACCCCAGGAACATTCCATTGTCATTCCTCGGTCTCACTGAAACCGTAGTGAACTTGCCAGGGCTGAAACCCATTGGCAAGACACTGAAGAATGCCATGTCCCCCTCATTATTCATTCTTAGATTTGTAAGAGAAAGGAGTGTGCTCTGGGCTCTCACAAGGAACATAGTGGGTCCTTGAGTCTTAAATAATTGATTCATTCTGACATGTTCTTATCTCTGAGCCTTTAAATAATGTCTGTAACACTCTGCCAAGGCATTTCTGGCATCTTCACTTCTTTTCACGTGGGTCATTTCTCCCCATAAACTGATAAGAGTCCTGCCCGCTTCAGAGATAGATACAAAACAACAGAATTTTGTTCTCTTACAGTGCTGGGGGCCAGAAGTCCAAAAATCAAGGTGCTGGCAGGGACATTCAGCTGGGGGTCCTCCATTACCTAGGGTTGACGGTTCCAGATATTGTTATGGAACTGTTCTCCTTAATCACTATGGCGATAGTAGGATTCCGGAATAGTGGAGGCCAGGTGGCCAACCTTAACTACCAGAGACAAGGTGAAATTACTTGCTGTGGTGTTTGGCAAGGTTGGAGTGGCTCATGGACAGGTCAGCTCATCGGGGTGAGCCGTAGATGGAAGGGCCTGTACTGCAATCCCATAGGAGTGTTCTTGAAAGACAGTCGTGAGGAAAATCCCCCTCCTGGGCTGAGATTCAGGCAGTGCACCTAGTCATCTACTTGTGTAGAGAGAAATCATATGAAGTAAGCATATCATGGACTCTCGGGCAGATGCTGTTGGGAGATACCGAGGTAGGGAAGAAGCAGTGGGAGCAGGCCATCCCAGCATGGACGAATAGTTTAATACTGACACTGTTTAGAATTGCCACTGCATGGTGATAATAAAAAATGAACTCACGTTTAGGCATTTTTATTATTGTTTGGAAATTCTATGCCAACCTGCATAGGAGTGGGCCATTTCCAATACTGTGCCCCTCGGTCATAGGCTGTGAGGAATAATACAGTTGGTTGGTCAGAGGTCTGAAAGGAATAAGACTGGAGACTAAGATAGCCAAGGCAGAGGCCAATGGCACAGACTCCCTCTCACCAAGGCCCATTCAGCTATTGATGCTTCTAAATGTCTGTGCTACCACCAGCAGGGACTAACTCTGAGCCCCCAGTGGGGGACTTTTCCCTCAAGAAGGCCAGTCCACCCCACGGTGGCAAGTTGATTACATCAGATCCTTTCCACCCCGGAAGGGCAGGGATTGATCTTGACTAGGACTGACACATTTTCTGAGTCTGAAGTGCTTGCCCACGATATCTTGGGATCCTGCGTAACAAAGATTCACTTGTATAAGAAAAAGAGACCATTAAGAGGTGGGCAGGGGCCCACCATCACAAGATCTGTTGGTCATACCCCAGACTGCATCATCCAGGGGCAGTTTGCCTGATAAAGAGTTGGAATGCTCTTTTTTTTTTAGGTTTTTTTTAATATAATTTATTTTATTATTATTAATCTACAATTACATGTGCAATATTATGGTTATTAAACTACCCCTTCATCAGGTCCCCCCCACCAACCCCATTACAGTCAGAGATGCAGCTACGGCACCAGCTTAGAGATGACTGACTCCCTTCAAGTTCAGGCCAGCGCTCTGCAGGATTCCATACCTTCAGCCAGCATGGCGCTGTGTCCCACCCCGCCTTAGGGAGAACGCAGGAGCTCTCTGGGAAGCTGAGTGGGCCTCACAGGACTCAGCCGTTTGGTCTGAGTTCCAGTGCAATGAAAGTACCTGGCAGTTGGCCTTCTCAGTTGTAAGACTAGTGCTGGACATTAAGCCTTTGATTGCCAAGACATCCACTTCAAGGGCTGCTCTCTGGAATAAACGCACTGCCTGCTACAGGACTAGATAAAGGGCCAGGCTGCTCCACCCCAAAAGTTTCCTTTGTTTCAGAGATCTCCTTTTGACTTAGATAACTGATCAGTTGACTGGTTTTTTTTTTTTTTGCTTCCCTGCTCTTTAATTCCCACTCTTAGGTTTTAAGTTCACCAATAAAGAGTGACCCCACACAAGCCTAGGCTCCCCACCCGTGACCCCAATAAAAGCAGAACTTTCAGGCAACATACTTTCTCCCCCACAGACCTCCCTATGTGGCCACAGGTATGCCTTGTACACTCCAGGACCTGTGAGAAATAAACATTGTTTTTTTCCCCAAAGTTTCCTGACAGTTGTTGCTGAGGTCTGTCTGGTAATCACAGTAAGAATCACAAGGGCTGTTGCAGCCACAGTATTGGCTCTGAAAGGGGAAATGTCTGTGGGGGTTCGCCTTCTGTCCGGGTGAGTGTCCCCGGCATTTCTAGCCAACAGCCTCGCTAGAGTCAGGCAGAGACAAACGGCCCCAGAAAAGTCTGCTCCCTCTTGTGCTTGCCAAGTGTCAGCCTCTGCTTACTCACATCCTACACTTTGCAGGCTCAGTCCTACCCAGTTTTCAAATCCATGAAAACCTAGTCTGCCAAGAAATGAGCAGCAGTCCCCCAAAATGAGGGAGGTTATAGAAATAATTGATCACAAAGCTGAAGAGGGTCCTGGCTGTCTGTGAACACCCAGCAGCAGCCTGCCTGTAAACTTCAACCCCAGCAAACAGACACATTCACACACTCCCTGCTCCCCGGGTATAGCCAGTCTGTCTGAGTTGTCTACCAGGGTCCTTTGCCCCCATGCAGCTTCCCCACTGGAAATAAAGCCTGGCCCTGAATCCCACCTTGGTATACCATAACCCAGATTCCCTTCAACAAGCTTATCCTACTGTCTTTGCTCCAGGGTTCTTGGTATTCCTTGCAACGGTGCTACTCAGCGTTGTCCCTGACTTATGATCCTGGAGCCACCCCCAGCTGATGCTGAGAACCACTTAGTCCACACATCCTATGCACACTACTGTGCTCATGGCCCCCAGTCTCAGTTTTCCCTCCTGGAGAGTCCTGCTGACTTAGAGTCACCTGGAGTTTGCCATGTGCCCGTGGACTTGCTGATTTGATTGCACACCTTTTCCTCAGGGTGAGCTAATCTTCCAGGGACTTCTCCACTGCACGCCACTTTCTGGCCCCCATTCCCTCCCTGATCCTGCTTGTTAGAATGTCCCAGCATGCCATGCATGTGTGAATTATGACATAACTGACAGAATGTTAGAACTTGAAGGAATCCTAAAGATCACCTTATCCAGTGCTTTAAAATTTTTCTCTGAACCACACATCTGGGGGGAAATCCACAAACAATACTGGTGGATATCTTCTCTTGACAGAAAAGAAAACAAATCCAGCGGTTTGGTGCCTGGCCAATGGTCTTACAGCAAGTTATGATTAACAACTGATTACCTGACATTTAGTATAGCATATTAGGTGTCATTAAGAGTCACATTCATCTGGGTCTTTTTTCTGTTATTGGGCTTCTGTTAATGGAAACCCAACCCATGAGAATTTTGAGGACTAGCGTGTGCACAATTAAAATTAACTTTAAAAACATCTAATGACCTATGTCTATTGGGGTTCATGCTAGGTATTGCAACAGTGATATTTAAGACAATTCTTTTAAAAATGTTTTTGCCTTATTAAGATATAATTAACATATAACACTGTGTAGAATTCAGGTGTACAAGGTGATGATTTGATACACATATATATTGTGAGATGTTTACCCCAATAACATTAACACATCTTGTACCTCACGTAATTATATTTTTGTCATTTTTATAGTAAGATAGAACAGAATCCTTGACTTCCTTGACTTCCGAGATCTACAAAAAATAATAGTTTAACAATTTTGCTTGAATAGAAATAGTTACCCTGATAGGCTGATAGGGAGACTCCCCATTTTTCAAATGGATTCAGATAAATAAAGTTAATATAGAGAGTACAAAGAAGGTAATAAAAATGTGTATGGAAACTCAGGTATTTTGGCAAAAAAAGGAAACCAGAGTTATGAGTTGTACTATTTCTTATTCATTTCAAAGAATGAAATCCCATTGTACTTCATTTTCCTCCCTTTCTTATCAAAAGAGCACAAGACTGTATTTTAATAAAAGCTTAGCAATACAAAAATGATAAGAAACGACTGAGTGAGAACAAGATTGAGAACAATAGATATAGATGAGACGGGAAGGTTGAACAGAATTCCTTGAAATAAAACAACAGGAGATCTCAGCTGAATAAAAAGAAACTCTTAAAGGAAGATGCCAGGGCCGTGCAGTAGCCTGCCATGGCCACTGTAACAGAATACCACTGACTGGGTGGCTTAAGCAACAGAAATTTGTTTTTTCACAGTTCTGCAGACTAGAAGTCCAAGACCAAGAGGTGGGCAAGATTGGTGTCTGCCCAGGCCTCTCTTCCTGGCTCCTAGAGAGCTGCCTTCCAGCTGTGTGCTCACATGGTCTTTCCTCCAGACCTGCGCAGAGAGAGGTGTCTGGTTCCTTCCTCTTCTGGGACACCAGTCCTACCAGGTTAGGGCCCCACCCTATAGCCTCCTTTAAGCTTTATTACCTCCTTAAAGGCCCCAGCTCCAAACACAGTCAGACTGGAGGTTAGGATGTCAGGTGATGGGGGTAGGGGGCGGCGAGGGAGCCATCCAGTCCCTAACAGACACCTCCTCAGCCTTTTTTCTATAGTAACTTCACACTTTTTCTTGGAAGTTGTCTAATGTATTCAGAGAAGAGAGGCAACAAAGAATTGGTGTTTGTCAGAGTAACTGCTTTGCCAGCACAATATAACGTGTATTGTAGTGATAGGCTTACCAGCCTCCACGGAACACACAGTTCCTGAACTCACCTCCCCTTCTCCATGAATGCAAAGCAGAGGATTTGCCCACTCTGCCTCTTGTGACAACTCACTCTGCGCTGATCGAATCAATTATTAGTGACTCTCAGCCTTACTCATACTTTCGTTCAGGCTTTACTGTCACTGGATAGCTCAGTTTTATTTTACTTTCTGGCAATACTGCATGTTTTCTACACACAGTTGCACTGACAGCACATATATTAGAGCCAGTGCAATGGACTGTTGATATCTAATACAGTAGAAAGAGAAAAATTACGAAGATCATATGCAAATACTGGATTCAAATTTCTCCCTTGAACCCTGAAGTTAACAGCAATAATAAAGTTGGTCTGTTTGGTTAGGCTGTTTATGTAAAATGTTTTTTGTTTTTTCTGCTGCAAACTACTGTATAATCTCATATGTGGAATCTAAAAAAAAACTGATAGAAAAAGATTAGATTTGTGCTAACCATAGGCAGACACCTCTAAATAACTCTTAGGTAAAGAAGAAATTACAACCAAAATTATTCAATAAAACTGAAAAAAAAACAAAATTACAGATTATTTAAAAAAACTAACAAGGTCACACTGCTTATCAAAACTTTTGAGATACAGCTAAAACCATATTCAGAAATATTCAGTGCTATAAATATTTATATTAATAAGAAATACTGATCAATTATGCAATTACCTCAAGAAACGAAAACATACATAAAATGTAAGATAAAGGAATGTCTTAAGTAATACACTAAAATCAGAAACTATAAAGGAAAATATTGACAGGTTTGACTACAAAGCTCATTTTTAAACTTCTACAGCAAAATACATCATAAATAAAAATAAAATATAAATAACAAAATAGGAAAAATATGAGCAACATATAGCAGAAATATACCTAATACATGTATATGTACAAGTATCTTTTAAATCAGTAAAAATCAACAAACACTTCAATAGAACAACGAATGGGGGTTTAACAGAAAATTCACAGAAACTAAGAATCTGTTAAACAGATGAAAAGATAATAAATTCACTAACAACCAAAGAAATACAAATCAAAATAGAAAGAAAATATTTTGAATCTGTGAAGCTAAAAAATAGTAAAAGGAGTTTTTGCTCAGAGCTGGCATAACAATGGGGAAATTGGCACTCTGTCTACTCGTGATAGGAGTGTAAACTGGTGTAAATTTTATTTTGAAAGATTGATTTTGACAATATGTTTTGAAATTTAAAAGTTACACATTAACTTGTTAAGGATGGGGGCCTAAGTAAATGTGTTTCTCTCTCATTCCTGCCAAAATCCCACTGAAGTGATAAAAAATGCATAACAGGAAGTCATTTGCCTGATGGAGGAACTATTAAGTAAGAAACTTGCAGCCCAAAATACAGGCCTGATGCACAGCTGCACATCACTGTCACTGGTGGCTTCCAGGTGGAACTCCAGGTTCATGGTGAGCTGGACTTGGAGTCATGAAGTAAGAATTAATTGTACTGTTTGTATATAGAATATCCGGTGGAGGCATTTGCATCCAAGTTACATATGATGAGAACAAGTTTCTAAATAAATGGGAAGACTGCAAAGGCAAGCACTGGAGCCTGAGAAAAAGAGAGTAAAACCCAGGGCAGCTTTCCAACTCCACAGCCAACACAAAGGGAAAAAGGAAGTGAAGCAACACACAGGACTGAAATACACCAGAGACTATGTCTAACTTATTGCAGCAAATAAGGGGCCTGACTTTAGCTGGGCTTTTCCATGTGTGCAATTCACACTCTGTCTGAAAAGGGAACTGTCTGTCAGCACATTCTTGCCGGCTCCTCTAAACAGCAGCTTTCTCCACTCCTCTTAATCTGGTTTGCTGAGCCTAGATGCATGCATGGATTGCTCCATACGTGTGTGCACAGCTGCCCTCTACTGGATAGAATGACAGTTGGCCCAAGTTCATTGAAACAAATAATTTATGGAAGTATTCCCATAGCGTTTACCAGCTATGATTAGCTTAGTATTGTGTTGAACTTCAAAAACACAGACATGAGGAAAACACAGTGCCTTCCCTCAAATATATCACAGAAAACTGGGAGAGACTCATAAAAACTCAGTGATTGCAATGCAGGGCTAAGTGCTACAATAGTGGTAAGCATAGATACTATTTGATTGCAGAGAAAATACTATTTATAACCTATTTTGGCTTAGTAGCTGGTATGGCCCCTGTTGGAGACCTCAACTGACCATATCCAGAAATTCTGTAAATTTTACCTTGGAGGTGGACTGGACAGATAAAAATACAAGATACCCAGTTAAATTGGAATTTCCAAAAAAATATTACATAGAACGTATACTGAAAAAGTAGTTATTGTTTCTCTTAAATTCAAATTTAACTGGGCAGCCCATATTTTTTTTAAATTTATTTTTTGCTAAATCTGGCCACCTTCCCACCACGATTTCTAAGAAGTCTGGGGCCTTAATAAGTGCAAAGGGGTCAGTTTTGCTTCGGAAAGACTCTGTGGAGCAGAACTGAGCAGCCAGTCCACTAGTGGGCTGTTCTTCCCTGCAGCCCATGCATGCCTCACTCCATTTACCACTGAAGCAGCAGTTCCTCCATTACCTCTGTACTTGCTTAGGTGTGTGATGGAGCCACTGATCATCTAGCCTCTTGCAGGGGCCTTAGAGATTCTTCAAGAGAAAAACATCTTTTCTCTAGTTTTGTGTTCCAAGCTTGTGCTCAAAAGCTTACACAGCACTGTGGATTACCCCTTCTGGAGTGGCTGGTTCAGATATAGCTTCCAGACTCAGCCCAGGCGAAGTCCTGATGCTGGCTATTGTCATCATGCTTTCCTTTCCTTCGTAGTGTGCTTATCTCTGCGGATCCCAGCAGGAACCCTCTCAGTCCCTCAGAGAACTTTTATATTGACCCTAAGGCTGGTCAAGGCTTCCCTCTCTTTTTCTCAGGAAGCTCATTGATTTTGGACTAAATTTGCACATTTTCTCCCCAATGTCAAGATTTTCACACCAAGATGGTTTGGGGAAGATGTAGCCATCTTTAAGTCGTGGAAAAGTTACCACTATGCTCTTTACCTAGGAAACTGACAGCACATTTGCCTTTCAATTACAAAACTATTCAAGTGATTCTTTCTAGATCACTTATAGGAGAAGATTCTAGAAACATTTAAATGGTAATTTTCTAGCCACTAATTAGTAACTAAGTAATTATTTAAGAGAAGACACCAATTATTTGGATTGAAATCAAAGGTATTATTTGTTCAGCAGCCCTTTCAACGTGCCCACACTGCCTTGAAACTACAGCAATTAGCTCAAAAAATGTCAAAGACCTTAAACTTATGAAGGTTATAACACGGTCTAAGGAGATGGGTATGGGTGCCAACTTGACAAGGGGTGGAGTTGTGATGGTTAATTTCATGTGTCAACTTGACCGGACCACAGATGCCCAGACATTTGATCAAACATTATTCTGGATGTGTCTGTGAAGGTGTTTCTGGATGAAATTAACATTTGAATTGGCATACTGAAGAAAGCAGACTGGACTCCCTACCATGGGTGAACCTCATCCACACAAAAGCTGGGTGACAGGGAACTTCTCCTGTCTGACTGCCCCGAGATGGGACATTGGTCTACCTTCTTGAGACTTGAACAGGAACATCAGCTCTTCTTGGGCCTTGAGCCTGCCACCTTTGGCACTGAAACTATCCCATTAGCTCTCCTGGGGCTCCAGCTTGCTGACTGCAGATCTTGAGATTTTTCAGCCACCATAATCACATGAGCCATTTCCTTATGAACGTGTAATACATATATATACATTCATAAGGAAATGGCTATTGGTTCTGTTTCTCTAGGTAACTCTCTAATATGGCACCATCTACCTCTTTTGAAGAACAGAATAGAGAGGTGTAGGAGAATGGAAAGAGGTAGGGCTTGTGAAAAACATCTTACTTATTTAATTCCGTCCAAAATATTTTAATTTAATGTAGGAATCCTCTTTTAAGAAAACTCTTTATGAAATTCCAAGCCTGTTTTAGGATTACATATTCTGAACCTTATAATAAGCTTGCCAAAAATCAGGACCAGTTAATTCTACCCACCTCTATCAATATTCCTAGACAGTAGTGATAACAGCAAAAGCAATGGGAAATGTATTTCTAATGACTTGCATATCTTGGATGTGACATGCAGGAATCTGAGAGAACAGAAAATATATCAATCTCTTCTCCATTTGAAGGTAATGACTTTAGAAAGGAAAGCTACATCACTGATGTTGAAGAAAAATGTTTGCATTTCTGTACCAGGTTTATGAAAACAGAATGGTATTACCCACACAAGGCGTAGAGTATTTCTACTAGTCAGGAGTTTCCAACTTAAGAAGGTTTAAATTTTAAAAAGGCAGATGAAATTCAAGTCTTGGTAAAATTACAAAATGTGTGTGTGAAAAAGAACAGATACGGCTGATAAAGTATGACTATGCAGTCTTTGGAGTCTGTCTTGTATTCATTCCCCCAGGTCCTTCAGCAGAATGGAATTGAGCACTTAGACCTGCTCATCTTAAAGGCAGAAATACACAACTCAGCTGCTGGTAATACATTAAAATAATCTTCCTAGAAGCTCTGACTGTAGTCAGACATAGCCCTGGGAGATAGGGAATCAAATTAGACATCCCTTAAATAGTGATACAAGGTTTAACCATACTGTATAGGGGGACTATAAAATGATTTCAGAAGAGTAATCTGAATGGTATATATGACTTGAAAAATCATCGAAGGGATGCAGACAATACGACCTTTCAAGTTTTAGAGTCATGACATCCTGACAACTAAGACTCACCTGACAATCTGGATCACAGAAAAGACCCAGTGTTTTGGTGCCAGGAAGCTCTCTGTTCATTAAGAAAAGGCAGAAAACTAATAAATTAACTCCAAATGTTACTTGGAAATATAACCCCAGAATCATCTGTGTTGATATCATTTTCTTCTTCAGGTAAGGATCTTTCAAAAACCAAGAGACTTAAGTATAAAAATGTTTAATAGAATTTTGGCATTTTAATATGTCTAGCTGATTAGCCCCAGGAGGAGTCTAGTTGAAGTTGTAAAACTAAAACTGTTTAGACTATAATTTGAAGCTTAAATCTTAAGCTTACAGTTCAGAGCACTGAACAGATCTTCTGAATCATCATATTTATATCTTTAGATTTTTAGCATCATAAAAATTACTTAATGCTTGGGAAAGTGTGTCAGACAACTAACACATAGAAAAAGAACATTGAATATATTAAGTTTCTAAGTGCAATTCAAAAATAAGTTCCATTTTCTAAGTTTATGAATGGGATCAAATGTTTAGCAAATGCTCTTTAAAGTAATTGTTATAATTGACACATTTATGAATCAAATCATAAGATTTGTAAGATGGATGTAAAAGCTTAACTAGGAGCCAAGTTTTAAAATTTATAACCTTAATAAATAACACATTAATTTTACAAAAGCAAGGAACCCTGATGTTTTCTGGGCATAGAAGCATCCTCAAGGACACCAAATGTACACATTGAAACCATTCAGCCATTTCATAAATATGAAGGATTCATAAATGTTCAGTACACAGCACATGTATGGGGTCTGGAGATAGAGTAGTTAAACAGAAATAGGCTTAGTTTTGTGGATAAAGCATGGTGTTTGAGAGAATTTCGGAATCACAGATTTTGTTCCAAGTAAGCACACAATCATTGATGGGTAGGGGGGGAGGAAAAATTATTCTACAGTGATATAGCTGAGTATTCCTATACGGAACCCAGGGAAATATCCTGCAATAAGAAAGGAGGATGAGAGAGTAACATTTTATTTTCGTTATTTATTTATTTTTATGCATACTTTTTTTAAATATCATTAATATACAATTACATGAGCAACACTGTGGTTACTAAATTCCCCGCATTATCAAGTCCCCACCATATACCCCATTACAGTCACTGTCCATCAGGGTACTAAGACAAGAGTCATTACTTGTCTTCTCTGTGCTATACTGCCTTTCCCATGCCCCTCCCCATATTATGTGTACTAATCATAATGCCCCTTATTCCCCTTATCCCTCCCTTCCCACCGACCTTCCCCAGTCCCTTCCCCTTTGGCAACGGTTAGTCCATTCTTGGGTTCTCTGAGTCTGCTGCTGTTTCATTCCTTCAGTTTTTGCTTCGTTCTGATACTCCACAGATGAGTGAAATCATTTGGTACTTGTCTTTGCCTGGCTTATTTCACTGAGCATAATATCCTCTAGCTCCATCCATGTTGTTGCAAATGGTAGGATTTGTTTTCTTCTTATGGCTGAATAATATTCCATTGTGTATATGTACCACCTCTTCTTTATCCATTCATCTACTGATGGACACTTGGGTTGCTTCCATTTCTTGGCTATTGTAAATAGTGCTGCAATAAACATAAGGGTGCATATGTCTTTATGAAACTGGGCTCCTGCATTCTTAGGGTAAATACCTAGGAGTGGAATTTCTGGGTCAAATGGTATTTCTATTTTCAGTTTATTGAGGAATCTCTATACTACTTTCCACAACAGTTGAACTAGTTTACATTCCCACCAGCAGTGTAGGAGGGTTCCCCTTTCTCTGCATCCTTGCCAACATTTGTTGTTCCTAGTCTTTTCTATGTTGGCCATCCTAACTGGTGTAAGGTGATAGATATCTCATTGTGGTTTTAATTTGCCTTTCTCTGATAACTAGTGATGTGGAGCATCTTTTCATGTGCCTGTTGGCCGTCTGAATTTCTTCTTTGGAGAAGTGTCTGTTTAGCTCCTGTGCCCATTTTTTAATTGGCTTATTTGCTTTTGCTTTTTGTTTGTTGAGGTGTGTGAGCTCTTTACATAATTTGGATGTCAACCCCTTATCGGATATGTCATTTATGAATATATTCTTCCATACCGTAGGAAGTCTTTTTGTTCTACTGATGGTATCCCTTGCTGTACAGAAGCTTTTTAGTTTGATATAGTCCCATTTGTTCATTTTTGTTTTTGTTTTCCTTGCCCGGGGATATAGGTTCATGAAGAAGTTGCTCATGTTTATGTCCAAAAGATTTTTGCCTATATTTTTTCCTGAGTTTTATGGTTTCATGACTTACATTCAGATCTTTGATCCATTTTGAGTTTACTTTGGTGTATAGGGTTAGAGAGTAATCCAGTTTCATTCTCTTACAGGTAGCTGTCCAGTTGTGCCAACATCAGCTGTTGAAGAGGCTGTCATTTCCCCATTGTATATTCATGGCTCCTTTACCATATATTAATTGACCATATATGCTTTTGTTCATATCTGGGCTCTCTTGTCTGTTCCATTGGTGTATAGGTCTGTTCTTGTTCCAGTACCAAATTGTCTTGATTACTGTGGCTTTGTAGTAGAGCTTGAAGTTGGGGAGCATAATCCCCCCCAGCTTTATTCTTCCTTCTCAGGATTGTTTTGGCTATTCGGGGTCTTTTGTGGTTCCATATGAATTCTAGAACTATTTTGTCTAGTTCGTTGAAGAATGCTGTTGGTATTTTGATAGGGATTGCATTGAATCTGTAGATTGCTTTAGGCAGGATGGTCATTTTGACAGTAGTAATTCTTCCTATCCATGAGTACGGGATGTATTTCCATTTATTCGTATCTTCTTTAATTTCTCTCATGAGTGTCTTGTAGTTTCAGAGTATAGGTCTTTCACTTCCTTGGTTAGGTTTATTCCTAGGTATTTTATTCTTTTTGATGCAATTGTGAATGGAATTGTTTTCCTGATTTCTCTTTCTGCTAGTTCATCATTAGTGTATAGGAATGCAACAGATTTCTGTGTATTAATTTTGAATCCCACAGCTTTGCTGAATTCAGATATTAGATCTAGTAGTTTTGCAGTGGATTCTTTAGGGTTTTTTATGTACAATATCATGTCATCTGCAAACAGGGACAGTTTAACTTCTTCCTTGCCAATCTGGATGCCTTTTATTTCCTTATGTTGTCTGATTGCCATGGTAGGACCTCCAGAACTATGTTGAATAACAGTGGGGAGAGCGGGCATCCTTGTCTTGTTCCCGATCTTAGAGGAAAAGCTTTCACATCTTGCTGTTAAGTATAATGTTGGCTGTGGGTTTGTCATATATGGCCTTTATTATGCTGATATACTTGCCCTCTATACCCATTTTGTTGAGAGTTTTTATCATGAATGGATGTTGAATTTTGTCGAATGCTTTTTCAGCATCTATGGAGATGATCATGTGGTTTTTGTCCTTCTTTTTGTTGATGTGGTGGATGATGTTGATGGATTTTCAAATGTACCATCCTTGCATCCCTGGAATGAATCCTTCTTGATTATGATCGATGATCTTCTTAACGTATTTTTGAATTCAGTTTGCTAATGAGAGAGTAACATTTTAGATGCAGAGGTAGTGTATACATTTGAAAGAACTGATCAGAGAAAAGATATAATTTTAGAAAACATACACTTTGTATGTGGAAAATTCAGAAAAATATAGTATGGCCAAGGGTAAAAGATAAGATGGTATGTCAGTAGACAGCAATAAAAAGGAAGCAGGTAGAAATAGAAATTGAATTAGGTGCCAAGTAGAAGAGAAAGCAAAATTAGAAAATCATTGTTTTGTAATCACCACAATAAAAATTGATTCAGGCAAAAAAAATCAATGGATGCTAAATAATTAGGTAAAAGTTTTTTGGGGACCAGGAAATGTACTCAAGATATTTTCCCACACATTGCATATTAATTACAAAAGGAAAAAGTAATTTTATACTGAAGAAATCTTTAGGACACTACCCAAAATAAATGATCATTGTTAAATCACCAGTAATGGGACAAACTGGCATGTTCTTCCTAGTGTCATAAAGTGAGCAGGACCAACATCGCTTATGTGGAATTCCTGCCCAAAATGAATAACCTGAACCTAATTACAGCAAACTAAAATTGGGAGACACTCTACAAATCAACTGGCCTATATACTCCTCAGGAAGTCAAGGTCAGGAAATATCTACCAGAGCTGAGAAAGTGTTCTAGGTTTAAGAAAACTATTTCAAGAGACATAACAGCTCAATGTAATGTGTGGTTACAGATTGGCTCTTGTATAAGAAATGGAATCCATGCATTATTGGAACAAATTATTGGAACTTTAAATATGATCTATATTATCACATAATAGTATTGTAACAATGTTAAATTCC
>JAVSCE010018804.1:0-30916 GCA_032199065.1 Smutsia gigantea
AATTTTGTTAAACAGTTTTTCAGCATTTTGAGATGATTGTATGGTTTTTATCCTTTTTATTGATATGGTGTATGATATTGATGGATTTGTGAATATTGTACCATCCTTGCATCCCTGTAATAAATCCCATGAGGTCATGATGGATGATCCTTTTGATATATTTTTTAATTCAGTTTGCTAATATTTTGTTGAGGATTTTTGCATCTATGTTCATCAGGGATATTGGTCTGTAGTTTTCTTTTTTTGTAGTATCTTTATATGTTTTGGTATTAGAGTAATGCTGGCCTCATAGAATGAGTTTGGAAGTAGTCCCTCCTTTTCTACTTTTTGGAATACTTTAAGAAGGCTGGGTATTGGCTCTTCTTTAAATGTTTGGTAGAATTCAGCTGTGAAACCATCTGATATTGGATTTTTGTTTGTTGGGAGTTTTTGATTACCAATTCTATTTTGTTACTGGTAATTAGTCTGTTCAGATTTTCGGCTTCTTCCTGAGTCAGTCTTGGAAGGTTGCACTTTTCTAGGAATTTGTGCATTTCTTCTAGTTGTCTGATTTATTGGCATATAATTTTCCCTAGAATTCTCTAATAATTCTTTGTATTTCTGTGGTATCCATTGTGACTATTCATTTTCATTTCTGGCTTCATTTATTTATGTCCTCCCTTTTTTTCTTGACAACTCTGCCTAAGGGTTTGTTTATATTGTTTATTTTCTCAAAGAATGAGCTCTTGATTTCACTGATTTTTTTTCTATTGTTTTATTCTTCTGTGTTTTATTTATTTCTGCTCTGTTCTTTATAATCCCCCTCCTTCTATTAACTTTGGGTTTGATTTGTTCTTCTATTTCTAGCTTCTTTAGTTGTGGGTTTAGACTTTTTCTTTGGGAATATTCTTGTTTCCTGATGTAGTATGCTATGTACTTCCCAATTAGAATCACTTTTGCAGCATACCACAAATTTTGATCTTGTATTTTTGTTTAATTTGTCTCCATGTATTGCTTGTTTTTTACTTTGATTTGTTCATTGATCCATTGATTATTTAGAAGTATGTTGTTTAGCACTCTTGTGGTTGTGGGGTTTTTGCTGTTGTTTTCCTCTTGTGATTTATTTCTTGTTTCATACCACTGTGGTCTGAGAAGTTGCTTGATACAGTTTCAGTCTTTTTTAGTTTGTTGAGGCTCTTTTTGTGGCCTAGTATGTGATCTATTCTGGAAAATATTCCATGTGCACTTGGAAAAAACGTGTATCTTGCTGCTTTTGGGTGGAATTTTCTATAGATATCTGTTAAGTCCATCTGATCTAATGTATTGTTCAGTGCTGTGTTTCCTTAATTTTGTCTGGTTGATCTGTCCATTGATGTAAGTGGCATGTTAAAGTCCCTTAATATGAATGAGTTGTGCCTATTTCCACCTTTAATTCTGTTAGTATTTGTTTTACATATTTAATTGCTCCTATGTTGAGTTCACAGATGTTTATAATTGTTATATCCTCTTTTTGGGCTGATCCCTTCATTATTATGTAATGTCCTTTGTCTCTTGTTGCTTTCTTTGAAGTCTATTTTGTCTGATATATGTACTGCTACTCTTGCTTTTTTCTACCTACTTATTTGCATGAAATATCTTCTTCCATTCCCTTCACTTTCAGTCTGTTTATGACTTTAGGTCTTAAATGAGTCTCTTGTAGGTAGCATATAGGTGGGTTTTGTTTCTTCATTCTGCCACTGTATTTCTTTGGATTGGTGCATTCATTCCATTTACACTTAAGGTAATCATTGATAGGTATGTGTGTATTGCCATTTCATTAATTGTTTTCTGTTTGTTTTTGTAGTTCTTTTCTGTTCCTTTCTTCCTCTCTTATACACTTTTCTTGTTATTTTATGGTTTTCTTTAGTGTTATGGCTGGATTTTGGATTTCTGTTTTAAATTTTTTTTGTATATCTGTTACAGGCTTCAGGTTTCTGGCTACCATAAGGTTCATGGACAGTTTCCTAAATATCTAACAGTCTATATTAAGTTGATGATCACTCTATTTCAAACAAACCTAAGAGCACTTTTTAAAAAATTCTTGGTCCTCCACATTTTATGTATTACATGTCATAATCTGCATTTTTTATGTATCTCTTGGCTGATATTGTGTATAGTTGGTTTTACTACTTTTGTTTTAATTTCATACTTACTTTATAAGTAATTGTGTACTACCTTTACTGTGGGTTTATTTTTACAAGTGAAAAATATTTAGGCTTAAGAACATTTCCATCTACAGAAGTCCCTTTAACATATCCTGTAATGCCAGTTTGGTGGTGGTGAATTCCTTCAGCCTTTTATCTGGTAAATTTTTAATCTCTCCTTCAATTTTGAATGATAACCTTGCTGAGTAGATTTTTGATTGAAGGTCCTTCTGTTTCAATACATTAAATATTTCATGACACTCCCTTCTGCTCTGTAAAGTTTCTGCTGAGAAGTCTGCTGATAACCTTATGTGGTTTACCTTATAGGTAGCTGTCTGCCTCTCTCTTGATGCTTTCAATACTCTCTCTTTATCCTTAATCTTTGCCACTTTAATTATTATATGTCTTGGTATTGTCTTCCTCAGGTTCCTTTTGTTAGTGGCTCTCTGTGCTTCCAGGACCTGGTGCCTATTTCCTTCCCCAGACTAGGGAAGTTTTCAGCAATTATTTCTTCAAAGAGGCTCTACTCCTTTGTTTTTCTCTTCTTCTGGTACCCGGGTCTATTATGCAAGTATTGTTTCATTTGGAGTTTTCACACAACTTTCTTTGCATCCTTTCATTTCTAGAGATTCTTTTTTTCTCTCTGTACCTCAGCTTTGTTGTTTTCTAGTGATATTCATTAATTCTCTCCTCTAATTGCAGCAATCTATTATTCATTCCTTCCATTGTATTTTTCATTCCAGTTACTGTATTGTTTAGCTCTGAGTGGCTCTTCAACTCTTCTATCTCTTTGTTGAATTCCTCCCTAAGGTAGTCAATACTTTTCAGCATGATCATCAGTGAGTATATTATAACTGTTACTTTGAAATATGTATCAAAAGTCTGGTGAACTCTGTTTCATTTAGCTCTCTTTTTTTTGTCTTATCCTGTTTTGTTTAGAACATATTCCTCTGGTTCCTCATTTTTTCAGGGTTTCTGTGTTTCTTCCTTTGTATTAGATCTACTATGCTTCCTGGTCTAGAGAGTAATAACTTTATGAAGAAGGTGTCCGGTGGTGCTCAAAAGCTCAAGACACTTTACTCTCTAGTGCTTGGTTTTCCTTTGCAGTGGAACCCCAGTTGCTGTTGGTGGGCTATGGGCAGGGCCACCTTTCTGCTTATCTTCTGGAAGTGGCTGATCTCAGTCCAAGAGCAGGTGACATCTTGCTTCACCCAGCCCTTTGTGAGCTGTGCAGCTGCATTTGGGCTGAGAGAGGGCAAGAAAGCTAGTAGAGTCTCCCTCTGCCTACCAGGCAGCAAAGTATGATGCTGCCGGACCAAGCAGGCCAAGTAGGGGCGTGGATGTTCAAGGAAGCACATCAGGGCTGAGGTGCCAGTGATGGAGATGTAGCATTTGGCACTCTTGTGAGCACCAACCATTTGGGCTGAGAGAGAGCTGGGGAAGCATTGTGCCCCTGCCTTTTTTCCTGTGGGAAGAGCTCTGTCCAGCCCTCACTCCTCTTGCACCCTTCCCACTATTGATAAATCTTTAAGTCTGCTACCTCTGTGTTGGGTCTTGGCAGAACTGATGGAGCATGCCTGTCCTCCGTAAGCACCAGGAACCTCAGTCTCTCAGAGTGCTCCAAATCTCCGTCATGCCCAGCCTCATTAATCACCAAAGCCCAATGCAATGAGGACTTTTTTTTTTCCAGAGCAGATCTCCAGGGCCAGCTGTGCAGAGTTCCTGAGTGCTTATCCCTTCTCCGCTCCATTCCTGTCCCTCCTGTTTGTGGGATGGGATGGGAGAAGGGCTTGGGTCCCAACTGATCATGGCTCTGCCACTTTACCCTTCTCTATGTGGTCTTCTCTTTTTTGCCAGGTATAGGTAGTCTGTTCTGCAGTCTTCACCTCATTTGCAGGATTAGTCATATTTGCTGTTGCTGTTCCCTTGGTGTATGTGTGGGAGGAGGTTTCCTCTTTGTTTTCCTACTGTGCCATCTTTTTTCCACTCCAGATCTCAAGTATGTGTTTGCAAATATTTTCATCCAGTCTGTGTCTTACTGTTTCTTTTCTTAATAATGTCTTCAAAGGAGCAAACGTTTTAACTTCTATGAAGTCCACTTCATCAAAATTTGTATTTATAGTTCATACATGTTTGAGAAATCTTTGCTTAACCAAAGATCACAAAAATTTTTCTCCTCTATTTTCTACTAGAAGTTGTATAACTCTTACATTTAAGTCTATGACTCACCACTTCTACTTGTTTTTTATATAGTGTGAGATAAAGGTAAAAGCATGTTGTTTGTTTATTTTTGCATGTAGGTATCCAATTTTTATATCACAGTTTGTGGAAATGACTATACCCATTGAATTATCTTAGCATCTTTGTAAAATCATCTGAAAATGTGTCTATTCTGGACCATACTGTGTTTCATTGATCAATACCACACTGTCTTGATCACTGTAGGCTTAAATGGGTCTTGAAATCAGGACATAAAAGGTAACCATTTTTGTTGTCCATTTTCAAGATTGTTTTGGCTACATTAGGTCTTTGTATTTCTATGTCATTTTAAGAGCTTTATTGGAATATAGTTCACTTTTATAAAACTTATCCATTTGAAGTGTACAATTCAGTGGTTTTTATTATGTTCACAGAATTTAGCAAATTCTCTCTGCCAGAATTCCAGAATATTTTCATCACTCCAGAAAGAATCGCATGCCACTAGTGTTCACTCCCCATTTTCCCTCCTGTCAGCTCCTGGCAACCAGTAATCTAGTTTCTGTCTTACAAATGTGCTTATTCTGATTATTTCACATAAATGGATTTCTGTGACTGGCTTCTTTTACATAGGGTTATTTTCAGGGTTCATCCATTTTGTAGCATGTATCAATTTTTCATGCATTTGTATTGCTAAATAATATATCAGTGCATTCTTATGTCACTTTTTGTTTAGCCATGTATCAGCTGATGGATATTTGCATTGTCTCTACTTTTTGGCTATTGTAAATAATGCCTCTATAAACATTTCACTACACATTTTACATACATATATATATATTTCTGTATCACATAGTAATAACAACAATTTGAAGAACTGTCAAACTCTTTTTTATAACACTGTATCACTTTATAGTCCCACCAGCAATGTAAGAGAATTTCAATCTTTGATATTTTCAATGTTTTCAGTTTCTCTTTATCAACACTTAAATTGTCTGTCTTTATTAAACTACAGCCATCTTAGTGTAACACACTGTGGTTTTGATTTACATGTCCCTGGTGACTAAAGATACTGAGCATCTTTTCATGTGTTTATTGGCTTCTTCTATATCCTCTCTGGTGAAATGTCTACTCAGGTGCTTTGTTCATCTTTAAATTATGTTTTTTGCCTTTTTATTATTGAGTGATAAACATTCCTTATATAATCTGGATACAAGTCCCTTACCAGGTATATGAATTACAAATATTTCTCCCATTTGATGGGCTATCTTTTCATTCTCTTGATAGTGTCCTTTACATTTTTAAATTTAAATTTTAAAATTTTGATGAAGTTCATTTTAGTTTTTCTTTGGTTACTTGTGCTTTTGGTGTCATATCTAAGAAACCATTGCCTAATGCAAAGTCATGAAGATTAACATCAATGTTTTCCCTAAGGATTTTCTAGCTTTTGCTCTTGTGCTGGGTCTTTCATTCATTTGAGTTATTTTTTGTATATATTTTGAGGTAGGGTCCAACTTCTTCAATTCTTTTGCATGTGGATATCCAGTTGTCCTAGTACCATTTATTTAAATGACTACTCTTTCTGAATTGAATTGTGTTGGCATTACTATTGAAAATCAACTGACTATAAATGTGAGGGTTTATTTCTAGATTCTCAATTATATTACATTGATACATCTGTCCATCCTTATGCTCGTACCACATAATCTTGATTGCTGTAGCTTTGTAACAAGTTTTATAATTAGGAGGTGTTCTGATTACCTCTATAATAAATTCTGAATTGGCACTAAGCTATTCACTCTGTCAAGGAAGGAGAATCTGGTACCCTAAAGTATGAGGTGGTTAAACATGTGATACCCAACACTGGACGGTTAAGATTGGCAGCAGTTTATTAGTCATATATACTTATAACTTTAAGGACACATGGGGGTTGCACTTGGGAGAAGAGTGAACCAGCAATGGCTCTGGGAGGCAGGCTTTATAGTAACCACAGGGTGGAGTGCCCCCTGTTTCCCCCTGGAGGATGTGATTAATTTGCTTGAATAATTTCATGGACTGGCAGGGAACTTAAATCTGTTAAGTTAAAGTGCTTGTGGGGTCCAACTGGTCCAGCTGGTGGAGGAACTAAAGTGGAGATCCTTTGCTGCTGGGCTGGGGGAGCATATCTGGCAACAGCAGGGAACTCGTGGGGCTCTGTGCAGCTCCAGATGGCAAGGCAGCACATGGATTTTTAGATCTGATAATACAGGAAGTGTGGCTTTTCCATATTTGCCCTTTTCTTCCAGATTCTTATGGTTATTCTGGATTTCCTTCACCTCCATATGAATTTTAAGGATCAGCTTCTCAATTTCTGCAAAGAAGCTAGCTGAGGTTTTGACATGGATTGTATCAAACCTTTGAAAATTTGGGGCTTATTACCATCTTAACAGAACTTAGTTCACAGATTCATGAACGTAGGATGACTTTCCATTTATTCAGGTCTTTAATTTCTTTCGACAATTTTCAGAGTACAAGTCTTGCACTTCTTTTGTTAAATGTATTAAATTCATTCTATGTATTTTATTTTTTTGATGTTATTGCAAATGAAATGATTTTCTTCATTGTTATTTTTGAAATTTTCATTTCCTAGTGTATAGAAATACAGCTGATTTTGTATACTGATCTTTCATATAGCAACCTTTCTGAACTCATTTATTAATTAGAATAGTTTCTTTTAGTGGAGTTCTAAGGATTTTCAACATATAAGATCATGTCATGTACAGAGAGTTTTACTTCTTCCTTTCCAATCTATATGCCTTTTATCCGCCCCTCACTGACCGTAATCGCCATGGCTAGGCCTTCCAGTACAAGACTGAATAGCAGTGGAGAAAGCAGACATCCTTGACTTTTTCCTGATCTCGGGAAAGCATTAGTCTTTAACCATTTAGCATGATGTTCCCTGTAGTGTTTTTGTAGAGACCTTTATCAAGTTGAAGAAGTTCCATTCTATTTCTAGTTCGTTGATTGTTTTTATCATAAAAGGGTGTTAGGTTTTTCATATACTTTTTCTGCATCTATGGAGATGATGATATGGTCTTATTTTTATTTTATTCATATGGTGTATTACATTGATTAATTTTCAGATGTCAAATCTTCCTTGTATAACTGGGGATAGTCTCACTTGATCATGGCTAACAATCCATCTTGTATCTTCCCAGATTTGGTTTCCTACTATTTTGTTGAGGGTTTTTGCATTTCTCTTTATAAGAGAGAGCCTGTAGTCTTCTTGTTCTCTTCTTCCTGTGTCACATTTTCCTGCTTTTTTGCATGGTTAGTAATTTTTGATTGGGTGCTGGATACATCATATGCTACACTGTAGGTGCTTTGACTTATTGTCGTCCTTTAAAGAAAGGTAGACTTTGTTTTACAGGCAGTTAGTCATTTGTGGGTTAGTTTGGTTTATTTGAGGCCTGCATTAAGCCTCCTTTGGATGGGTCTACAATAACCTTTACTCTGGGGAAAGTTCAGTCCCACTACTAAGTTATGTCTCCTCCATCATCTCCATCGAATGTCAGTGTTTCACAGAATGTGGAGTGTTTACTGAAGACTCTTCGCTGTGAATGGCTGGGATTTGTTGTGGACTGCATGCTGTATTTTGAGGCCTTAACCTATAATGTGATGGTATTTGGAGGCAGGGTCTTTGGTAGGTAATTAGGTCATGAGGGTGGAGTCCACATGAGGTTAGTGCCCTAAACAGAACAGACATGAGAGAACTTGCTTCCTCTTTCTCCTCTTTTCTCCACCATGTGAAGATATAATGAGATGACAGCTGTCAGCAAACCAAAAAGTGGGCCCTCACAAGGTATGACTTCTGCTGGTACCATGATGTTGGACCTCCTGGCCTCCAGAACTGTGAGAAATAAATGTTGTTTAAGCCACCCAGTCTGTGATGGTTTGTTACTGCAGCCCAAATGGACTAGGACAGAATCGAACATTTTTCTACCCTTAAGAACTCAGGGAATCTTCAGCCTATGACTCCGTGGTCATTTTTTGCCATCTTTGTGGAGATTCATTCTAAACACTCACATCTAGCACTCAATAGAGTCTCAGGGATATGCTATGCAGATTTCTGAAGCTCTGTGAAGTTCTGGATGAATCTACCTCTCTAAGACTCATATCTGTCTTTCCAACTCAGTGGGGCAATAGTCTCTGTTTGGATTTCCCCTCCTCCACTGATTGGTGAAATCCTTTCCAGACAGAACTGCAGTGTAAGCGTGAGGCTCACCACATGCGTTTCTGTGCTCTCAGCTATCAGTGCTCTGCAGTAACTGTTACCCAATGTCTCAAAAAAGTTGTTTCATATATTTTGTTCAGCTGTTTATAGCAGGAGGTTAAATTTGTTTCTTGTTATTCCATTTTTGCTAAAACTAGAATTGACTATGTTTCTTAATTGTGGTCTTTGTCAAAATTAATGCAGAGGCAGCTTGGGAGGATAAAAAAGAAATTTCTGAGCACCCCATGAGAGGAAATCTCTATATTTCGGGTCTTGCAGGGTTGTGAGTAAGATGGGAATGGATTTGATAACCAAAAAATTAATTATAATACTGAATTTGTCTCTGTTTTTCCCTTGGGAATCTGGGCAACTGATTAGGTTACCTAAGGGATGAATGCAGAAGAGAGCATAAATATGGTTTTGAAGCATATTGGACATGGGCTTCCTTATTCTTTAACTAATAGCATACTCCATTAATATTAATTGGATGTGTAGATGAACAAGCAAATGAGTGAATGATAAATATGTTGTGAACTTGAACCCTACAGCTTTGTACTTTACGAAGTTGTGGACCCTACAATGACAGATGGTTTAGAATTGAAATTTCACTGTTAATCATACTCTAAAGAATTTATTTTGTCCATTCCTATCATCTTATAAATAGGAAGATTAAGTGAATTGCCCAAGGCCACATGCTAATTAGTGAAATATCAGGACATACCCAGTCTCCTGACACCCATTTGAATGTTCTTCCCATTACAGCAGCTTTTAAAGGTCTCCTAGATCACAGCCAACAGTTAGTGTCCAGGGGAAAGCACAGAGAGAGATCAATATGTCATAGACTCAGGGTCTGATCCATCCTGGTTAGGATGCTGTCATTGTTTCATGAGCAATACTCCTCTTCTTGTCACTCCTTATCCCCTGATGAAGTCAAATAGTCCCTGCAGAGAGAGGTCCCTCTTGACAGTCCTTTTGATTTTTCATAGGAGTCCTTTCCCTGCCCCTGGGCTTTTATTTCTACTTCTGTAATATGGATTTATGATTTTCGATAGGCTTTGAACAGGAAAAATGAGGGTCACTGCTGACAAAGCACCCCCCTCCGCTCCTTTGGACCCTACATGCAGGGTAGCAATGCCCTGATCTGAGGAACCATATGTCTGCCTGGGTGGTGGACAATGAATTGTACCCCAAATTGTCTGTATACGAGACAGAATTTATCTTACCCAGGAGATTGGGCAACCCAAATTCATTGCCTATGCTAACATTTTTCTCTTGGAGGTTTCTTAACTCCTGTTTTCATTCAGCCAGTGTTGCCAAATAAAAACACTTAATTAGACAGCTAAGTCTAAAGTTAAAAGTAAAAATGTGTAGGTAAGATTCTGGTCCCTGATTTCCTACTTTCTGAGCTCCTGTGGCTGGAATGAGTGTCCTTAGGTCACCAGTCCAGGGCCCTGGCTTGTCCAGAGTACCCTGGGCTGTCTTAGACGAGTGGCTACTTTAGGGAAGTGTTCATTTATTTTCCAGCCAAGTGTCACATTTCTTTACAGCTTAGGTTCAGGGTGGGGAGTCCAGGGAGGGGTCTGGAATTGACCGCTGATAAGACGGGGAAGGATGCTCTCTAAATTGCTCCCTAAAATGTAAATATGCTTAGTAAATATCTAGGACGGCCCTTTGTTATCAGCTTAACACGTTAGCCATTGCTTTGCTGTCACTTAATACTTTAACATCAGTGGGAACAGGAAAAGGGAGGGAGAATAAGGCCTGGTTGAATGTGACCAGGCCAGGCGTCATGCGGCAGGACCAGGCTGGAGGGAGGCCGCGGCAGTGCCAGAGAGGAGACGGCGGCCCTGACTCGCCGTCTCGTTATTTTTCATTCTGCCTACAGCCCGCCTTGGCCTGCACACATTTTTCTAGGCCCCACATTTTTGCCTCTCAACACTACTGGGTTCAGCTACTGTGTCTAATACAGCCTTGTCCTAGACAGAAAGTCTCTTGTCCACTTCCTAAAAGTTTCTTGGAAGACTTCAGATTTCCTGGGATATCCTGTTCTACAATTTAATATCCTCTCCTCTCTTAAAACTTGCCTTTATTTATTTGTTTGTTTTTTTATTGAGGGGGACCCAAATCCCCTTGAAGCTCATTTTGCCTTTTTCTTCTACAAACGGCTGTTGGCAGAGCTCTGGAAATAATGCCTAACCTTTCTGTGCTCACGATTTTAAAAGTTTTAAAAGTGCCAGGGTTTAGATTCTGGATTTTCTTTTTATATATCACATGTATCTGTTTGCTGTACTGCAACCAGCAGGGCACAATAAAATGCAGAGTATTTACTGCACTCCACAGCAAGCAATGCCAGAGCAGATGTGGGGCAATGGAGTGCCATGCACAGTCCGTGACGATGTAACCGGTCTCTTCCTCCCATGAAGGTGGCAAGTGGGCCGCACAGGGCTCCTAGGAGCAGGGTTGCAGTTTTCCTGCAAAGTGTTCAGCCCACGGAGGGTCTCTGGTGTCCAGTCACTTACCTGACTGTGCTGGCCACATGCATCCTCCCCCAGGTCCAGCAGCCCTGGGAGCTTCACTTTCTTGGCCCTGCCTTGTGCGGCCTCTGCCAGACCGGCTTCACCCTTAGACAGAACACCACAGGCAAGGGGGAGGGAGAGAGAGGCTGGGGGTCCATGTCCCTCGGTCCTGTGGTGTCCCCGAGGGCTGGCTGCTTATGGGGC
The DNA here is from genome assembly GCA_032199065.1 of Smutsia gigantea. Lineage (NCBI taxonomy): Eukaryota > Metazoa > Chordata > Mammalia > Pholidota > Manidae > Smutsia > Smutsia gigantea. The sequence goes on from JAVSCE010018804.1 coordinate 11,331, forward strand.
TCTTCCCCCATGGCTTCTCCTTCCAGACTCCGGTCCTGCTTGCCCACGACCTCTCAAGAATCTGATGGGAGGTGAGGAGGCTGCTGTTGCTACGCTTGGGAACTTCATTATTTTTAGTATTTTCTCTGCCTTCTGTCCTTCCCTGGATCAATAGTTGCACAAATGACTAATCTGAGTGTGCCTGAATCTACTTCTGTCTGATGCAATCTGTACCCCACAGAAGTCTGGCCTTCCTTGAGAGCTGGTGAGTGGATGGCGTAGCAAAGGCCACTGTGACTGGGGGCCTTCTGGGGTACAGCTGGAATAGGGAAATGAGGGAACATGCAGTATGTGTCCCCAAACAGGGGAAGCTTTGGGTATAGCCCCTTTCCTTTCCCTCCTCCCAACTACCCCAAGTGAAATTTGGAGGAATTATAATTAGGGGTGACCTTAGAAAGAAAAGTGGCCCTCCAAGGTCTGCCTGGGGCATGGGGGATGGAAGGCGGGGCGCGGTGCTTCTCTGGGTCCAGGCGGAGGTGTGTGGCCCTGGTGGAGTCCTTCCTGCTTTGAGGCTTGTCTGAAGAAGTTGTGGCCGTGAGGAGTGTGGCTCTAGAGTCAGACTCCAGGCTTGTATGCCAGCTCCACCACTCGCGCTCTGAGTCCTTGGCAGAAACTGGCTAACTCCTCTGTGTCTCAGTCTCATCATCTGTAAGATAGCTGTAATTCTGGTATCAACCTCTAAGAATGAGGGTGAAATGAGTTAATGACATAAAGTGCTTAGAACAATCCTAGCACAGTCTGGGCTCAATAAATGCTCGGCCTCCTACTCCTACTCCTTCTCCTACCCGCCCTACTGCTCCCCTCCATCTTCCTCTCCCCCTTTCCCCCTCTCCTCTTCTTCCTCCCACCTTCATCCTCCTTCCTTCACTTTACCAGGTGTCCCCAGGACTCGCTGGTGCATCTGAGGCCCCAGGGTGTGGTGAGGGTTCCTTGATGAGCAGTTCTCAATCCACAATTTCTCCTGGGATTTTAGGTCCCCTCCAAGAGAGGAGTTGCATTTTCCCTGGCTACCATTTTACAGCTCGCCCTCTCCTTAAAAGGGCAAAGTGTAATGCGATGAGGAAGGCGGATGTGACTCCCTGAACATTTTAGACACATAGGAAAGGATCTCGGCATTTGAGAACACTTCTGCTGTGTACTGTGTTACTTGCTGTTCTTATAGGTTCATAGGAAACCTTGCTTCTAGGTAGTGCTATTTACTGGTAAGTTCTTGTACTCTATTCAGTAGCTAAACAGAAAAAAAAATCACCGTTTGATCCTGATGTACCTTAAGCATCAGAAGCATGTTCCCACCACTTGGCACTTGTTCTCTCTGCCCAAGAATTTGCATCCTATTCAAGTCTATGCTCCCAAGGCATTTCTCAGAGCCTCCACTAAATGCCCTCCTGAGGGCTTCAGCACTGACCCCCTTCCACCCCCCTTCCCCTCCCCTCATCTGGCTTTTCTTCCTACTGAACTTTAAATTGTATGTTTGCTTTTTGTCTCCCTTCCCCACTAGAAAATAAACTCCTTGGGGGCAGGTACTTCTGCTGTGTCTTCACCTGTGTCTGGGCAGATGGAGATGATCCACTGTCCCCTGCATCCCACCGCCTCTCTGCGGCAGCCTAGTGAACCATTCTAAGGCGACCATGGGCACCTGACCCTGGCCTTCAGTCCACTCCAGGGATTCTGGAAGAGTGGAGCATCCTAGTTCTCCTGGGTCCTGGAAGAGCCCCTTTGGCCTCATGGCCTTATGCTCCCCCCACATTGCTAGCCCTTGGAGATGACACTCTCCTTTGTTGATTTCCCTAACCCTGCCTACACCTTGGTGAATATCGCGTTCAGTAACGTTTCTTCATATCACTCCTCAAACTGCCCATTTGTTCCATGCCTCAGACCTGACTGACCATAACTACTGTTCTGGCATCTATCATGGGCTCAAAAATACTGGCTGAATGTTTTCAAACAGCAAATATACTTGTTCCAATAGGAATACTTTCTTAAAGGGAGAAAGATTGCTATAGTGTCTACTCCCCAGTGGATGGAAACTGTGTCCCCAAAGTATTTCAGAATTTAGGAAAAAAGTGGCTTCTAATTAATTATATTTCTTGTATTTCTAATCAGTCAGAACAGAGAATATATTTATATAGATGAGGCTTATTCAAATCACTGAGTTCTGAGTCCTTCTGGGGGCTTTTGCAGCTACTTTTTCTCATTCTTATTTCATCTTCTCTAACCGTAGAAGCCCCAAACATAGGATCTTATCCAAGTCCTCAGGGACCTGAATTAACACCTGGTTTTTACCATTAACTTACCCTTCTGGTGTCTCGGAGACCACATCCTTATCCTAAGTTTCTCTGATGTTGACTTGTTCTAAATTGACAGCTAACCATGTTGGGCAGCATGTTAGTTCTCACTCTGGAATGAGGTTGGATTTACAAGGCATAATCTCTAGAACCTCCCACAAGTACCTTTCCAAGCTAGCTTCCCCAGGCCCTGTGGGAGTGAGGTAGACTGGAAATTTTAATGGAGAAGGGAAATAGCTGACATAAAGCTCTTCCTCTCCACCTCACTTGGGATGTGCCAAATTCTAAAACGTTAAGGACATGAAAATAGAGCCTACTGAATCTGTGAAAATTCTTTAGCAGCTACAGCTTAGATTTTTAATGTCTCTGAAACCATTCATAACATCACAGAGGATAGGAAAACCAGAAATGTAAGACAATAGATACAACAAAGTCATCCCTTAGAACCCCAAGTGTGAACAAGTAGGGAATGACTCAACTATTCTATATGTTTTCAGCATTGTTTGGAATGAAACAAGGGGAAACAAGAGGCTGCCTGATGGATCTAACAGCAGAATCCATCAGCATCCTGGTGATGACATTGGTAAACACAGTGGGGCCCAGTCTGAGAAGAGCAGCTGAAACTGGCACGGGCTCTTCTTGCTCCATCCAGTTCATCAGTGAATGCAAGGTCCTCTGTCATGTTTTAAGGGCTTGAGCAAGATGAGCCTTGTGAACTGTGGAAAACAGCCATCGGAAGATCCCTTACAAGATAGAGCTGTATACAGGGATGAAATCTGCTGGGAAGAGAAGCCAAGCCAAACAGGACAGAGCCAATGGGACAGCGAAAGGGAGACCCAGATAGAGTGGAGAGGGGACAGAGCCAGGTGGTCACGGAAAGCATTCAGCCATGCTGGTGTCCATCTTACTAATGTGGCAGAAAGAGCGATAGAGGTAAGCTAGCAAAGCTCTACTGATCTCTCCTTTCTAAAAGTCTAGGAAAACCAATTTCATATAAAAATGAGCAACAGGAAAGGATTCTAGCTGGTCCCATATGATGTTTGTAGAAGACCAATGAGAGTAAGGAACATAATAGAATCCTTGCAGCAAAGAAAGAATATCAGAAAGACATGCTCACAAAACAGATGAAAACTACAACCTAACAAGCTCCAGATACTTAAGAAAATAATGTAAGACATGAATAATCAGCATAAGAAAAGAATTAAGAAAGCTCAGAAAGGAGGCAATGTAACTGAAGAAAGAAGTGGATTTAAAAATGAAGCATAAATTGGAAGGAACCAAAGGGCACACAACCCACAGATCATGCCTTCAGAGCAACAAGGGGCAAATAGAACGGGGGGTGACCTTAACCTTCAAGTCCCCCAATAAACAAACAGTGATTTCCATGGTTATAGATGGAAATGTGAAAAGTAAGGCTTCTGGTGTGTAACATGGGAAGAGTATCTTCCTGAGCTCAGGAGGGAAGGCATGAAACATGGAGCAAAAGGCTGATAAATTGTGCTGCATTCGAATGAAGACTTTCTGTTCATTGGCAGAGACCATTATGGGAGAGAAAAGGCTGGCCAAGGGACAGGAGGTGCCTATGTTACTTATACTGAACAAAGAAAGGGCCTCTATCCAAAATGTAGAGGACTTTCAAAGCAATAGGATTTTTAAAAATGGCAAAGTAGTTGAATGGGCATCTCACAAAACAGGATATCCAAACTGATAAACACATAAGTGAAAAAGACACTCAAACTAGTTGGTCATCAGGGAAATGCAAATTCAAATCACAACTAAGTAACACTATATACCCCCCAGAATGGTTGAGATAGGAAATGCCAACAGAAATGCTGGGATGGAGAGCCAAGGAACTACTGGAATTTTCATTCTGAGGGCTGGAATATTGACTGGTAAAGCCATTTGAAAAGCTGGCTATTAATATTGACTAAAGTGTAACATATGCATGCACAAAGGTGAGCCAGAAATTTCACCTCAGTATATGCCCATCAGAAACACAGTGCATCAAAACTCAGCCTCTACAGGATTGAATGGGGCAGCTGTCATTAATAGTGCCAAGTGAGAAACGACACGAATATCTGCCAACAGTGGGGAAAAACTGTAGTATATTCATATACTGCAATAGTACAGAACAATGAGGAGAAACTGCTGCTAGACCCTACAACAGGTTGCATATTACGTATAAAATGATGAGCAAAATAATTGAAACAGAGCATATATACTTCTCTTCTTCAAGATCAAAAGCAGCCGAAGTGAATTTATGGTATCAGCGGTTAGGGCCGAGTTCCCTTTGCAGAGGATGTGAATAGTGGCTGAGTCAGGATGGCGGTTCCATTTATTCCCTTGGTGGTGGTGGTTACATGGCTCTGTTCACTTTGCGAAACTCAGAGTATACATGTATTTGTGTACTTTCATGTAGACATATTGTTTATCAACTTAAAAATTTATGTAAAAATCATGAGTATTAAAATATACCTGTATCTCTGTGAAAATGCTATAATCATATATTATATTATGGGTAAAGTACATAGCAGAATATACTAACTACAATAGTATCATGAAAAATGTTTTTACTGATGTTTTTTTTCCCATGCACAATTACACTTATTTATTTAAAATTAGATTCTTCCTCATACTATGATTGTCTATGGCTCAGTGTAGACTAGCAAATGGGTTAAAAAAAGAAAACCCAAACAATCCTACTAGGATTCTATTATCAGCCCTTATTAAAATTTAAGCATGTATTAGCCAGGTATCCATTAAGAAAGCTTTTAGAAGAAAATATCAAGGTGTTAATTGATCCCTCAGGGGCACTTGAAGTTTTTCTTCTGCAGTTTCTTTGAAGCTTCGATTGGCTTCAATGAAGATGCATCCACTGATGTAAGTCCCTGATCTAATTGTCTGAATGCATAAAAGATCTTGTCATTATGCTTCAGATGAGATTGACCTGCATTTCAAGCACTTTACAAAGTTTCCTTCTTTTTTTCTTTTTTCTTTTCTTACATCTTGTGGGATTTTATTGGACCTTAATCCGTTCTAAAGTTATTCCAATCAGAAATGCATATAAGAAGATGCAACAATCAATCTGCATTCAGAATCAATTTTTTTATGGTTACTAGACTCCCCCCTATTATCAAGTCCCCACCACATACCCCATTGCAGTCACTGTCCATCAGCATAGAAGGATGTTATAGAATCACTACTTGTCTTCTTTGTGTTACACTGCCTTCCCCGTATCACCCCAACCCACCCCCAGCCCCGCTATATTATGTGTGCTAATTGTAATAGCCCTTTTTCCCCCTTATCCCTCCCTTCCCACCCCTCTGCCCCAGTCCCTTTCCCTTTGGTAACTCTTAGTCCATTCTTGGGTTCTGTGAGTCTGCTGCTCTTTTGTTCCTTCAGTTTTTCCTTTGTTTTTATACTCCACAGATGAGTGAAATCATTTGATACTTGTCTTTCTCTGCCTGGCTTATTTCACTGAGCATAATACCTCTAGCTCCATCCATGTTGTTGCAAATGTAGGATTTGTTTTCTTCTTACGGCTGAATAATATTCCATTGTGTATATGTACCACATCTTCTTTATCCATTCATCTACTGATGGACACTTAGGTTGCATCCATTTCTTGGCTATTGTAAATAGTGCTGTGATAAACATAGGGGTGCATCTGTCATTTTGAAACTGGGCTGCTGCATTTTTAGGGTAAATTCCTAGGAGTGGAATTCCTGGGTCAAATGGAATTTCTATTTTTAGTTTTTTGAGGAACCTCCATACTGCTTTCCACAATGGTTGTACTAATTTGCATTCCCACCAGTGTAGGCGGGTTCCCCTTTCTCCACATCCTTGCCAACATTTGTTGTTGTTGGTCTTCCGGATGGCAGCCATCCTAACTGGTGTGAGGTGATAGCTCATTGTGGTTTTAATTTGCATTTCTCTGATCACTAGTGATGTGGAGGATCTTTTCATGTACCTGTTGGCCATCTGAATTTCTTCTTTGGAGAAGTGTCTGTTCAGCTCCTCTGCCCATTTTTTAATGGGCTTATTTGCTTTTTGTTCGTTGAGGTGCGTGAGTTCTTTATATAATTTGGATGTCAACCCCTTATTGGATATGTCATTTATGAATATATTCTCCCATACTGTAGGATGTCCTTTTGTTCTACTGATGGTGTCCTTTGCTGTACAGAAGCTTTTTAGTTTGACATAGTCCCACTTGTTCATTTTTGCTTTTTTTTCCCTTGCCCGGGGAGATATGTTCATGAAGAAGTCGCTCATGTTTATGTCCAAGAGATTTTTGCCTATATTTTTTTCTAAGAGTTTTATGGTTTCATGACTTACATTCAGGTTTTTGATCCATTTTGAGTTTACTTTTGTGTATGGGGTTAGACAGTAATCCAGTTTCCTTCTCTTACATGTAGCTGTCCAGTTTTGCCAACACCAGCTGTTGAAGAGGCTCTCATTTCCCCATTGTATATCCATGGCTACTTTATCATATATTAATTCACCATATGTTTGGGTTAATATCTGGACTCTCTATTCTGTTCCATTGCTCTATGGGTCTGTTCTTGTGCCAGAACCAAGCTGTCTTGATTACTGTGGCTTTGTAGTAGAGCTTGAAGTCAGGGAGCATAATTCCCCCTGCTTTATTCTTCCTTCTTGGGATTGCTTTGGCTATTGGGGGTCTTTTGTGGTTCCATATGAATTTTAGAACTATTTTCTCTAGTTCATTGAAGAATGCTCTAAGTATTTGGATAAGCATTGCATTGAATCTGTAGATTGCTTTAGGCAGGATGGCCATTTTGACAATGTTAATTCATCCTAGCCAAGAGCATGGCATGAATTTCCATTTATTAGTGTCCTCTTTAATTTCTCTGATGAGTGTCTTGTAGTTTTCAGGGTATAGGTCTTTCACTTCCTTGGTTAGGTTTATTCCTAGGTATTTTATTCATTTTGATGGAATTGTGAATGGAATTGTTTTCCTGATTTGTCTTTCTGCTAGGTCATCATTAGTGTATATGAATACAATAGATTTCTGTGTATTAATTTTGTATCCCTCAACTTTGCTGAATTCAGATATTAGATCCAGTAATTTTGGAGTGGATTCTTTAGGGTTTTTTATGTACAGTATCATGTCATCTGCAAACAGGGACAGTTTGAGTTCTTCCTTGCCAATCTGGATGCCCTTTATTTCTTTGTGTTGTCTGCTGTGGCTAGGACCCCCAGTACTATGTTGAATAAAAGTGGGGAGAGTAGGCATCCCTGTCTTGTTCCCAATCTTAAAGGAAAAGCTTTCAGCTTCTCGCTGTTAAGTAAAATGTTGGCTGTGGGTTTGTCATATATGGCCTTTATTATGTTGAGGTACTTGCCGTCTATACCCATTTTGTTGAGAGTTTTTATCATGAATGAATGTTGAATTTTGTCGAATGCTTTTTCAGCATCTATGGAGATGTTCATGTGGTTTTTATCCTTCTTTTTGTTGATATAGTGGAGGTTGTTGATGGATTTTCAAATGTACCATCCTTGCATCCCTGGAATGAATCCCACTTGATCATGATGGATGATCTTTTTGATGTATTTTTGAATTAGGTTTGCTAATATTTTGTTGAGCATTTTTGCATCTATGTTCATCAGGGATATTGGTCTGTAATTTTCTTTTTTTGTGGTGTCTTTGCCTGGTTTTGGCATTAGAGTGATGTTGGCTTCGTAGAATGAGTTTGGGAGTATTCCCTCCTCTTTTACTTTTTGGAAAAGTTTAAGGAGGATGGCTATTAGGTCTTCACTAAACGTTTGATAAAATTCAGCAGTGAAACCATCTGGTCCAGGAGTTATGTTCTTACGTAGTTTTTTGATTACCAATTCAATTTCTTTGCTGGTAGTTGGTCTATTCAGATTTTCTGTTTCTTCCTGGGTTAGCCTTGGAAGGTTGTATTTTTCTAGAAAGTTGTCCATTTCTTCTAGGTATCCAGTTTGTTACCATATAATTTTTCATAGTATTCTCTCATAATTCTTTGTATTTCTATGGTGTCTGTAGCGATTTTTCCTTTCTCATTTCTGATTCTGTTTATGTGTGTAGACTCTTTTTTTCTTGACAAGCCCAGCTAGGGGTTTGTGTATTTTGTTTATTTTCTCAAAGAACCAGCTCCTGCTTTCATTGATTCTTTCTATTGTTTTATTCTTCTCAATTTTATTTATTTCTGCTTTAATCTTTATTATGCCCTTCCTTCTACTGACTTTGGGCATTTGTTCTTCCATTTCTAGTTTCATTAATTGTGAGTTTAGACTGTTCATTTGGGATAGTTCTTCTTTCCTGAGGTAGGCCTTTATTGCAATATATTTTCCTCTTAGCACAGCCTTCGCTGCATCCCACAGATTTTGTGGTGTTGAATTATTGTTGTCATTTCTCTCCATATATTGCTTGATCTCTGTTTTTATTTGGTCATTGATGAATTGATTATTTAGGAGCATGTTATTAGGCTTCCATGTGTTGGTGGGATTTTTTGTTTTCTTTATGTAATTTATTTCTAGTTTCATACCTTTGTGATCTGAGAAGCTGGTTGGTACAATTTCAATCTTTTTGAATTTACTGAGGTTCTTTTTGTGGTCTAATATATGATCAATTCTTGAAAATGTCCCATGTGCACTTGAGAAGAATGTGTATGCTGTTGCTTTCAGATGGAGTGTTCTGTAGATGTCCATTAGGTCCATCTGTTCTAATATGTTGTTCAGTGCCTCTGTCTCTTTATTTATTTTCTGTCTGGTTGATCGTCCTTTGGAGTGAGTGGTGTGTTGAAGTTTCCTAAAATGAATGCATTGCATTCTATTTCCCCCTTTAATTTTGTTAGTATTTGTTTCACATATGTAGATGATCCTGTGTTGGGTGCATAGATATTCATAATAGTTATATCCTCTTGTTGGACTGACCCTTTTATTATTATGTAATGTCCTTCTTTTTCTCTTGTGACTTTCTTTGTTTTGAAGCCTATTTTGTCTGATACAAGTACTGCAACTCCTGCTTTTTTCTCCCTATTAGTTGCATGAAATATCTTTTTCCATCCCTTCACTTTCAGTCTGTGTATGTCTTTGGGTTTGAAGTGAGTCTCTTGTAGGCAGCATGTAGATGGGCCTTGTTTTTTTATCCATTCAGTAACTCTATGTCTTTTGATTGGTGCATTCAGACCATTTATGTTTAGGGTGATTATTGATAGGTACGTACTTATTGCCATTGCAGGCTTTAGATTCGTGATTACCAAAGGTTCAAGGGCAATTCCCTTACTATCCAACAGTCTAATTTAACTTACTTCACACACTATTACAAACAGAGCATAAAGGTTCTTTTTTTTTCCCCTCCTTTTTCTTCCTCCTCCATTCTTTGTATGTTATGAATCATATTCCGTACTCTTTGTCCTCCCTTGGGTGACATCTATTTAGCCTTAGGAATACTTCCATCTATAGGAGTCCCTCCAAAATGCACTGTAGAAGTGGTTTCTGGGAGGTAAATTCTCTCAGCTTTTGCTTATCTGTAAATTATTTAATCCCTCCTTCAAATTTAAACGATAACCTTGCTGGGTAAAATATTCTTGGTTCAAGGCCCTTCTGCTTCATTGCATTAAATATATCATGCCACTCCCTTTGGCCTGTAAGGTTTCTGTTGAGAAGTCTGATGATAGCCTGATGGGTTTTCCTTGTATGTGATGTTTTTTGTCTCTCTAGCTGCTTTTAAAAGTCTGTTTTTATCCTTGATCTTTGCCATTTTAATTATTATATGTCTTGATGTTGTCTTCCTTGGGTCCCTTGTGTTGGGAGATCTGTGCACCTCCATGGCTTGAGACACCATCTCCTTCCCCAGGTTGGGAAGTTTTCAGGATTACCTCCTCAATGACACTTTCTATCCCTTTTTCTCTCTCTTCTTCTGGTGCCCCTATAATGCGAATATTGTTGCATTTGATTGGTTACACAGTTCTCTCAATATTCTTTCATTCTCAGAGATCCATTTTTCTTTCTGTGCCTCAGCTTCTTTGTATTCCTCTTCTCTAATTTCTATTCCATTTACTGCCTCTTCTACTACATCTAATCTGCTTTTAAATCCCCCCATTGTATGTTGCATTTCAGATATGGAATTTCTTAATGATTAAATCTCCAACTTTAATTCGTTCCTGAGGTCTTGAATATTTTTCTGTACCTCCATAAGCATGTTTATAATTTTTATTTTGAACTCTCTTTCAGGAAGATTGGTGAGTTCAGTTTCATTTGGCCCTTTTTCGGCGGTTTGTGAGATTTTGGTCTGTACCATGTTCTTTTGTCTTTTCATATTTCTGTGTGGTCCCCACTAGTGCGCAAAAACTCCAATCTCTGGAGCTGCTCAGCCTCTAGAGTGAGGTTGGGTGTCATAGAGGAGTGGAGCTGGTGCCTGGGTTGGAGGAAAGATCTGTTCCTGCTTCCCGTCTGCGGTGCCTGTCTCCAGTGTCGGGGCAGTGGGCCAAGCACACACGTGTAAACCTGTGTGTTTTGAATCTCAGCTGTTGTAGGCAGGGACTCCCTCTGGCTGGCCTGATGCCTGCACAGTGACTGGGGGTTTGCGAGCAGGTGCCTGCAGGCCAGTAGGAAGGCTCGGCAGGCTGTGTGTCACAGTGGGGGGCCTCAGAGCTGAGTAGGCAGTCAGGGGGGTGGAGCACCTGAAGCTCCCCCAAATTCCCAACCAGCTGGGCAGAGCGTGCCCAGGCAACCTTGTCCAGCTCTCCCTTCTCCCGCACAGCAAGCTCCGTACAAACCCTGCCCCTGCAGCAGCCCTCTCGCTGCTGGGAAGCCTCTCAGACTCCCTGCATTTCCTCAGACACAAAGCGGCCGGGTTGGATCCCCTCCTCCACAGCGGCCGGAATGTCAGTCTGCAAGCACTCCGCCTGTCCGAGCTCCCCAACGCCCAGGGCAGCACACACTATAGGATTCTGCTCACAAAGCAGATGTCCAGGGCTGGGTGTCCCAGCAGTCCCAGGCTTCCACCCCCTCCCGCACTCCGTTTCTCTTCCTCCCGCCAGTGAGCTGGGGTCCCGCCGGATTAAGGCTTTCCTACGTTACCCTGTTTCATGATGCTCTGTTTATGAGGTCTGTATGCTGTCTGGTCCAGCCTTCTTTCTTGTTGCTGTTTTAAGGTTAGTTGTATTAATTAACTATATTTTTGTACAATTTGTGGTTTTGGGAGGAGCTCTCCATCTCACCTCTCACACTGCCATCTTGCAAGTCCCCCAACAAAGTTTCCTTCTTTATAAGATTTATAAATCTTCCTTACTCTAAGAAATATTTCATCAAGTCTGTGCAGTACATTCTGTTTTAGAGATGACCACTGGATCATACACTGTTAGAGGCTTTAAGTGACCTTGGAAGCTGGCACCCCACCACAGACTTTACTTAATGTATAGTATGTAACCCCAGGCTGGAGGTAGGAGAATTTGCTGCTGTGCTGAGACCACAGAGCTGGCCAAGTGTCAGAGGTAGTTTCCCAAGGCCTGTCAGTATAATGCCTAAAAGGAAGCTAACTCTGTATTCCCATCTCAGAAGTAAGATAAGTAGGCTACACATATTTGAGAGTGGCAAACACTAGCAATGCCCTTTTATAAGCCACTTCTTTGCCAGGTGCTGGGGATACCAAAGTGATCAGATCATATCCACAAAATTAAATACTAATCCTGCAGGCAGGACAGATAAGCAAACTTTCAATTAGAGTTCACAGGGTGCGGCGGGGCTGGGTACAGGGTAATTCCTGGGCGCTCACCATCCTTCAACATATCAGCAACACATTTCCCACCTTTTTCTGGGTAGGGATGGGGGAATGGCAGACTGTGCTACTGGAAGCCCTCTGATCTATCCCTGGCCACTTGGAAATTTGCCAGCCTGAATCCTGGACCATGTACTGTGCTCTCAGAACTGACACAGTGGCCCTTTACGGAAAGCAGTCCAACAAACCCGTATTGATTGTTGATGATGCCAAAACTAAGTTAGATAAGGACATGGGCAATGTGTGTGTATATGTGAATTTTTACAACAAAATGTATTAATTCTAAAAATTGTTACATGAATTGTTCTGGTTCTATGTTCACAATTATGCTGTTTATAGGTAAAGTTTATTTCCTTCTCTCCATTACTCATGCATGTCATTTCATTTTTTTAGGCACTGACTAGGACCTCCAGTACAATACTGAACAGCAGCAATTAAAGTAGGCATTCTTTTCTTGCTCTTTCAGCAATTCACCGTAAATATGGTATTTGTTTTGGGAGTCTGATCTACAATGGCAATTTCATGATTCAACTTAATAGATACCATTTGTAAGATTAATAGTGTTAAGATATTTTTCATCATGAATAAAATTCATCAAATGCTATTTAAAAAGATTATCAAAAAGTCATTGAATTTTTCTCCCTTTTTAGTTAGTGCCCTGAATTATATTGACACCATCCTACCTAGAAATGATGTCTGGCTACAGAGGTCTTAAAATTTTGTTTTATTGTGTTTTTTCACTAATAGACTTGAATTTTTACAGCAGTTTTAGGTTTACAGAAAAACTGAGCAGGAAGTACAGAGTTCCCATATAACCTAAGCATCCCTCGGCATCCCTCATTATTAACATCTTGCATCCTGTGGTACATTTGTTACAATTGACATTGATACATTATTAACTAAAGTCCGTAGTTGACATTAGGTTTCGCTCTTTTGTGGTACATTCCATATGTCATATGATGTGAAGCATCTCTTCATATGTTTATTTGCCACCTGAATTTTTTCTTTGGTGAAATATCTGTTGAGATCTTTTGTTCATTTTTTAATTGGGATGTTTGTTTTCTTACTGTTCAATTTTAAGAGTTCCTTGCATATTTTGGAAACCAGTCCTTTATCAGATGTGTGTTTTGCAAATATTTTCTCACAGGCTGTGGCTTGTTTTCTTTCTTTTACAGAGCAGAGTGTTTTGTTTTAATAGTATTCAACTTACCAATTTTTCCTTTCATGGACTGTGCCTTTGATATTTTATCTAATAGGTAACCACCAAAACCAAGGTCCCCTAGATGTTTTACAGTTCTACATTTTACATTTAAGTCTTTGATCCATTTTGAGTTAGTTTTTGTGAGTTGTTAAGTTCTGTGCCTAAATTCCTTTTTCTTTTGCATGTGGATGTCCAGTCTTTCCATCACCATTTGTTGAAAAGACCACCCTGTCTTCAATAACTGCCTTTGCTACTGGTAAAAGATCAGCTGGCTGTGTCTCAGGCTAGTCCACATCAAGCCTCCAGCAATCTATCAATTGCAGTTAAGTGTCCCTACTGGGCTCCAGTGCCAGTTTCTGCTCCTGCTGAGATGTGATTCTCTGCATCTATCTCCTCTCCAGTTATTAGATCAGCCTTTTGCCTATGACCCCAAATCTCTGATATATGTAAGGAGAGGTATTTTTTGGTTTGTTTAGCTTTTTTTCTTGTTAGAAGTCCATGAGTGATGGCTTCCAAGCTCTTCACATGTTGGCCTGGCAATGGAAATTTGCATCTGTCATCTCTTTTTTTTCAATACATTCCTGTTCCAAATTTCTCTTAGCTTGGAGAAAGTGATCATTTTTTCACTTAGAGGAGAAAGAAATTGTCATAAAGCAGGAGCACAGCTATGTTTCAACTTCATCTTTTGTTGCTCAGCAATGGCTCTTCTCACTTTGTAAGTGCGTGTGGTTCTAAGGAGGGTGTGTGGGGCTGCAAGCAGGTTTTGTTCTTCTCTGAGGGCTTCCTCACATTTGTATAGAGTATTTCCAACTTACTAAGCTAACCCACCTTGTTGTCTTGCAATTAGCAAGAATGCAATATTTTTCTGCTGAATCTCTTCTTGTTCTTTTCTCTCACCCACATGCACTCTCAATACTTATATTTAGGGAAATTTCAGAAGCCTGCCCCTCACCCCTAGGCTGCCCTGGCAGTTGGGGATTTGGGTTCTCATGCTGAGAATGCTAGCCAAGCTCAAACTAGAAGCATTCCCTGCAAAGCAACATTCAGCACGCCTGGAGGGAAGAACTGAAGGAGCAAGGCACACCTGTTTGCCATGATCCTGAAGGTGTCCCACCCTCGGCACCTGGGATCTGCTGCCTCCTCATGACTTTTCCTCTCCCCTGACCCTGGCCACTATTCCTGCCTGAACCTCCTGGAGCCTAACCTTCCTGCTGGTCAGCTGATATCAGTCAGACTATCTGTTTTGCTGTTATAACTGAGACCCTGGTTGTCACTGGCTTATCAATCTCTCAGATATGAAAACTGATGCATCTCTTGCTTAAACAAAGAGGATTATTCATAGGCAAGGTTATGCAGTTTGATGCTGCCAAATCTCACCTGTTTATGCATCACTAATACTAACATAGCTCCATTTCTTAACTCTCGCTGTGTCCCAGGCTGTTCTGAGCAACTGATATCTTGTCTACTTAAATCATCACATCGACCTTATGTAGGAGCTACTACCTGTATTTTACATACTAAAACAATAACACAATAGCAAAAACAACAATAACTTGAAGTGTAGAGACGCTGAGTGACACGCCAGGGCTGTACAGCCTAAATGGTGGAGTCTGGCTTTTCATCAACTACCCTGACTCTGAGGTGTGCTGGGCCACTCCCGTCTCAGGCACGTCTCCTTTCCTCCAGGGTCACATGCAGGGTGACAGCCACTCAGGAGACCTCACCTCTCCATCAGCTCTACCTCCTTGACACACCTACTCGCTCTACTTGGTCCTGGCTTAACTCCTTTGATGGCTTCCTGGTCCACTTAAAATAAAACCCAAATGCCATGCCATAACCCCCAGCTATGTGGCCTGGGCCCACCTGATCCACTGGCCACCCCGCATTCCCCTTCCACCTGGTTCAGCCGCGTGGGCATTCCCTCCGGACTGTGATTGCCAACGGTCTCTTTCATTGCGATTCCTATTCTTTGGTGCAGAATTTCTCCCCTGACAGCTGCATGCTGACTGCTCATCCCTCAGGCTCAGGCCCCTCCTCTGAAGAAGAGCTCACATCCCCCAAGTTCCTCTCACTCTCTCTTAACCTTAGCTGCATTTTGTTCTTCCTTATAGCCATCATCACTATCTGAAATGATCTTAGCCCATATTGTACTTTTTATTTTCCTCTCTCCATATGGAAGGTGACTCCCACAGAGTAGAGACCTTGTCTGCCTGGCCGACTGGTGTTCAGGACAGGGCCTAGCATGGTGCTCAACCCAGAGGACCTCAGTACACCCCGACATGGTGATGCCTGACTAGATGCCCATGGATTCTCCTTTAGAGCAACGGAAATAACCACCCACACTGTAGCCTTCTGACTGGGATGGCAGGGCCTTGCTGTGGTCCAGAACTTCAAACTGGGGGCAGTGGAGCAGTAAGCTAAGTGCAGGGCCTTCTAAGCTCAGGGCCCTGTGGCTGCACAGGGCGCAGACCAAGAGGCCAGCCGCTGGGGTCATTTGTCCCCTGGCGGTGTTCCTGGGCCCCTCTTCTCACATAGAATGGCCCTCACATGCAGTTTCTGAATTTCTGTGACCCTGCATGCTGCTCATGGAGGGATCCATCTGCCAGCCCCTCCTGCAGTCTGGTGCTCAGAACGAAAGGCTCCACCACTGGGTGTTTGTCCTAGAATTGAGTTGGGCCGTGACCTGCCCACCAGCCTTGGACGTAACAGCTGAGCTTCCCATCAACAGACTCAGGGGCATTTCTGGAAATTATACTGCAGCTTAGCTGTTGTCAACCTGCCCCTCAGCACAACCCCTCATTCATACTTGAAGTCAGGTTAATCAGGACATCCTATGGTTGACCAGGTGTTAGAGCTGAGTGAAGAACATTGCCACAAGGAAAGTAACGCATTTCTATTAATTTTTATACATCAAGGCTTTTCTGAATTCCATGGCTTTGCTGGTAGGCCAGCTGGGTGACTCCACCAGCTTAATAAAATTTACTTTGATACTTCACCCAAATCATAAATACACACATGGAATATTAAGAGGTATATTCCTTGGAGTATAAAAGTTTTGGTTTTTAGCCTTTAAGAGATTTCTGGGAAGCAGAAGCCAGTGCCTATCCTTAAATGCCTACTGAGTTCCAGGACGCGGGAAGGTGAGACCCCTGCTCGTAAGAGACCTGTGCGTTAGCCAGAGAGACCCCTGTGGGAGGGCACAGCAGGCTTCGGGTAGGTGCGGTGGGTGAGTGCTGGCAGGGCAGGGCAGTCCTCTCTGATCTGCTGCTGGGGAAGCCTGACCGGAGCATGTGAGGGCTGAGGGGAGCTCTGAAGAGCAGGCCGCACAGGAAGACTCAGAGGAGAGGAACAGAGGGCTTTCAGGGCAAAGAGGTGAGTGAGAAGATATAGGGAGGCACAGGGTGTGTCGGGGAGACTGAGGCCTGGGTGGCAGACACGGGAGCTACACAGATGGCTGCTGAGTTTAACACTGGGCAGCCCTGGGGGTCACCAGGAGGCTGTGTTCATGGGAGTGACTTTGTGACGGTGCCGTAGAATCTCTGCGATACCTCAGGATGTGGAGGGGCAGGAGGGTAGACTCGGGGGCCAGAGGGGTCCTCCTGTGTGTCAAAGACAGACGTTCCCCCTTTACCACACTGCCAACGGCCCACTTATGACAAAGCTTTTGTCCCTGGGGCATGCTGCTCTGTACTTCCTGCCCTATTTTCTGTGCCTCTGTGGCCTCCTCCAGGTTCAGCAGCTAAGAAGCAAGTGGAAGGAGTGTGTCCCCGAGAGGTGGTGGCAGGACCCATGGCCCCTGCACCCCCTGCGGCTCACCCATGGGTGGTCCTGGTGAAGAACACCAGGCTGGCTTGGGGAACACAGTGTGAAATCACACCACACCTTTTCCTGCATGTCAGTCTCCCGCCTGCCCTCCCGCAGCTGCTCCCAGCCGCTCCCAGCACTCAGCCTCGATGCCAGAGGCCAACCACAGTTCAGAAGAACAGAACTCAACTCTTGGGGGACTGTGGCTTCACCCATGGCCGGACAGGCTGGTTGGCAGGTTCCCAGGCTCTCCTTTCAAAGCATTTTTTGTCTTTCTGCAGACTTACCTCAGCCTACCTGTGCCTGACCAGGGAGCTTGCTCTTGGCATCTCTTCGGAATCCCGGGAAGCTGGTGTCCCTCAGGGATGCATGGCTTCCTCCCCACAGCCACGCCCACTGCTCTGTCCTGGTGTCTCCCAGCTGTGAGATAAAAGGGGAGGGCTAGGGCCACCCTGGGTCCGGGAGGCCTGGAGAAACAGCTCTGAGGTGCTTCCTGCAAATGCAAACTTGTGAGCTAAGCAGCCCCAGAGTGCGGCAGTTTCCCGCGTGTCTTTTGGAGATTTGGTGTTGGAGGAAGACCAGTAACCCTTGTGTTTCTCACTAGCTGCCTGGAGGCACGTTGCACATGGAGCCACATTTAACCCCCCAGAGATGGCAAACCTACAGGAACATCAGGCCAGCATTTTTTTGAGTCATATAACCCAGGGCTTCCATTTATGGAGAAGCTGATAGTCCCAGATTCTCACAGGTATTTTCTCAGCATTCTTGTGTAAACACTTCCACAGGCCTGTCCCTGCTGTACCTTCCCATCACCTGCCTGAAATCCCCACTGTACTGAAATCATCCCCAGGGCAGGAGCTGGGGCTCTGCCTGACTCAGAATGGGTTATTAATAAACCTTTTCCATATACTGAATCTTTACAACTCTGAGTCATAAGTGATGCCAGAGTTCTTGTTTGCAAACACTCAAGGTAGAGGCTTTTATTTAGAGATAAAGCAAGAGGACAGAGCTCCCAGCTCACTGCTAGAGAGCACAAGAGAGCCCGGAGGTGGTATGCTGTCTAGGGATTTTATAGGCGGTTGAGAGACAAAGGGCTAGGGATGTACACCTGTTAAGTGGTCTCAAAATGTTTATCTTGAAGAGACATTATTAAGTTTCTTATTAGTCTTCCTGTTTATTTACAAGAACTTCACTGCTCTGATTTCCTCCCAGGAGAGCAGCTTCCTGGTCTGGGAGCTTATCACTCTAGGCTGCCCGCTTTGCTCCCAAGGTGGGCTGAGTTATTGTCTTTGTTAAGAAACTTACTTTTTAACTAATTGGATTTTAAGATGCAATCTTATCTTCAAGATGGAATCCTTCCTGTTTGTTTTGGGCTTGCTTGTTAAACTGCCCAGGCGGCAAATAACTTGACTAGGGCTGGAGGAGGAAAAGCAGCGCCTGGGTGAGGTCAGAAACGTAAGCTGAGCCCCCAGCAGGTCTCAGCAGATCCCATAATGGATTATCTTGCTTCTTTAGTTTCCTGAGGCCCTCATCCTGCTCTGTTTAAGCCCAGGGTGCCTGTCTCATAAGTATGATTAGCCCTATTTTGAGTGTTTTTTTTTCTTTGTTTTGGAAGATTCAGGGTGAAGACTTACGTGTGTCTGACTCAAAAGTGCAGGCATTCTCATTGGCTCTGTGGTGCCCTGTCATGAGGAGAGGGTAGAGGTTATCTGGTCATTGTACTTCCAGGAGGGGATGCCATGCTTTGCTGCCTGGTTCCTGGACTGACACACTCACACCCGTTTTCAGAAGCATTGACGGTTGACATTGTGCAATAACCCTCTCTGAAGGCTGGTGGCCCACCCAGGGTGATCCCTCTTTCTACTGACTGCAGCATTCACTGACTGGTGGGTTCCGTATTACAAATGCCAGTGTTGTGGCTGCCGTGGGAATGACTCTGAAGGGCCATCGGCTCCTGAGCAGCTGGTAGGGTGGGCTGGCATCTCTCCTGCAGTTACATCGCAGTTTAACTTCAGCTTCTGCCCGATACAGCTCCCCTCAGCCCTGCGGTGCTGTTCCAAGAGCACTTCTCAATAAACGCCCTGCATGCAAATCTCAGAATCTTGGAGTCTGTTTCCCTGGGAACTCAGCCCACGTCAGTAGGTACAGGATGTGGTCTTAGGATGCAGACTCTAAAATGGGGTTTTGGAAATGTGTCATCCATTGGAAGCTGGCCATGAGAGCCCATCCCTGGTGGTAGATGAAGCATATGGCTTCAGTGAAATTGTTAAAACATTTTCACTGGGGATGATCTGGGCTGGAACACTGGTGGGAGAGAATGCATTAGTGGGTGTACCTGTACCTCCTGGAAATAGCCATTTCAGCAGCTGGACAGATTTGCAGGACATGTTCATTATTTTGGATTATGGAATTGGATGACTCTTGTTGGAAGTATTCAGTGCATAATGTAAAGACACTAAAAGGCCATGGTGATTAATCATGGGTACAAACA